>BSBM01000486.1:9105000-9515000 GCA_027924585.1 Larix kaempferi
GAAAAAAGGTACAAGGGGATGTTATCTACGACCTGTAGAAGTTTCAGATCTTCAACCTTCTCCAAAATGGATTTATGGTGAAAGTTCCATGATGACTAGTTTTTGCTATATAAAACCCTACTTTCAAATTGTCTCAAGTGAGACAAGTGTCGTAAGTGCCATACATTTCCTTCCTTCAGGATAGCTCTAATACCATGTTAAGATTCAATATCCTAAGATAGAAAATATCAGTATTACATTCCATTTCACAAGAATAACATATACATGATCACTGAAAGAACAAGTACAACATAAACACACGAGACATAGATTTATCCTGGGAAACCCTCATGGGGTAGAAAACCCAGCAATGATTCCTCAATACAAATGACCAACAAATAAAAGGATTTAATCCCCAAACATGAGCTCCTTATCCTCCATAGCATATCTCTCTCTCACCTATGCGCTAATCAAAAGTGAGTGAATGTGTGTTAAATGAGGAACACACCTCCTCTATTTATACACAACTCCGACTTGACTTTTACACTAACTAGGTCGACCCCAACTTAACCACTGGGTTAAACACTCCATTACAACTGACTCTAGGCCAACCCTACTAGGGAATTCTAATAACCCAAGTTACCACATTCTAACGGAGGAATAAACATCTCCATATATACAATAAGGTCTTCATGGAGGAATGTAACATCTTCATAATAATAAAGTACAAATATAATATTCTTAGAAGTTACAATATTTCAACATGTCCGAGGTGAAGTAGAAATGTCCTTCCACTCTACCTATGTAGAGCCCTAGGTTTATGATACTAAGGATACCACCAATACGAAAAAAACCTGGGGGAATAATCTTCAACCTAGCCAAGATGCATGGGCAGGGTAGTAAAGCTCGAAATCCAAGAGCACTTAAAGTACTAGTGGACCCCCGTACGAGAATCAACTCTAGTTTATGTTTGAGAGGAAAGTGAGGGGGTATCCTCAACAGTTCCAATCGTCCACGGCCTCGTGCTTAACTCTGGACTCTCGTTTGAGTAGAGCATTCCCAGGATATTTTGATATAGGTGGGTTTACCCAATAGATTGTCTTACTAGGATCGTTGAGTAATGAAACCGATTTCAGGTAGTTTAAGGTGATTTACCCCAAAACCCTAGACTAAGCTATTTGATGATGTGTATACATAAAAAGAAAAAGTTGCTAGATAATTTTATTAAAATTTCTTTTTAGAGGCTACGTTTTTCTCAATAAGGGTAGTGAAGTATATGGAATGGTTTCGACAGAAAACAAAGTGCGTATAAATAATGCTTTTTAAAACTTCACAAAGACTCTTTTTTATTTTTCGTTTATGTTTTTCAAAACAAGAAATAGGCAATCTTAAGCATAATTTTTATTTATTTTTCTTTTAAATTTTCAAAGCAAACAATCTATGATACTTCGAAAAATGATGATAAATCTTACTACCAAGCTACCAAATTCAATTTTTATCTTTTCTTTTATTTGCAAAAAGAAAATGAACTTGAAAGAAGGAACAAGCAAGATCTAACAAAGGTGTGGGTAAAGATGAAGAACTAATGGCTTAAAGCAATCAAATCAAAAGACTGAAAAAGACTTGACCTACCGAGTTGTTCTGATAAAAAAATCTAAGATAGAACAAGATGTAAAAGAAGAAAGGAAAACAGATGCATGCAATGGAAAAACATACCAAGAGGCTGCTCCTAAGCATGAAAACCCAAGAAAACACCCGCCAAACAAAAGATTAGGTAGACAAATGAAAGGTAACCCTACTGTCACACAAAATCAAAAAGAAAAGCTAAGCAAGGCTCAAACCAAATTAGACTGATCTGAACAGGAGTTCAAAAGGTATCCAGACCAACAGACCTTTCAAGAACCACCCTAAGAACTCAAACTGGAATAAAACCCTTAAAAAAAGACAAGACCCAGTAAAAGTGCACAGCTATTGCAACACACAACAAGCGTTGAGTGCGCAAGTCTACAAGAGTGCAACAGGAATTTAGGGAAAAAATTGTGCTACTGTATCTATCAGATAGTTTCCCACAGGCTCAAAAAGCATAAAAAACAGGAAAGACACCTAAAAACAAGTGCTGAAATAGGTCAAAGCAACTTAAAGGACTTCAGAGAGGTAAACAAGACTCAAAAAAGACAAGCATGTCTCAGTAATCAATCAGGGAAGCAAGGAAAATGCCAGAAGTAGACCCAACAACCTGGAAACCAAACCTTAGTGGAAGGATTAGACCTACAGAAAAAATGCACTACTATTTAGTATAAAAACTAGTGCCTACAACAAAAAATGTGCTACTATGCTTAAGAGAAACCAACACACAGTGCAAAAGATGCACTACTGTATGCACAACAGACCAGCGCACAGGGACTTAAGGCTATAAAAAGAGCTTTGCTCATTCAAACTAAAATGAATCAAGATAAAAGGAACTTAAAAAAAAACCTATAGAAACCTCTCAGAAAATCAACAGACTAAATAAACTAGAAGAAAACCTAGCAAGGTCCCCTAGAGCAGAAACAAACGGTTACTCCCCAGCGGAGTCGTCAGTTCTGTTGTGCAGGAAAATACCTTATAGTGGGGGAGATGACACTACCAACTTACATGGGGTGACAGGTAAATACATTCATGTTTTGCATTAATTACTACAAATGGAAAGAGATTAGGGCTCTGAAAGTTGCACCTTTTTAACGATGGCTGGTCCTAGCTTTCGCCCAATCTTCCACAATGATGAACCTACAAAACAAAGTTAACCTTCCTCAGCGTATATTGACTGTAATAAATATAATGAAATTGAAAGCAATTTAACATTAACTACAATCAAATATCAAATCAAATAGAGATTCAATTGGGACGGGAAGGGTATTTCCACCTTTTATTGTCAAAGAAATGTAGATAAGTACAGATATACCTGATCTATCCAGACACTTCTGCAATCGAGTCCTGGGCTCTTGCTCCTCACAATGACTTAAGAATTCCTCCAACGTAACAATAGTTTCTCATTCCTTCATTGGCAGCTCTCTCATGGCTTCCCCTTGTATTTATGGCCCAAGGTTGGCAATTGAATTCAAGAGGTGGATGAATTGGGAGGTTGGGGAAGTTGCAGAACCAACTGCAACTAATCCCAATTTGTAATCTTAATATATTTTTTCATTTCATCTTAAGATGTGCGTGGGTTTCATACAAATAAACTAGCGCACAGTATGCAACTTTTGCATTTGACAACCAACATTCACAACATTTTGGAGGATGTACGCAGGTTGTCTTCAATAATGTTGATGTATATGTAACTTTGGAATGTATTTCATATATGTATATTGTATCCCTATAGATATGTTATTATTCCTCTATACGGAAGTGTCGTCATTTATATTGTAAGTGTCATAACTTATACTTGACGGGTTATTAGACCACCTTGATGGGGTCGGCCTTGTATAAGTCATGTGGGTAAAAGGTTTATTAGACCACCCTATTGGGGGTCGGCCCTGTCAACATTATGTTATGTGGTTAGGTTGAGGCCGACCTAGTAAAGGTTATTAGGCAAGTCAAGTCAAGTATAAATAGAGTGCGGGAGGCACTCTATTTGATCATTCACTTTCTCACTCATACTCTCATTGGAGAGTGGAGTACTTGTGGAGGAGGAGAAGCTACTTCTAGGAGAAAACTATCTCTTATGGTTGGGTTGTATCATTGCTCTATCTATCTTTGAGGAAGTTATGGGGTTTTTCACCTTTATGGTTTTCGTCAGTGAAACTCTGTGTGTCTATTGTCTCTTCTGTGCTTGCATTATTATGTCCATGATTGATATGCTGTAGATATGATGTACATGTTGTTCTCTCAGTTAAGATCCTAGATCATATTGAATTAAATTCTGAAAAAATAACATGGTATTAGAGCTAGCCTGAAAGAAGGCATGGTATGGCATTTATGACACTTGTTGCACTTGAGAAGCTAGGGCTTGATATAGAAAAAACCAGTCATCGTAGAACTTTCGCTATAAATCCATTTTGGTGAAGTTTCAGGATCTAAAACTTTTACAAGTCGAATATAAGCTCCCAATGTACCTTGTGTCCAAAGTACAACTTCTAATTCATTGTATGTTGTGTTTTATAATCGATACAATCTAAGGTTTCTACCTCTTCCAGATCTCAGTCATAAATAGGTGACCCAGGAAAAAAGGCCACAACTTGGGCTAGGAAGCTCCAAATGAAATGTCATAAAAATACACAAGTAGGGCATGGAGTTTATTTTCTCAGGTAAGGTTTTTAGAGGCCGAAATTGAACCAATGACATGTGGCACTCCATACAAGTTCGATCTCCTGTTTTATCCCATAAACAGGTCACATTGTGACACTTGGCATAACTCTTTCCCAGAGAATCCAATTGAGGTCAGGCCTATGGAGTTGGAAAGATGACAGGTCAGGATACCATAGGTCGTAGTTTCATACCTTTTGGATTCGTAATTTCAGAGTTACACCAGAAACAATCAGGTGCATATTTCTATCAAAACAGAATTGGATTTTGAGCATCTTCATTCATGGCTCCGGGAATTTAGGGTTTCGAAGAATGTTGAAATTTTTTGTATCAGAGACCACAGCTGAATTCTCCTAATCAAAACCTAAATTTAGAGACCAAGATCAATTTTTTTGGTCGGGCAGAAGGCCAGGCTTGATTAAACCCTAGTTCAGGACTTTGATCGGAAAAGTGGAAAATTAGGGCTTCTGCAAAAATGGGAATTTTTGAAATCTGTGACCATATCTGGAAGCTCCTGGGAAAAATCAAAGTTTATAGCTTTGGATCAAACTATTTGGTTGGGTGAAGCTCCGGGAAACTCAAACCCAAATTCAGGGTCCTCCCGAGTGAATCCAGAAATCTAAAAGGCAATTTTGAGGGGTCAAACTTTGCATTTTTCAAATTCTAAGTATACCAGGTTGATCAGCTCATCAAGGCGCATCTTTCTATCCTTTCAGAAGTTTGAAATTCAAACTTTGAATTTTTAGGGTTTCCTTGACAAACCCTAATCTAGCTCAAGATGCAGTTTCTGCAAATCAAGTGGATTGGGTTAATCCTAGAAGAGAATGGATTGGTCACCTGCATAAGTGAAGAAGTTCTAGTTTGAGAGGGAGATAAGGCTACGGCCTTACATAAGAAGATTACAAGCAATCTCGATAGGTATGACTTATGTAGGTATGTTTCGAGATCTGTTCATGATTAAGTTTATGGTATGTTTGTTTTCATTAATTTTAGTACAATCTTGATTAACTTTAGACTTGTCGTATCACCTCAATAAAATTATGAATGTAAATATTCATTGATTAGGGTTTTGACACTTATGATTGTACTAATGCATTATGGTGTTGTATGAGGTTGATGTTGTCCACTAACATGAAAGGTACATCAAGAAAGACAAATCATGTTCTAGTTCAAGAACATATGACCATGTTGACATGAAGACAAAGATTCATCCATTTTCATGGATCACATAGAAGATCTACTTACGAGGTATGTATAACTTGGTTCTATAATGATTAACCTATGAGATATGCAAGTTACTAGCACAAGTCATTGAAGAGAACAAGAAGACATTGCTAGACATAACTAGCAAATATGATAACCATGTATGTTTTTCCTATATCAAGTTAGAATCCTACCTTGTGTTAGGATCTTATACTGTTGAATGGTTGATAATGATTATTCATGAAGTTAGAAATTTAATTAATCAAGGGTTTATGCATATTATGTCCCTTACCTTGATTGATGATATGACTAACCAGAAAAGTCCTTTGGTCAAATAAAGAATATGCATGAGTAAAAAAAAAGTATTCCCTGAAACCTTGAATACTAATGTTTGTTATCTATGTTTGAAATGATCATGACTATACATTTTTAAGATTATTGTGTTTTGATAGTATTGAGATTATACTAATGAATGTATGTATGAGACCTCGAGGATAATATAATGATGATACTAGTAAGTATGCATAAGTCATAGAGGATGGATATAAGTTCAAGGACAGGTAATCCAGGAAGCAAAGATCAAGAGGGAGCACACTCCAGTAGTTCCTGCAAGGAAGCAAATATTGAGAGGGAGTCCACCCTACAAACCAAACAAAGATAAGTATTTGAATTGTCATTTCTTGCATATTTGTTTGTTTAAATAATATTGTTCAATGATGTATATGCTTATGTTCCTAGACTTAGGGTGTGTATTATGCATATTAAATAATTGCCTTAATGAATAGTATACTACTAATATGCATGTGGTGGGTAAGTGGCCTATGGTACTGTACAACATTCCATTGCTACTTATCTAGAATGAAACCTCTTTGCTGACATGTTGGGAGTTGTGCACACTCTTAACAATGTTCTGGTAGAGATTGGAAGGCATATAGAAAGCTACGGGATATGGATAAATGTTGTATTGAAGCATTGGCTAAGATAATTGCACGAGTGTATGACATATTTATTTATGTGTAATAATTTGTTCTGAAAACTATGAGATGTTTTCTAATTATGTAACTTAACTTGTTTTGTAGGAAAGATCGTATACCATCACCTACAAAAGAAGGACTACAACATTTGTTCAACAACAAAGTTATCTATTGAAGATATTGAAGATATTGAAGTTCCCAAGATTCGGGAAGAATGCCATTATCAAGGAATATCAGTCGATCATGAAGAATGATGTTTGAGATGTGGGCCCAAGACCTGAAGGGAAGTCTGTGGTGACTTCCAAGTGGATCTACAAGATCAAGCATGCTGTAGATGGCAGCATAGAGAAATACAAAGTGAGATTTGTATCTATTGGCTTCTCCCAGAAAGAAGGGATTGATTATGAAGAGACTTTTTCTCCTGTGGCCAGGTACACTTCCATTAGATCAGGACTTGCTCTGGCTATAGTGATGAAATGGAAGGTACACCAAATGGATGTCAAGACAGCTTTCTTGAATGGTGTAGTTGAAGAGGAAATGTATGTGGAGCAAACACTCGGGTTTGAGGCACATGACCGAGAGTCACATGTGTGCAAACTTAAGAAAGCCCTGTATGGTTTGAAACAGGCACCCAACACCTGGTATGCCAGGATAGATGGCTTCCTATCCAGTTTGGGCTTTACCAAGAGTAAAGATGATTCCAACCTTTACTACAAGGTTGAGGAAGGAAATCCAGTGATACTACTATTGTATGTGGATGACCTATTCGTAACAGGTGAGGTTAGATTGATTTCTGACATGAAGAGGAAGCTTGCTGTTGAGTTCGAGATGAAGGACTTAGGTATGATGCACTACTTTCTTGGTATGGAGGTGTGGCAAAGTGCAGATGGAATATTCCTTGGACAAGGGAAGTATGCAGTAGAGATCCTGAAAAGGTTTAGGATGATGGACTGCAAGGCCATGGCCACACCTATGGCGTCGAACCTGAAGCTTCTGTGTGATGCTTCATTTGAGCCGGTTGATGCTATGATGTATCGTCAGATGATTGGGTCCTTGATGTACTTGACGAATACGAGATCGTATATCTGCTTTGCGGTGAACACCTTGAGCCAGTACTTGAAAAATCCTAGACATGTTCACCTGATAGTTGCAAAGCATATTCTAAGGTACCTGAAGGGTACAGTTGACTATGGGCTCAAGTATGAGGCGAATCGAAAGTTTAACCTCGAGGGTTATGTTGATTCAGATTAGGCAGGCAGTGCCATTGATCGAAAGAGCACTTCGGGGTGCTGCTTCAGTATCGGATCCGGTATGATCTCTTGGTTTAGCAGGAAGCAGTCCTGTTTGGCACTGAGTACAGCTGAAGCAGAGTATGTCGCAGCTTGTTCGGCTAGTTGTGAGGAAGTATGGCTCAAGAAGCTACTGTCTGATTTTTTTTATCTCCAGCTGAGTGCTACTTGTATATATTGCGATAGCCATAGTTGTGTGAAGTTGTCGGAGAACCCAGTGTTCCATGAAAAGTCGAAGCACATTGAGATCAAGTATCACTATATCAGGGATATGGTGCAGAGAGGAGCAGTGAAGCTCCTGTATGTTGCGACAGATGAGCAGATAGCAGATGTGTTGACCAAGTTGCTTGCCAGAGTGAAGTTTGAATACTTCAGAGGGAGACTTGGTGTACTTTAGATCGAGATACATTCCAAGGGGAAGTGATGAGTCCGGAGACACAGATGCACACGAGCCATTCTCACATAGTGGTACGTTGGTCCTCCCATGGTCGTTGATGTAAGTGCTAGGCCATTCCGACATGGTGGTAGGTTGGTCCTTGTAACATCCCTCATTTTTTACTTAATGATTTGTATAAATGTAAATAATTATTCTAATCGTTTCTGGTGAGGAGCTCAAGGCCAAGGCCCCACCAATAAACATAGTATCCAAGGGTGTTTATTTTCCTAAAGATTGTAAACATAGATGGTAAACCTGGGTCACCCAAAGTAGTGACACAACTACTCGAAGGACGTTTGAAATACACTAACTAGGCGGATACCGATGATGGTTTATGTCACCTTGGAACCATAGGCACTTAGGGGAAAGATAACTTGTAACGACCACTCGTTAAAACACAAAACGTAAGAACGCCACCTAAGCAAAGACAAAACAAATGAAGTAGATATATATATACATATATAATATGAGTGAAAGAACAATAAATAGTTGTAATAAACTATTTAATGTATGATATACAAATTCATATGTATATTATGGTAGTCATATATCTATACAAAATAAAAGAGCTCATTATATTGATATAGATGATTATGAAAGGATAAAACTATATAATATAAAGATATTATATGAGAAAAAGCCTAAAAGCAAATCAAAGTACAAATGAAATGAGAGTAATATATATTATACACATACATTTTTTTTAAATGTGGTTAACAAATACTAATGAATTCCCTTATTAAATTATCAAATCTAAAAGGATGGTTTGATATAAAAATATTACTAGACGAAGTAAAAATTCAATTGTAAAATGATTATATTTTGCCACTTATGTTATGAGTGTTTTCCTTGCCAATTTAGCTATGGAAATTCTTGCCAAAGCAATATTCCTAGGTATATTTTATAGGTGAAATTTAAGATGTATTATAATATCTACAAGTTCAACCCCCACGTGGCTAATGGATTCTCACTAATCCTCCAACGAGGAATTGTAGTTCTACTTTGGTTGCGGTCAAATGATGGTCGCCATAGTGGAACTCTCAACCATCATTATGGAGCATTCACCATGATCGAACTATCTCCCACTTGGAAGAAAACTCTGAGTTTTTATAGGATGTAGTCTCCATGATGGAAGTGCTCCGAAAACCTACTTGGCCATCTATCTCCCTGTATGGATACTTGGACACCTTATTTTCGCCACCTATCAATTCCAGGAGACACACGCATCCATTCTCCACGAAAAGGGCGAGAACACGATCCTGGAAAATCGCATCAGCAATCTCTGCAAAAGGGGCGGATGAACCTTGTTCTGGGGGACGGTGTGGAGAAAGGAGAATCGGTGGGAAGTTGTTCGAAGAGAATTTTTGGCTGAGTTTGTTTTTACGCAATCTATGCGTCTCCTCCTCTCTCAATACGTTGCCAAACCGAAGCTTTGGGAGAACCGTACCCCTGTACAAAGGATAACCAGAAGCCTTGGAATGCTACCATCGGTTTGTCAAATCGCACATCTGTACAGAGGTACAGCGAGGTATAGTGTTCTTAACTTTGTGATATATATGTTATCAAATAAACTTTCTTTTTTATTGTTATATTGATGCTCGGGGAAGAGGACGGCTCTGCCAGAGCCTGATCCTTTGTTTTAGCTTTGAATGAAAGAGTGATACTGCAATCCGATCGTGATGGCCCCCGTGGATGTCAGCTAACGATTTCTCCTGTAAACCTTTACTGGAAGACATGACTGAGATGTTAGGGTCGGCTTGACAATCCCTGTGTAGTATTGTTTGATAGGGGAGCCGAGCGATCCCTCTCAATGGAGAGGATTGTCTCTGATTAACTGGACTGTATTGTGTTTCATTTCTGAGAATGGTATTCCTTCTAGAGTTCTGTAGAAAACGATCTCTGCACGACCTTTATTTTATTACTGGGATATGACAGCTCTATCAATAGAGCTCGATCCTACGAAATTGCGTTGTTAAAAGCACTGTGATCTCTGTACATTAAGATATATACTATGTATTGGAGATGCGATCTCAGTCTAGTTAGATCGTCATTATGTTTTATATGTATCCTTAGCCTGATTGTTACCAAAGGTCACTCACAGCTGTGAGGGTGCGATCCCTTGACTGCCAATATATTTTTTATACTAATGAATGCATAAGCTCCGTAATGGTTTGAATCCATTGGCTGGAATAGTTTAGATGTTACTCTTTGTCGCATCTCTGCCAGAGGGCAATCCTACGTTAATTAACATTGAACGCATGTAGCTCTAGGAGTGATGCTTTGACAGCAACGCGTTTGCTGGTATACTTTAAAGCATTTACTTAAGCAAAAGCCTCATCGTAGATGTTTAGTTTTCGTTGGAGAAGTATAAGTAAGTCTCTATTTTTCCATTTATAACTTATTGGAAAGATTATAGCCACAATCTATGCATGAGTGGGACAGAGCTACTATTTTAGAACTTCGAGCCAGGGCTAACCCTCGCCACCTCAATAGATTAAGAGATTGAAGGTTTTACATTCTCGGGATTACCCCTAAGAGCAGATCCGATCTTGGATCTGTAGTTTTCGCCCTTACTCTCCATTGCAGCACTCGACTTGATAGCGATATTTTACTTACCTACCTCTACCTGTATTGAATCTCTGTATGATTTGGGTTCACGCCAGTAAGCTATAACCCTGTGATTGGGAAGATGTTGATATATTATTTTATTTTTGTTTGAAACCCCTATGTTGCATCATGAACTGAATGCATTATCTCTATTCTGAGAGGGCCAATCCAAGTTGTGATCCGTGTACGAAATAATTCCGATTTTTTTTTTTATCATTGAAGACATAAAACCCTGTATGACGCGTTTTCCCTAGTAAGGAAATAAATCTTAACGATAGAGATACGGACTTGTGATATAAGTTGGTTTCATGTCTTAGCATTAAAGTTTGAGTTCATGTCGCCATAGATTAGTTGCTGTCAAACGAAGGATGATTTTAGTTTTAGTTAAACTGCCGTTGCAATCTGCGATCTCTAATTTAATTATAGATAGGTGCTAACAAATGGAGTTTGTCCTATGTATTATGTGTTATATTTATATGGCCAACACATTTTCCATCTAGCTTCGATGTGTGGACTCCATCTTAGACTTGTTATAAGGATGGAAAATGTTATCCTTTATTTATTAATTAAAAGTTTAAATACTACGCTTGATCAAAGCACCAAAAGTGAAAGAGGTACCATGATATGGATTTACAACCCTTTATAGTTTCTTTTGTGTTACATATAATGTGATGAACACTTTTAAGATAACAATTCTTTGATGTACCTTGTAAAGTGAATGTAGGGTCCTCTAAAGAGTCATTTATTTATATAGGCTCTTAAGATATAAATATTCATGTAATATGATCTCATGGAAGATTTATAAATATTTCTTTATATGTGTACGCCCTCAAAATTAATATATATAATCATTTTTATTATATTTAATAATTCTTTAAAGACTAATAGCTCTTGAACTTAGGCATTTTAATAAGGAAAAAGTTATGAAGGAAAAAGTTATGGGGCAAATTACTGTCATAGTTAAATATAAGTTATCCAAGTATTCCTATGTCAAACAAAAGGTGCATAGATTATCTAGGTATTAGCTTATGTATATTTTTGTGTGAGAAAAAGATCATCTTCTAGTCTTTTATCTTGTACGGCTATTTGCTACCTTGAAGATAATTAGGATTCATTTTAAGGTATTATATATGTACAGTTGATACATGAAAAAGCTCTATGTGATATAGGCTTGGTAGGAAGAGAAGAAATCTTGTTACAGCAACCATGTTACTCATTGTAATCTTATTAATTTTTGCCTAATAATAAAAGACGCACACACCTTTGTGGACTAGCTCGTGTATGGGTGAACCACGTTATTTTGGCCTCGTTATTTTTCTCTATTGTCTTTATGTGTATGTGCCTTCTTGACAATTGTATTATTTTCTCTCATATGTGTCGTTTTAATAGTTGATGTTTATAAAACATTTATCGAATGCATCATGGTAAAGGACATTTTATGTTAAATGGTGTTAAGGAATATTTCATGTGTAAGTATCATGTTGATTTAGGTTTGTAATTCCTCAATCTAGAATGGTAGTATTTGAATATGTGCTAGTATGTTATCTATGCTTGGAAGGTCTCTATGATTGAAGTTATAGTCATGTAAATATGGTATACAAGTACATTGGTCATTCACGTACAAAAGTCCCATAGAAAATACAATGAAATGCATAAGAATCACTTATTATAAAAAGGTAACTGCCACTTGAGGTTAGTACATACGAACTCCCTTATATGAATATTCAATGATAAATTCATAAAGTTTTAAATGTCGCATTTATTAAATAGAAATCTAGATACTAATTAAATATTTATAATTCCGCAAAGCATTTAAATGGCAATTAAACTGTTTGGAAAGGGGGAAGAGACCACTTAGAAAAAATTTTAAATTTTTACGAAATTTGGGTACATGACAGTCCTCCCATGGTCGTTGATGTAAGTGTTGTGCCATTCCGACATGGTGGTAGGTTGGTCCTCCCATGGTCATTGATGTAAGTGTTGCACCATTTTGACATGGTGGTAGGTTGGTCCTCCCATGGTTGTTGATGTAAGCGTTGTGAGCCTTTCACATATGTAGTAGGTTGGTCCTCCCATGCTGGTGAGTGTAAGTGCTGTGTGTTTGCATCTAGGTTGTGCTCTGTGGACAATGACGATGATCTGAAGATGATGATGTGACAGTATGGTACACAGGTTTTGCAGAGGCATATGATCAGTTCTGAGATACTCTTACAGGTTTTGCAGAGGCAGTGTAATCAGTCCTGGGAGATCTTGCAAGTTTTGCAGAGGCAGTGTAAGAAGTCCTGAGGTGTACCTACTTGATGGCTTGCTTGCAGAGATGTTTATGATGTTCATCCATCATGAAAAAGGGCTGGCTATGTAGATGATAAAGACCTGCAGGTGGCGGGCCTGCACCTAGTATGAAAAAGGACTGACTCTGTAGAACCTCCTATGACGAGTAGATTGGAGATTGATTGAGATAGCAGCAGTGATGATGATTCGATGATGATGATCCAGTGATGATGATCAAGAGAAGAAGACTTGTGCTAGCAGATCTGTGTCGAGAAATACCTTCTTAGTTAAGAGGGAGTGTTGATGTATATGTAACTTTGGAATGTATTTCATATATGTATATTGTATCCTTATAGAGATGTTATTATTCCTCTATACGGAATTGTCATCATTTATATTGTAAGTGTCATAACTTATACTTGATGGGTTATTAGACCACCTTGATGGGGTTAGCCCTGTATAAGTCATGTGGGTAAAAGGGTTATTAGACCACCCTATTGGGGGTCGGCCCTATCAGAATTATGTTATGTGGTTAAGTTGAGGCTGACCTAGTAAAGGTTATTAGGCAAGTCAAGTCAAGTATAAATAGAGTGCGGGAGGCTCTCTATTTGATCATTCACTTTCTCACTCATACTCTTATTGGAGAGTGGTGCACTTGTGGAGGAGGAGAAGCTGCTGCTAGGAGAAGACTATCTCTTATGCTTGGGTTGTATCATTGCTCTATCTATCACTGAGGAAGTTGTGGGGTTTTTCACCTTTATGGTTTTCCCCAGTGAAACTCTGTGTGTCTATTGTTTCTTGTGTGCTTGTATTATTATGTCCATGATTGATATGATGTAGATATGTTGTACATGTTGTTCTCTCAGTTAAGATCCTAGATCAGATTGAAGTAAATTCTGAAAAACTAACAAATAAGATTGGCGTTCAGAACGCTAGGTGACTGTGGCAATAGTAGCACACACATGGTAAAAAATGTAGAAAAAATATGTTTTTCAGCTGAAGGATGTGATCTCAGCAATAAATCATCCATGATCAACCTAGCTCTTCCATCCATAGTGTCCATTTGTGGCATCGATAGAGCAATGTGATTACGGACGGAGAAGTGCAGATTTGACCTATAACACTCGCATACCTATTCCAGGATTTCGGGTGGGATGAGGTAGCCATTGTGACTACATTAAATATTTACTTGATATTTAATGAGCCTATCAGCTTTGTTACTCTATTTATCATTTTAATAATAAATGCATGTCACCTTGTTTCCATTTCTTGTTTTAAGAAATTTCTTCCATGCTTGATCTTGTCTTTAACTCTATTATACGAAAATGGCATCGTTTTGTTGTTTTTAAAATCTTAACTACACAACTCAATATGACTGGTAAGAAAGAGTGTGTTTGAATCCTGAAATGGGAGCTTAAAATGATATTAGAGAATCCCTTCAGATTGCAGAATGGGCGCATTCATGAATGGCCCTTATTTGAATAACAATGTTTATAGAGTCTGCAACTCTTCTTGTAAACATGTTAAATCTATAATATTAGTATTATGATTTATATATAATGCCTTTTGTCTATGTGTAACACTAGGTTTTCTCTGTGCATATTCACCATAAATGAACTAGTATTTAACTTCTTACTTGTTTAAATTCTTTAATGCTATCTTTCGTATGGCCTTACGACTCTGTCGTTTATCAATAGAATGCTATCGAGCCTCTCAGTTATGTAATGTTAATAGCTTTAACTATCAAACTCTTTCTATACAAGTTGTGTTTACTTGGCAATGTATGGAACTGGGATATAATATGTGTTTGAACAATAACCATATGAGTCTTACGACTCTATGATAATATTGTTATAATGTAACATTATTTATCCATGAAATGTGTTTGGCTTTGATAAATATATAGTGAATGAACTATAGGTATTTCAATGGACATACTCTGTTATAAGAATCGTATTTATTTAACAAGGTTTTTGACCTTGATTTTAATACTTAGTGGCCTCTCGGCTCTGAACATTTGTGTGAATGTGCACCAGAACATAATTTGTATTTACTTATATATATATATATATATATATACATATATATATATATATAAATATACTATGTTTTTTATATGGAGACTATAATATTTCTTTTCGTACTATTTATTTATATAGTAATGGAATATGTATTTGAATACAAACCCTAGTCTATATTTAACAATTCATAACTGATAATGGTCAAAGAATAGAGATAGAATATGATTAATATAATTTCTATTTACAACAATATAAATTATAAAACTCTAGATTCATATATAAAGAACATTGATGCCAGAAGAAAATGAGATACTACAGATACATAAACAATAGGAAACATATTTCTCATAAATAAAATCATTTATAAAACATCTAAACAGTGTATACAATTCATTATTTGCTAATCATTCTACAAAATAAATATTAAACAGATGCTAAGAAATACTAAGTACTAATCAAAACAAATAATAGAACATGACTGAAAGAACAAACTGAATCCAATCTGAAGTTCATCATTCCTCCCAACCAATCTTCCAGAACAGCCAAGTTTACTTGTTCTGAAACCCCCAAGCATGTTTGTTGGACCACAAGGACAAAGACTACTGAAGCAACACAAAACTATCGCTAAGTTCTCCTTCTCAACTCAATAATATAATTTCTCTCTTCCATCCAAGCCTCCTGCTTCTCTGATGGGAATTACTTAATAAATATCTACCTAGGACTATCATAAGCCTCCTGCTCTGGAACCTTTGTCTCGAGTTCTTCCCTTAAAAATAGGGATGATGCCTCTTGCACCTATTGAGGTATTAATTAGTGGTTTTCACCATTATGGGAAATCTTCCCTGTAAGGATCCTCCCAGGGTACCTAGTTTTGCTAAATGAAAATAAAACAGTTACATAAATTTATAATTTATTATGTTCGAGTCTATTTGTTTCCTTCAGTGTTTTTGCAAAAATATTTAGGTTCTGAATTATATTTGCATATCTAACAGGTAAAAAAAAAAAATCAAATACTAACTTGCATAACAATCATAAATTTCTGAAGAGTTCTATGTATATTTATTTTCAGCAATTTACATATTTTACATCATTTTCTGAATTCAAAATATTGAATTTGCATACAAGTAAAATACCGTGTAGGTTATAGCAGCAGAAAACTCAACCCGCCATAATAGGTTTTCCACCCTGCCAACTAGGAAAGTCTCGCCACCTACCTAGCTCCCAGAATTTCTTCTTGGACCCCCGAGCCCTAAACTTGAGTGCAACATGTCCAACTAGTTCAGTGTTTTCCCAAAATATCAGAAACATACCTCCTCTGTTGTTTGTCCATCATCCTCCATTTCCTCCAACCTCGAGTTGTCCCCCTCCTCGAAGCCTCCCTTCCCATAAATATCTCATTCTTTCATAGTGCTTCTTTTTCTTCATGCGAACCCCCTTTCTCACCCATATATTCCCCTCTAAATACCCCTTTCATCCTACTCATGCCTTCAAGCTTACTCCACTGCTCTCGTCAACTCAATCCAAAACACCAAACATTTATTTCATCATAATAAAATAACATATTTTTAGGTACATATTTTCTCGAGGAGTTAAATGACATAAATGTCAATTAATTTAGTTGGGTGAGTGGGCTGCACATATATTAATAAATCCTTGTTATGCTCACTTGGGATTTTCAAGAGACGGTGGGTTAATTACTAGTCCCACTCACTATTTTGGCATTAATTACGTTTAAATAAAATAATAATTTAATAGTTATTAGTGTTGACTTTTCAAGTTGGTTTTGGACTTGGTAATTAATAAATAACAATATTGTTTCATCCAATTAATTATTCAAATAGTCGTTTTTAACTTTTCTCAAATGCTTTGATTTATCCCCTTTTATATAATTACTTTACTCATTAATACTTATAATAATTGATTTAATCTACTATGCTTTATAATAATAAAGGACAATTTTTTTATTATTAAAATTAATTGAAAATAATAATTAATTATAATAATAATATTAATAATTAGTGTTTAATTATTGATGATGATATTTATTTGTTTATCCGACAAGTACCCTAATACCAACACAATGTTATTTTCTTTATAAACAAGCACCCTTAAGGGTTTTGAACAATCATGATAACAATTAAACAGTACAAGTCTTTTGACGCATATGGAACAGTATATATGTTTTATTCACGATAATTTCCTTATGACGATACTTAACCAATTGCTTAATACAATGTTCACATATACTTAACAACTTAAATGTTCACGATCTCTATTGGATCATCGTGCAATTAGTTATTCATAACAACTTATACAATTGTTTAACATGTCTAATATTCATATATCGATACTAGCGTACATGTGCAAAGTGTGCTTGCATGGCCAATATATGCATAGGTCGGATATGTACTATAAGCAACATTATCTGGCATAATCATACTTGCTAACTAATAATAAGAATATTCCATGGAGGTAGAAAGAGCATACATATAGCCTAATTACTAAAACATATCCTAATATGTGAGTTTGTAAAGTAGTGAATCTAGAAAGAAAAATTCATATCATTAACGATTCTTCACAATAATACTTTACAAATGAAAGGACTAAACTTCCTAACATACTTCCATGACTAAAATGACGATTAGTTAAATTGAAACATTCATCATCCGCCATCATTTTTACCTTGAACATACTTATGAAATTCTTACCCTGAAGTAGTAACCTCCAATGTTGACTGAATGCGTACATTGCACACATCTATGTGGTCGTCACAACACAACGTGATTTAATAGGAATTTACCTTTCAATAATGAAACAATCTATAACAGTACACATGTTCATAAGTAATAAATCTTCTAGCAAATTGATATATCACATATGAAGAGACCATATAAACAACCAAGTCATTATACATATTCAAATGAAAGAGACCATCAAAATCATACACAAGAGACCACAAGTAACATTGTTCACCCATCTTGGGCTACATCCACAAAGCAGGGTGATATCGTATTTTATTAAAACAAGGGAATGATTACATTTCACAACAAGCTTGTGTGCCATAACTATTCCGCTTCCTCATCGCCTCTCTCAAGGAGAAGGATATCAAGGCAACTTCAGCTAACATTAACATCTTTATAAAGATCCATCCATATATAATAAACTTAAGTTACTTCACAAAAGCAAAACTCCTTCTTCCTTAGGAAATTAGGTAACTAACAACATAAGTAACTATGCTATCACTATTTTCTAGGCTATGGTATATGGTATATAATGGTGACCACTTTATTGGTAAGAACAAAGGGGAACACCCTTCTTTGCTATGTACACACTATGTGCACACAAATAAGAGAATTTAATTAATGGAGTAATACCCTTATCTTATGAGTTGAAAATAAAGAAAAAATATGATCCTACAACCCGATGGTAGGGACGCCATCACCGATCGGGTATTAACCAACCCAAAACAAACAACTAGAAGAATGATCGATCATTACTTTTCAAACATGAAACCACTAAACATCAACCATACAAATAATGAGGAATTAATAAGGGATCTCCACAATAATATGTATTGGTGGGAGGACCAAACATCTGCGACACACCTTCATCAAAAGTAACAAACAGAACATCGAAATACTAAGTCAGCAAACATGTACGCCTCTCCCACGAACTGACAGCAAAACTAGTCACTTGTAAAATAAGCACAAATCGATTCTTTAGGAGAATTTTTCTCTCTCTTGATGCTAGATTTAACCTAATAGACAACAAGAGAAATTACAAAGAGGGGTTGATTTCTCCATACGGAGGCCACCTCATTAATCCTTAATTTTCATGAGTTCAAGTGCATTATCTCTGAGATCACCAAGATAAGTTACTACACTGCAAAGTACTCTTAGCGTTAAGCAAAAATTCAGAGAAACAAATCCATAAAAGGGTATTATGCAGGAAAACCCTAATATGATTTCATACATAATCTCTACTATGATAGCAGCCGGCAACGACATAAAAAATAAATGACAGAGATCGATTGCTAACTCCCACGGTTTTAGGAAGCATATATATATATATCTATATGACCAGAAGTAAAACCGGTTCCGTACATCTCCAGGTAGCAGCAATAAGCATAAGAATATATACCTAACCTGGTTTAATTTATGTTATATATATCCCATACTATGGTTATCATTCTGTATATATTCCTATGTAAGATAGACAATAACTAAATACCCAGGTCGGCCAATCAGATTGTCCCCTCTCATCACTGTCTAAGAAAAACTAAGCGCGAACCACTTGTCTGAAACAAATAATTCCAGCAGTTTTCATAGCAGCATAAAAACTGAGGCAATGGATCCAACGATTTCTTAGCAGGAAATAGGTATGCACTGGATTCGATTTATTAACAGAACATACCAATACACTCGAATTCGAGCAGCACAAATCCCCTACTATAGATTTTATAATATATATAATTCCTACTGGATCTGGTAAACAAAAGGAAGCCAACATCAATATGCCAACCACAATTCTACCGGTTTCTTCCCTGCGCAAGTGTATATCCAAAAGAACCCTACATAAGTTCTTTATTGTAGTTTTCTTCCTAAAAACAGAATCTCAGACGGTTTTCAAATCCCAGAGTTAAAGTAAAAAAATCTATCAAAACATGATAAAGGGATCGCTCGAGAAAAGGCCGCCCTTTCCCATGCAATGTCAACTAATCGTATGGGCAGCGATTCGCTTCACGATTTCATTTCAGTCTTCAATCATTCAAGCAGAGTTAGCATTGCAACAAGAATGAGACATAATATGTGAGATCCTGTATTAGCAGAGATCCACAATTCCCGATCTCATTCCAACAGTATAGATTCAGAAATAAATACAGAGTTACTGAAGTAGCCACATCTACGCTATCCTTCATATACCAATAGAACTTCCATTTTCATCTAAGCATCGAGATATGATTTCATCTCAGCCTTCAACAATTCAAACAGAGTTAGCATTTCAGCAACCAAATTGATCTTATCATTTTCCGTCCAAGAAAATAAGCAAAGGGCATAGCCCCAATTTCCACAATAAACAACCTGAGAAAAATTCTGATCTACGATCAATAGAAATCCTAAAGACTTAGGAATGGAAATCTCTAAATATTAAGCTGCAATTAAGCATTCAAACAACCATCTACCATTAATAGAGATCCATGATCTCTCATTCGGCACACAAGACCAGGATCCAGTTATAAGCAAAGGAATAGATCCCAAATTCAGCATTGACAATCAACAGGATATGACTGCGTCTCAATGCGTACTCTTAAATCTACGATTCCATGTAGACATACGAGTTCAACCTGACAATCAACTGGGTTTCTCCCTAAATCATATCCACGGAGCGCTCCCTAAGGTAGCGAGAAACCCTTTATAAATAAACTTTCAATGTTTCCATTCTTCGGTGAGTCCGCCTATCTACGTGGGAATCCTTGTCTGCCACCTGGAGTACTAAATTGCAAACCGGACGGGAATATTTATTGGTTGTCTGCCGTGAACGTTCCACTACTTTCTCATGACCTCCCAACCACATTCGTCTTTGAAGGAAGTATATAATAACTATCGAATTATAGTGTAAGTTCATTACATTTTAATAATGAGATTTAAATATTTTCATTCCCATTATCAAAATGTTCACCTATTTAAGTTTATAACATAATCGTTTTCTTATAGTTATGTACATTTTGAAGATAATTATATTTACAAAAATAAATAGGGAGTAAAAGGTGCGATGTTACATCCTCCTCTCCTTAAAAATAACACCGTCGTCGGTGTTCAAGAGTTGGCCTTTCCTCCTTAAATCATTTTTCCCTTTGATTGTTCTTCTTCTTTGGTCATCTGTGCATTTCCGCGATTTCTGCATGTGTTTATCATTCATAACCTGCACATGGTATATCTCCTACCAGATTTTCAAACATTCAACATCATACATAACTTTACCTTTAATCATAAGGTAAGTACAAGTCTTTTTTTTGCAACACCACATTTTTAATTCATGGAAACCTTTAACTTTTGTTTGTGCTTTATTATCACAAGCATATGCAAATTCAATGTTCCTAGGGTGTAGACTATTAATTTAATCAAAACATATCATAAAGTAGTCCATGTGCTCTAGGGATTATGCCCAACACATATAAAAGTAATTCATGTGCTCCAAAGCTTATGCATGACACTGACTTAGAATAGTCGAGGTGATCCAAGGTGTATTCACTCAACACATGCATAATAGCCATAATGTCAGTTCACCAGCCCTTTTGTAGGTTTTGTAAAACAACTTGAACACATAATGTAAGCATAACATAAAAAATCCTATTTGTCATAGTACTAGATATATATAAGTAGTTTAATCCGTGAGTATATGACGCGCCCATGGTATTGATCTCAGGCCTATTTCAGCGGTCATTAATAATACCTTTCTAGGGACTGTGGTATTATACTACGGTGCAGTCCAAGACCCCTTTACGTGTGCTTCTGAGGTTTCCCGGGCCTCCACACGACTCGTTACCGCAACATGCCCATCCAACACGAGGACAGTACCCTTCCAATTTATTATATAGTTTTAGGTATACCTCCTATCGGTGCTCTTCAGGATGTTCATACAACTTGGGCATCCCCACAGTTGTTTCAAAATTCCACGATGCTCCACAGTCCCTCCGACTCAACATCAAACCTCTTTAATAGGTTAATAGTCATGATGCTTCCAGAGTCCTCCAGACTCAACACCATACTATAAAACATAAGTAACCATGATACTTCAGAGTCCCTCATGACTCAACATCAAACCTTTTTAATAGGTTAATAGTCATGATGCTTCCAGAGTCCTCCCGACTCAACACCATACTATAAAATATAAGTAACCATGATGCTTCAGAGTCCACGCTCAACACATAACAAAGTAGTCTATGTGCTCCAGAGCTTACGCTCAACACATAACAAGGTAGTCTGTGTGCACTAGAGCTTACGCTCAGCACATAACAAGGTAGTCCATGTGCTCCAGAGCTTATGCTCAACACATGACAAGGTAGTCCATGTGTTCCAGAGCTTACGCTCAACACATAATAAAGTAGTCTATGTGCTCCAGAGCTTACGCTCAACACATTACAAGGTATTCCATGTGCTCTAGAGCTTACGCTCAACACATGACTCTCATCAAATACTTGGTAATTATTCCATACCAGAAGATTCTTACCTTGATGCTGTGGATTTGGTGGAAGTCTCAAGGTTGTTTTCTATCTTTATTACTAATGCAGATTAGTATGTGATGAACCTGCAAGAATTAATTAATGCAAATACATGAGATATCAGAAATAATATAACTCAGAATCACTTTTATATTGATCACGGGCCACTTTGAGGGGGCAACCTCCTTTGAGCAAGTTCAATACAATTGACTTCACGATGCCTTCATAGGCATCAACACACACTTAGATACTAAGTCTAGGTGCCAATACCATGGGTCAATACTATGTGTCAATACAAACCATGGGCTAAGTCTAGGCGCCAATACTATGAGTCAAAACCATGGGACATATAATACTATGGGACGACTTACAAAGCATATGCGTCCAATACTATGGGTCAATACTATGGGCTAATAAAAACTATGGATCAACAAATAATACGGGACGACTTACAAAGCATATGCGTCCAACAACAATATACTAACAAAGTAAAGACATGGGTTCCTAACATAGTCACAAGGTTCTTTTATTAGCCTATTATGGTGTGAATCTTTATGAATAACCTTCACAGTCCTCTCACTAGGACAGTCTTTTTTAATAGGACACACCAGATATCAACAATCTGATGTTTTGAGCGCTCAGATTCACGGCTGGATCCTCCAGTGAACTTGGGAAAACTTGCCCCATGCAAAGTCCTCTCTCTGCAACCATTCTTTTTGGGAAAGGTTCTTTATTTGAATTTTAGGTCACCTTGTTTAGACATATGTTTTTATTCTTATTCAATTGCTTCTTTCATTTATTGGTTAACTATTCAAAATATTTTTTTTTTAGATTAAGGAAATTTCTGTAAAATTTTCAAGAGCTTTATAACCCAGGGCTTCCCCCGTGGTTAGCTTAAAAGTCTTTATAAAGTTCCTTGTTCTTTAGTGTAGGTTTCATGAGTTCAAGATCTTCTTAAGTTATGGTTTTTATGGAAGCCGCCATAATTCTTTACCTGTAATAACCTCAAAGTACTGTCAGTCACCATGACATAGAATTACAAATTCTAAAAATAAAAGTATTGCAATCATCACATTGTTAGTTTATGGTTTGACATTCCAGAGTCTATCAAAGCCTTTAAATTTTCTCATAATAGGATTTCAAATTTATATCTTGATTTCCATTCACTTTTAGACATAGTAACTCATTTCATGCAAACCACTATCATTAGTCTAATTGTAAGTTTGCATTATGCTAGATCTATTCAAAACAATTATTGAATCATAATCTAGGAAATGACTCATGTATTACCTTTATATAAACATAAAACACCACCCTTAACCCATTACTATAATGTAAGGAAATTTCTGTAAAATTTTCAAGAGCTTTATAACCCAGGGCTTCCCCCGTGGTTAGCTTAAAAGTCTTTATAAAGTTCCTTGTTCTTTAGTGTAGGTTTCATGAGTTCAAGATCTTCTTAAGTTATGGTTTTTATGGAAGCCGCCATAATTCTTTACCTGTAATAACCTCAAAGTACTGTCAGTCACCATGACATAGAATTACAAATTCTAAAAATAAAAGTATTGCAATCATCACATTGTTAGTTTATGGTTTGACATTCCAGAGCCTATCAAAGCCTTTAAATTTTCTCATAATAGGATTTCAAATTTATATCTTGATTTCCATTCACTTTTAGACATAGTAACTCATTTCATGCAAACCACTATCATTAGTCTAATTGTAAGTTTGCATTATGCTAGATCTATTCAAAACAATTATTGAATCATAATCTAGGAAATGACTCATGTATTACCTTTATATAAACATAAAACACCACCCTTAACCCATTACTATAATGTAGAGTGAAATACTAATCAACTTCGCCATATAACTATAGCACGCAACCCTTAAACATTCCTATAATACAAATTGAGATAAATAGCCATGTAACTATAGAACAACATTTTTTCTCTTAATGAAAATATATTAGATACTATAATCTAGATGAATTAACCATTTTTCCTTTTAATATAACCATATAACAACATCTTTTCCCTTTGATAAATATAGACTAATTGTCTCTTTTTCTTTTTATGAGATATTGAAATATTAATATATAAAAATGAGCTTAACCATTTCCCCTTTTTATTTAAGCATCAATTTATATCTTAGAGATTATATATTAATTATCACTATCTTTTAATTGAGAATACAATGGATATGTTTCCACATGTCATTGGCCACATTTAGAGCATGAAATCAACTATACTTCTCAACATAAAAACTTAATGCTAAACAATAGGATTTCGTTAGTGTTCATGACAATGAACTATTTATTAATGCTAGT
This sequence comes from Larix kaempferi, assembly GCA_027924585.1. Lineage (NCBI taxonomy): Eukaryota > Viridiplantae > Streptophyta > Pinopsida > Pinales > Pinaceae > Larix > Larix kaempferi. The sequence goes on from BSBM01000486.1 coordinate 9,129,613, forward strand.
CATCATAAGCATTCAACTATATGATAGAGTCGAGACAAAAAGCATGTGTTCAATCAAAACAAGACACGGTCTCACCTCCACTAAGATTCATAGGTCAACTAGATATCCTTAGGCTTTCATCAATATTAATTATCATTTTAGTCCATATAGCAAGAATATATGGGAATACAATTCAACCTTTTATAAGTAGTAATAATATCTTAATCGAAACATCACGATAGTACCATACAATAGGAATGCATATAACTACAATACAACATCTTATAAGCATAAATGACAATTTCAAAGGAGCACACTTAATTGAAAACTAGAATACCTGGAGAGAGAAACTTGAAGTTGAGCTTGGAGATTCACTTTCCCCTTGTCCAGCACAGTCCATGCATCCAAAATGAACCCAAAAAAAATTTGATTAGTAAACTTAACAACCTTTATACTTGCTTATCGCATGTTGAGCTCATTAGGCCCTAGCGTTGTAACCTAATGCTCTGATACCACTTGTAACATACCCTAATATGTGAGTTTGTAAAGTAGTGAATCTAGAAAAAACAATTCGTATCATTAACGATTCTTCACAATAATACTTTACAAATGAAAGGACTAAACTTCCTAACATAATTCCATGACTAAAATGACTATTAGTTAAATTGAAACATTCATCATGCGCCATCGTTTTTACCTTGAAACATACTTATGAAATTCTTACCCTGAAGTAGTAACCTCCAATGTTGACTGAATTCGTACATTGCACACATCTATGTGGTCGTCACAACACAATGTGATTTAATAGGAATTTACTTTTCACTAATGAAACATTCTATAACAATACACATGTTGATAAGTAATAAATCTTCTAGCAAATTGATATATCACATATGAAGAGACGATATAAACAACCAAGTCATTATACCTATTGAAATGAAAGAGACCATCAAAATCATAAACAAGAGACCATACATAAGAGACCATAAGTAACATCGTTCACCCATCTTGAGCTACGTCCACAAAGCAGGGTCATATCATATTTTATTAAATCAAGGGAAGGATTACATTTCACAACAAGCTTGTGTGCCATAACTATTCAACTTCCTCATCGCCTCTCTCATGAAGAGGGATATCAAGGCAACTTAAGCTAACATTAACATCTTTATAAAGATCCATCCATATATAATAATGTTAAGTTACTTCACAAAAGAAAAAATCCTTCTTCCTTAGGAAATTAGGTAATTAACAACATAAGTAACTATGCTATCACTATTTTCTAGGATACGGTATATAATGGTGACCACTTTATTGGTAAAAACAAAGGGGAACCCGTTCTTTGCTATGTACACACTATGTGCACACAAATAAGAGAATTTAATTAAAGGAGTAATACCCTTATCTTATGAGTTGAAAATAAAGAAAAAATATGATCCTACAACCTGATGGTAGGGACGCCATCACCGATCAAGTATTAACCAACCCAAAACAAACAACTAGAAGAATGACCGATCATTGCTTTTCAAACATGAAACCACTAAACATCAACCCTACAAATAATGACGAATTAATAAGGTATCTCCACAATAATATGTACTGGTGGGAGGACCAAACATCTGTGACACACGTCCATCAAAAGTAACAAACAGAACATCGAAATACTAAGTCAGCAAACATGTACGCCTCTCCCACAAACTGACAACAAAACTAGTCACTTGTAAAATAAAGACAAATCGATTCTTTACGAGAATTTTTCTCTCTCTTGATGCTAGACTTAACCTAATCGACAACAGGAGAAATTACAAAGAGGGGTCAATTTCTCCATATGGATGCCACCTCATTAATCCTTAATTTTCATGAGTTCAAGTGCATTATCTCTGAGATCACCAAGATAAGTTACTACACTGCAAAGTACTCTCAGCATTAAGCAAAAATTTAGAGAAACAAATCCACAAAAGGGTAATATGCAGGAAAACCCCAATACAATTTCATACATAATCTCTACTATGATAGCAGCCGACAACGACATAAAAACTAAATGACAGATATCGATTGCTAACTGACCAGAAGTAAAACCGGTTCCGTACATCTCCAAGTAGCAGCAATAAGCATAAGAATATATACCTAACCTGATTTAATTTATGTTATATATATGCCATACTATGGTTATAATTCTGTATATATTTCTATGTAAGATAGACAATAACTAAATACCCAGCTCAGCCAATTGGATTGTCCCCTCTCATCATTGTCTAAGAAAAACTAAGTGCGAACCACTTGTCTGAAACAAATAATTCCAGCAATTTTCATAGCACCATAAAAACTGAGGCAATGGATCCAACGATTTCTTAGCAGGAAATACGTATGTACTGGATTTGATTTATTAACAGAACATACCTATACACTGGAATTCGCGCGGCACAAATCCCCTACTACATGTTTTATAATATATATAATTCCTACCGGATCTGGTAGACAAAAGGAAGCCAACATCAATACGCCGACCACAATTCTACTAGTTTCCTCCCTGCACAGGTGTATATCCAAAAGAACCCAACATAAGTTCTTGATTCTAGCTTTATTCCTAAAAACAGAATCTAAGACGGTTTTCAAATCCCATAGTTAAAGTAAAACAATCTATCAAAACATGATAAAGGGATCGATCTCGAGAAAAGGTCGTCCTTTCCCATGCAATGTCAACTAATTGTATGGGCAGCGATTCGCTTCACGATTTCATTTCAGGATTCAATCATTCAAGCAGAGCTAGCATTGCAACAAGAATGAGACATAATATGTGAGATCCTATATTAGCAGAGATCCACAATTCCCGATTTCATTCCAACAGTATAGATTCATAAATAAATACAGAGTTACTAAAGTAACCACATCTACGCTATCCTTCATATACCAACAGAACTTCCGTTTTCATTTGAGCATCGAGATATGATTTCATCTCAGCCTTTAGCAATTAAAACAAAGTTAGCATTTCAGCAACCAAACTGATCTTATCATTTTCCATCCAAGAAAATAAGCAGACGACATAGCCCCAATTTCCACAATAAACAACCTGAAAAAAATTCTAATCTATGATCAATAGAAATCCTAAGGACTTAGGAATGGAAATCTCTAAAGATTAAGCTGCAATTAAGCATTCAAACAACCATATACCATTAATAGAGATCCACGATCTCTCATTCGGCACACAAGACCAGGATCCAGTTATAAGCAAAGGAATAGATCCCGAATTCAGCATTGACAATCAATAGGATATGACTGTGTCTCAATGCGTACTCTTAAATCTACGATTAAGAAGGCAGAACTTTCTGTTCCATGCAGACATAAGTAAAGAAAATGAGATACGCGTTCAACCTGACAATCAATCGGGTTTCTCCCTAAATCATATCGACAGAGCACCCCCTAAGGCAGCGAGAAAGCCTTTATAAATAAACTTTCAACGTTTCCATTCTTCGGTGAGTCCGCCTATCCACGTGGGAATCCTTGTTTGCCACCTGGAGTCCTAAATCGTAAACTAGACGGGGAAAATTTATTGGTTGTCTGCCACCTGGAGTCCTAAATCGTAAACCGGACGGGAAAATTTATTGGTTGTCTGCGGCTAACATTCCACTAGTTTCTCATGACCTCCCAACCACATTCATGTTTGAAGCAAGTATATAATAACTATCGAATTATAGTGTAAGCTCATTACATTTTAATAATGAGATTTAAATATTTTCTTTCCCATTATCAAAATGTTCACCTATTTAAGTTTATAACATAATCGTTTTATTATAGGTATGTACATTTTGAAGACAATTATATTTACAAAAATAAATAGGGAGTAAAAAGTGGGATGTTACAATTACTCTTAGCATTATTAGTTTTTGTAATAGTTATCCATTTAAGGTTTCATATCATTATCTTTATGTTCATATTAGTTTAATCAATCACTTACAATGAAGGGTACCTACTACCACTAACTGAGATGATAACAATCCATGACGAAAATGTAATATGGTGAGTTGCAACAAAATATTCAAATAAGGGTTTCAGCACACACACAGTCAATTAAGTGGCCTCTAAAACATCCATGACTGACCTATATACCTACCTCCTTCTACCTAATTCATAACTAACTTCCTCATCCTATCCTTCCTTTGTTGGACTACCCTGAAGTGTCACGCCATAAGCGGCTCCAGTTAGAAACTGTAAGCGGAAGTGTTGACTCCATCGACCAAGCTTCCCGAGTAGGCAACCACCAATCATCATTACACAACTTGGGGAGCGCGCCGTGGCACAACCCTGCCATGACTCTGAGTTTTGGGGATAAACGGTGGGTAATGCCTCCACCCCCCTTAATGGAACAAGGGACTATGTCTACATCGACATAGTGACTATTGTACTCAAGTTTTGTCATCGAATAACCAAGCTGGGCGGTTGAATTTCTTGAACCCCACACCCACCCACACATCATGATAATAACAAAATACTCATGCTAAACAATAATGCATCACTTGCATACCATTTATCTTTCGGAATCCATGTCCCATTGGTACTCCAACCTCATAAGATTGAGCTATCACTTAGCTCTTTTAACCTATAGGTTAGTCTCCAATCACAAGATCGAGAATATCGTGCAATCATTGACATGTATATACATTTCATTAAAAATGAAGAATGATGAAATCTAATTTTCCTATATACCATGCACTTGGTATCATATCCATCCATGCAACATATAACTTTAATTTGGTATATCCATGTACCCATCATTTATGAAATTGCATTTTAGAAACATAATCAAAACACAAGAATAATTCATCATATTAACATCACTCATATATGTAAATGCCGAAAATAATAAATCCACATGCACACAGTGTAATCGAACTGACAAAGTTCCACACTAAGAAGGAAATACCATTGGGAAATGGTGGTTCAGGTGGTAAAGTCAAAACGGGGCATTACATTCTCAACACATGTCATTCCTCCTTGTGGGCCAGCAAACACTCTTTCAACAACTACTTCAGATTGGATTCTCCTATTTTATTTATTAAATAATAAAACTAATACAATATTCTCAAACAAGTGTCTTTGACGAGACTTGGTCAAATAATTGTTCAACAATAATTAAAAACATTATTACAAAGTAATTAAACTTTAAATAAGGGTATAGGGGTATTACATATGAGCAAGTCAATGAGAGGGTGGAGTCGAAATCTGATAGTAATGAGGATGGGAAAAATAAAGGGTCGAACCATGATGAGCAGGCAAACATTGGTTCAGGATGACCGACGCGATGAGAAAGAGCTGTCACAATGAAAGGCTATCTTTCAAACCAATGTGTTGATTGGTGTGTGGTATTGGAATACCATAGATGATGGTGGTAGTAAAGAGAATCCTGTGTCGAGATAGGTCATCGACAAGTTGGTTATGAGATGTCGAGAACACCCACACCCATACAATATATCATGGTTGAAGAAAGAACATTATGTCAAGGTAACCAGGCAGTGCAAGGTAAACTTTAAGGTTGGGAAATTTGAAGACAGTTTACTATGTGACATAATCCCAATGGATGCATGTCATCTGCTGTTAGGGAGACCATGAAAATATTACAAGAAGATGATATATGATGGTTGAGCCAACACAGTTAGAGTGTGGAAAAATGGAACGTAGAGGAATCTGAAGCCAAAGCAGGAGGACCAAGACAGCTGCAGGAAGGGCGAGATCAACTATTGGGAGAAGCGAGTGTTGATATGCTCAACTAAGGAACTCCTCGCAGAGGAGGAGAAAAATTTGGGATGTTTATCCATCATTTCGAAGCGAACATGTGTCAAGAGGTCCACAATGGAGAGAATTCCGGTCGAAGTCGAAAAGATGCTTGATGAGTTCAGGATCATAGTAGTCGACGAAGTGCCAATGGGATTGCCACTGATGAGAAGAATATCCCATCATATTGACTTGATTCCAAGATTGATTTTTCCAAACAAGGCACCTCACAGAATGACTCTGGTAGAGGGTCAGAAACTCAATCGACAAGTTCAGGAGTTGTTGGACAGATGATTGAACAACGAAAGTTTGAGCCCTTGTGTGGTACCAAGAACACTAGCACCGAAGAAGGTTGGAGAATGGAGGATGTGTACAAACTCTAGAGCTATCAACAAGATCACAATCAAGTATATATTTCCATTGCTGAGAATGGACGACTTGATGGATTTCTTGAGTGGAGCGAGATACTTCACGAAGATCGACCTGAAGAGCGGCTATCACCATATTTGGGTTAGAGAAGGAGATGAATGGAAAACATCCTTTAAGATGGAGGAAGGATTGTATGAGTGGTTAGTCATTCAATTCATATTGACCAACGCACCCAGTACGCTCATGCGGTTGATGAATGAGGTACTAAAACCATTCTTGGGAAAGATTGTCGTAGTGTACCTAGACGACATTCTGATTTTTAGTCGAAACAAGGTCGAACATTTGGAGGACATTCGACAAGTGTTGCGAAAGTTGTAGGAAGAGAAGTTGATGGTGAACCTACAAAAATGCTTCTTCAGGAAGGAAGAGCTGGTGTACTTGGGATTTGTAATCTCGGGTAAAGGTTTAGTGATGGACCCAGAAAAGGTTAAGGCTATATTGGAGTGGACAAAACCAACAAGGGTGACTAGAGTGCGAAGTTTCCATGGACTTGGTAGCTTTTATAGGAATTTCATTCAAGAGATCAAAATATGGGGTTGTGTACACCATTACCAGTGCCGAATACCCCATGGGAGCACCTAAGCATGGATTTTGTGCTAAGATTTTTGAAGACGTAGCAAGGAAGCGACTCAATATTTGTTGTAGTCAACAGATTTTTGAAGATGGAACACTTTATTCCATGTCGGAAGAAAAGTGACGCCACAAGCATTGCTGTACTATTCTTCAAGGATATAGTCAAATTGCATGGGTTTCCTAAGATTATAATGTCGAACATAGATACCAATTTTATGGGACATTTCTTGAGAACCCTATGGAAGAAACTGGACATGAAGTTGTATTTTAGCTCCGCATATCATCTGCCGACAAATGGATAGACTGAGGTGGTGAACAAAAGTTTGGGAAACCTTCTGCTATGTTTGACGGCCGATAGACCCAAGCACTGGGAGAACATGTTGGCGCAAGAAGAGTTCGTGTACAACAATTCTATGAATCGGTTGACATGTTTGAGCCCATTCCATATTGTTCAAGGACGAAGCGCTCATGGAGTGGTGGATTTGGTCGAGATACCGACAAAAAATAGGAAAAGTGCGGATGCAGAATCACTCGCGGAGCATATTGAAGAAGTTCATGAAGATGTGCGAAAGCGCATTGAAAAGAGCAATGCGACATACAAGTTGAGAGCCGACCGGAAGAAGAGGCTACAGCCATTCAGCGAAGGAGACTTAGTTTATTCACACTTGTGGAAGGATAGATTTCCAATAGGAACATACAACAAACTGAAGTTGAAGAAGATTGGACCTTGTAAGATTCTGAAGAAAATTTTGGACAATGCTTATGTGTTCGAGCTACCGAAAGACTTGATCATTTCACCAATGTTCAATGTCTCAGATATGTACAAGTTTGAAGAAGGTTCAACTAGTAGTAGCGCAGAAGTGTTGGACCTCGACTGGACAATGCAAGTTCTAGATCAACACAATAAGGAGGAAATCACCGAAGTGTTAGAGGAACGCGAAGTCGGATGCACGTGAAGTTCGCGAAAGAAGGAGTACTTAGTCCGATGGAGGGATGATGAGTTGGAGGAGGCGATATGGATTTTCGAAGAAGTGTACAGGAGACTGGCGGAGCAGTTGAGTTCTTTTTCACCTTGGGAGTCTGATGGAGGAGCATCGGGGCCTAGGAGAAATAGTCGAAGTTGATCGACCACTAGTTCAAAGGAAGATTGGCTGTCAAAGCCAAGAAGTCGAGCAGAAGCTGTCAATATGCGGTCAACAGGAGCAGAAGGTTGAGAGTCGACATGTTTAAGGTCGACAAACGAAAAAAGTGCAGAAGTCAAGGAAAAAGTACTTGGTAGCCGTTCGGGGTTGCTAAGGAAGTTATGAGCAGTTATGAAGGTGGTTGGGATCATGCGATATGTCACCATAGGAAGAGGTTGTGCGGAGGATCTGGAGGATTTGGCGGACATAGGAAGAGTGTCTTAGGGAACGGAGTGGACCTCGGGATGGGGAACAACATAGTAGAAGACTAGTGCACGGGCACAGAGGAAGAGAGTTAGATTTCCAGTTGAGAAAGACAGATATGATCCATAGCTCAACGAGTGTTTGCATTCAACAAAGGCCGTGAGAGGGAAGAAGATAGCACACAGAGAGAACACACCATTTTACTTCGTATATTGTATAAGGCTAAGGACGACTAGTTTAGTTGTTTACATTTCATACCGTAACATTGTAATTTGATTGAAGTAATAGAAGCCATCTTTTGGCATCCTATTTACACCCAGTCTGTGTAAACGTTGTGTGTTGTGTGTTATTGTTAAGAAAGAATGTCCGACCGACTGACCTTGCGCCATGTATTTGTATACAAATATGATTATATGCAGAAAATGTGATTCAATTTGATGTTGTGTCTACGTGGCCAAGTCGGATATAACCATTTTCGAGTGTGCATTTCAATGAAAACTTTGAATGTCTCTTTATATAAATGGATATCTCTTGGTATGGAATCAGATTTCAATTAGATATGGTGAATTCGTATTGGATATGGAGATTTCAAATTGATATGGTTATTTCTTGGATTTTTTAAAATGTGGTTAATTCACTATTTATAAATTGTCGTGATTATAATTGAATCACAAATATATTTTACTGGAAATATCTAGAGAAAAACTAATTTAAAGTACACAATAGGAAGTTAACTTTATCATAAATTTTTATATAAAAATATTATAGATAAACTATTTTCTATTTTAAATTTTCTTAAATTTTATATAAGATGTTTTAAATATTTAAAAATGATTTTATTAAAAGCAAATAATATTATAAATTAAAGTTTAATTCTATAATTTTATTCACATCATTTTACATTAGAGGGTCATCTCATATGTAATATTATATAATGTAAATAAAATTAAAATAATTTGTTTATTGTTAATTTGTTTATTATTATTTATATAATTGTTTTACAATGTATATTATTAGTTGTATTATTATTAATTTTAATTTTATTAATATTATATTTAACTTTTATTAAAAATTAAGAATTATGTCACATGTTTACAATTACTATTATATTTATTATGTGTGTTTATAATTTTGTAAGTATTTTATATTATTGGTGCTTTATTTATTTTTCATTAAGAATCATATAATATATTTATAATTACTATTATTATTGTATTTTTTATTTATGATTTTTATTATATATATATATATGTAAATAAAGAATGTTAATGCTAATTATTTAATAAAAAAACTTTTTTTATAATTAAAATTTATTTTTAAAAAAAATATTATTTAAAAGAATATATATATAATTTGATTAAACAAAAAAGATAGCATTTTTTTTACTAAATACAATTAATTCTTAATTTTAAAAATAATTTGAAAGTTGTAATTACAAATTTATTAATATATAAATACATATTAAACTCTAGTTTGATATTAGTTAATCATAATATGTACATATTAAATTTTAGTTTGAGATTGTTATGGTATAGATTATTTCTAAATTGTATTTTCATATTATTATATTTTAAGTTATGGTTCAAATTTGAAATATCTTTCAAGTCACTTAACTTAAATTTGATATTTGATGTCTAAGACTCAACTTTTTAAGATAAATAAGATAATTACAATATAGTATATATGTTGCAATTTATTTTTTAATAGTTTGGTTTTATATTTATTAAGTATTAAGATAAGAAGATAATGATTTTTTAATTAATTTTGAAGTTGAAATTACAAATATTATTAGTTTATATATATATATAATCAAGTTATAATATAAGTTGTGTTTAAAGAATATTTTTAAGTTGTTATATTATAAGTCAACCTTGGATTGAAGTCACACATGGATTAAATTTAATATTGGCTTTAAGTCAACTATGGATTGAAGCCAACAATGGATTGAAGACAAGTTGTATGGATTGAAGTCAACCTTGGATTGAAGTAAACTATTGATCGAACTCAACCATGGACTGAACTCAACCTTGCTTAAATTCAACTACGGATTAAAGTCAAGTATGGATTGAAGTCAATCATGGATTAAAATCAACATTGGATTGAGGCCAACCTTTTCATTAAATTCAACCTTGCTTAAAAGTCAACTATGGATTGAATTCAACCTTGCATAAAAGTAAACTATAGATTGAAGTCAACATTGGATTGAAGTCAACTTTGGATTGATGTCAAGCTTGCTTATAAGTCAAATATGGATTGAAGTCAACCTTGGATTAAATTCAAATATGGATTGGTGTCATTTACAACCATGGAGGGACTATTGGAGGCAGAGGTGGTTCATGGTTTACGATAAACCTCCCTACAATAATAGGGAGGTTCCACAGTACTTCCTTCGACAACTGTGGGCTGATTTTGTGCTCGGTTTACATGTCAACTATTTTTGACATAACCGAGTTCTAGGGTGTTGGGCTTGGTTCTACCCAAGATCGACCTACTTCCAGGAGGAAACCACTGAGAGGGCCACCGACTCCTAGGCATGAACCCAACCCCTCTCCCCAGCTACCTTAGTTACCCCACAAACTTGATCAGATCGAGGGGGTGATGAGGAGTGTTTCACGTGGAATCCTTAGACATGCCTCCTTTGTAGCAGTGACTATAGAGGAGAGATAGGTTGACCCTAATAGAGACTTAAGTGAAGTGCCTTCACGACCCACTCAGGATAGACCTGTTACTGGTGATATCCATGTTGGGCCTCATGACAGATTCTTGGTAACAGGTATGTGTTTTTCTTCTTTCCAAAACCCCTTATCTCTTATATTATGTATTTTTTATTTATTATGTAGTCCTCTGTTTCTCATTTCTTCTATAATCATACTTGACTTAGCTAATTAATGGCATTGAGAAGGTGGTTGGTCTCAAATCACTGCTCATTGTCCTGGACACAATCATTTACTAGGACATATAAAAGCAACATTTTCATGGATAGCATTGTTTAATGTATACATTAAATAATATATACTGTTGTTGTTTACTAGATAGTGTTTTTTAACTGGATAGCATTTTTTACTAGATAACATTGTTTAATGGCATGCAAGAAACTCTTCCACTTAGCCATATATCGCTACACAGGGTGACAGGTTGCTTCAATGGCTTAGGGTTTCAGTTTATTTAATTGTTTCAGTGTGAATGTCCAAATTTAAAAATAAACCAGGTTATTTACATTATACTTGTTTCCAGTCATCACATATTCGAATTCTAGGCGGAATATGGGTTATTCCAGGCATTAAAGAATAAAATTCCATGTTATACCAGGAGGAATATGCATTTTTTTAGGCATTACATAATTAAATTTTGTAGAGGATTAACACACATTTTATAGGTATACTGCACATATTTTAATTCAACCCTAATCAAGCATCGTAAACCATAGTGAACCATAATCAACCAAAGTCAACCATGGTAAAGCAAAGTCAAACATGGTAAACAAAAATTCAACTATAGTCAACCAAAGTCAACCATGGTCAACCATGGTAAACAGTAGTCAACCATGGTTGACCAGATTCAACCATGGTAAACCAAAGTCAAGCATGTTCAATGAAAGTCAACCATGGTTTACAAGGAAGTCAATCAAAACAAACCATGGTACACCAAATTCAACCATCGTCAACAATAGTTAGCTAAAGTCAACCAAAGTCAAGCATGGTAAACCAACGTCAACCATGGTTAACAAAAAGTAAACCATTTCAACCAAATTCAACCATGGTCAACCATTCACAACCATCGTCAACCATACTCAACCATCGTTAACCATGCTCAACCGTAGTAAACAATGGTGAACAAAATTAAACCATGGTGAGCCATACTCAAGCATAGTCAACCATGTACAACCATAACCAATTATAGTCAACCATAGTCAACAAAAAATTCATCAAAATCCAACCAAGGTTAGCCAAATTCAATCATGGTCAAGCAAAATCCAACCAAGTCAACCTTGGTTAGTTCAAGTCAGCCTAATCCAGTGTCACATACCCAAACTCTAGACATTTTATGTCATGATGAAAACATTATGTTTTATTTTTATTGTAAATTTTTATAACTATTGACCAAGTGGGGTCAAGGATGATTGTAATTAATTACTTTAAATATTTTATTATTAATGAATAAAAGTGGAGACAAACATCCAAAGGAGACTATTGAATGAGTGTTCACTGACCCACTAGGAGGAATGGACTGTGGTGGAGAGAAAACTGACACTTGACAGCATCCTCAACTCACTTCTAACTGTTCCAGTGGGAAACTTCCCTTCTTTTATGGTCATGTTCCCCATGAAAGTGGAATTGAGCAGGTGGCTCATTTACTAAATAAACTGACTAAATACCTAGGCATGTTACTTATCTACCAATCGAATTCAGTAGGGGTTGTTCATTCTTACCTTGTGATAATTTCTAAGCACAATAGATTCGATGAGAGGAAGGTTAGAAGTGATTGAGTGAACTAAGACTGCATTTTGAACTAGTGAAGCCACATTGCTGAGTTCAATATTGCTAAAAGCAAGAAGCACTACTGCTAAGTGCTACCGCTAAGTTGTAAAGAAATTTATTCCATTATTCCACACAGCATCTTCCTCCTGGTGGTTCAGTGAACAGGCTCAGGGGTCCTAAGGAAAGTAACTTGGTTGTATTCAGGAGTAGGTTGGGTGGAATGGGCTCCTTTGGTTGTTTGTTTCTTCTTCTACAATTACCAAGTTCAAATTGTGTTATCTTATTTACTTCCGTCAAGTTAGTAAAATAAATCTAAATGTTATATGTTATCAATTTTTCAATTAAATCCTAGATATTCTGGACTGTTAATGAATATTTATACTTCTGTAATTTATAGCTATTAGGATAAAATGAAATTTGGATGAGATACTTAAATGATTGAATGATTGAATAATAATACTTCCCTGCATTTTTGCACACACTAGTTACAGTGCCGTACTCTAGTATAGGGAAGATAGAATTATAATAAGATTGAGTTATAGTACTGAAAATAGTTTCGAAGTGTTGAATTCATAAACATACCTATTTTAATTTCAATATAAATACATTGTTTATTTCAAATAATTACTAAGTAGGAAACTTAAACATTACTCCATTTAGTTTAGTCGCATAAATGCTAACTTATGCATTCGAATGATCTCATATAATAAAGAATTTACACTCTATCTATGCTAAGAATGATAGTATAAACATAGTTAGTTATGTTTTATAAACTTAGAATTTATGATCATAAACATAGTAAGACATTTCCTTTTTTACCTATAAACAATAGTAACACATTTATCAGAATCAAATAAATTAACATGCTAAGTATTATTTTCTTGTTTCAATTTCAACATAGTATTTCAGATAAATATTTCATGCTTCATTTTATACATTACAGAAAACATGTATAAATTAAATGAATGACTTATAAAACTTTCAAACATCAAATTCATAGTGCAAGAATTTTTTTTATAACTAAAACAAAGTTTAATACAACCGCAGAGAAATAGTAATTTTACAATATCAATATTAAGACATTTATTACTATATATATTTTAGAATATGAATCTAGTACACGTTTTACAGTATTATATAAACCTATTGATTATCCAGGGTTTAAAACCCTGAGCATAAAGCTCCTTTTATATAAACAAAACTTATACATTGACACGTATCCAAGTTAGGGTTGCAAACCTGGCCTCACGGCTTTGTTGAAAAACAAAAACCTAACCTTCCAAACACAGCATTTGGGCAATGCCCTAACATTTTAATTGCACAAACAAGCTCTACTTTTCGTTAAAATCCATATGCATTCAGTTACGAAAAGAAACAAAACAAGTGCAGGTCGAAGGATCAAACCTTCCGCACTCCAACTGTAGCCAGCGTTGGTTATTATATCTATTCACCAAAATATTTGACGAAATGATTCTTAGCTATGCCAAGGATGTAACTGTAAACAAATAGATCAACATGATATCGAAATAGTATCTGTATTAAAAATAACTTCAATAATAAACTTTAAATAGTAACCAAGGTGTAACCATCGTGAAAACGATGCGAGCTTCAGCTCAAAAGGGTAAAATCCCTCATAACAATTCCCTCACGGCTTTAAGTTGCCATTATAACTGACTGTAAAACCGAGTATTACACCTTCGAATCCCAACGAAACCATAAATCAAATAGACCTAAAGTCTCGGCTAAACAAACAAGAACTTGCTTGGTGTCAAGACCTTCGCAACTTTTTGGAAACCCTTGAAGGATGTGACCGAGGCTTACGAGGACATCAAAGCATCCATCCCTTTTCGGTCCAACTCCAACACCTTTCCGAGGAAGGAACCTTCCATTGAAAGCAAGTACGATAATGGTTAAAACATGGAAACCGAAAAAAGTAAAGAGAAGACATTGTCATAAGTCAACTACTTAAACTTGAATGCAAATTAATACTTCACCTGAATTGTATCTGGAATCACAACTAAGAATCCCAGATTCTTCAACACATATAGTATGTGTATGATGTTTCCACATCAAACTCCAAGAAGAGTCAAAACCCTGTTAGTTTGCAAATGCCGAAGCACACCTGAACCTTCAAACTCCACCAACGCCTACGGTATAGATGAAGGACTCACCATCAAATCTCAAGAGAGAGTTGAGACCTATACAAAATGCAAACTATCCTAAGAATATTGCATACATCAAGGTCAAGGTATCGAAATCCTGGGAGGAACCTTCAAACAAAGTCACAAACCCTGAAGGGTAGGGAGCGTGTCGGCCTCACCCTCACAAATCACAAAATCAACTAGTTGTTGAGTAGGTTGGAATATCAATGCGAGGGTTAGGATTTAACTCAAAACCCGAGAATAACCTTGAGATCAATGGTGCATATCTAACCACGGAGGTAGGTCTATTCACGATCACAAAACTCTTTTAATAACATTTAAAGTTACAAATTTCAACGCACAGTATTCTGCCAACACGTAGATCCACCTAGGATATTATCATAAAATTTCATTATACAACTCGGTGAGTTTTTACATTGCACAGTTAAGGTTTTCCACCTTGTTCCAAGTTCCATTCAAGTGAAGATTTCCACGAGAGCTGCCATCAAGAAATCAACCATATTGCAGTTATTGAACCATAAATACCTTAGTATTGGTTCGAAGTGCATTCCAACGCATTATCCACTATCACACTATTACCATAGTTAAACATTTATGCAACGTACATATAGTCCTAAACATATAGTTTATGCCTATAGTTATCGTGCATATTCTTCTTGTATAAAATCTATGCATATAGAATGTGCATTTGCTTCTTAAACGTACCATATTGTTTTGTAAAAGCTATATTATATTGCATGACATAGGTAATATCTTTATAATCTATGTAATGGAAAAGTATTACATTGTATTCTCCATAATTTTGGATAGAGGACATGTAATATAAAATAATGCAATTTTCCCATAGTATTGAAATAAAAAGTATGTATTATTAATACATAAATTTCTCCATAGTAATTGGCTAGAGTAGGTTACCAATTGCTTATTACAACAATTAAACTATGAAACCTTTTGGAATACGAAGTACATGAAGGTGATCTGATCATTACAATAAAATACCCAATTTTGAATTGCAGGGAAGATAATTTCTCTACACATTCATAATTAACTTAAAAGGCCATTATGGTACTGCAAGATAATTTGAAACACATCAGAAGGCTTCGGTTGGAAGTTCTTTGTCTTACCTGTTCTCTACAAATATAATTCATGAGTGTTAGAGAGCAATAGCTAAGTAAGCCTCAGGGCGTACATGAGGACCCCTTCATTATAGTGAGATGATCAATTAGTCTCTTTAATCAAATTTATAACATAGAACGAAAGTGACAATATGCATTCGATCAATAAAGTACATAGTGTAAACATTTGGAATAATTAACTTTAGGACGTATGTTTGACGATAAATGATGTTATGACATTTTAAAACACTAGTTAGGTTAACAACTGTTAAGACAATTGTTGGGGTTCATAAGTAATAAAAACCCTTAGTCACTAATGACAGATTATAGAAGTTGTTGTCGTTTAGTACTTTTTGATTTACTGTCTAGTTGTGATTAAAGTTAACATTTTCTATACTTCTGCAAAGCAAACACAAGCAGATATTGCTACTTGAAAAAATTTAAATTTTAGTGAAATTTTGGGGATGTTACATGTGGTATCAGGGTGCATATTCAAATACTAGGCCTGAAGCGGCTCACTCGTAGAAATAAAATTTAGGACATAATTGCAAATTACTGATTTTAATTATTTTGTTTTCAGTTTTAGCATTTTATAAGTCTAGACTGCAGGTATGGAAGGACTAGCAGAGTCAGTTGAGGACATGTCCCTTAATAACAAATACACTAATAATCAACAAGGACACATTAATGCAGAAAATCTATTTGTCGAATTGAATGATAATTCATCTGAATTATTAAGGATAGTAAAAGATTTAAAAATTGAGATAAAAACCGTTAAGGAAGAAAATGAACGAATCCTGAAAGCTTAGGAGGAGCTGAATCAAATACTGTTGAGTAATTTTCATAAAAATGATCAAAATAAAGAAACTTAAAATAATTTTGAATCTGGACCTATGTCCTACTAGCATAATGATGAAAAGGTAAAATTGACTAATTATGCCAGCAATTCATCTTCTGAATTTGATGAAAGGGCACATAGGAAAAAGCACAAGTGTCCTAGTGATAGTAGTGACAGTGACTGCTACACTAAGAAAAAGAAGTACAGGCCCTACGAAGAAATTTCTAGCGAGTTTAAAAAGATCAAACCACCAACTTTTAATGGAGAAACGAAAAAGAGTGAGACAACCGAAGCATGGTTGTCCGGTATGAATAAGTATTTCCATATTTATAATTACTCAAAACATCTAAAAACTAAAATGGCATTTTATAATCTAACTGGAAAAGGAGACATCTGGTGGCAAAATCTAAAAAGTGTAAAAGGTTTAAAAGAGAAAAGTGTAAATTGGAGTAATTTTAAGAAATACTTTAAAAGAAAATTTATGTCAGAACAGTATTATGAGGAACGAGCTAAAGAGTTTTACGAGTTAAAGCTAGGTTCCATGGATATAAGAGAGTTATGCAACAAATTTTTGAATTTATTAAGGTATGTGCCTTATATCATTGAAGAGAAGCCTAATGTACAAAGATTTTTGAGTTGTTTTCCCTCTCACATAAAAGACAGAGTTGAGTATGATGGTCCTCAAACTCTTGAAGAGGCCATTAGAAAGGAGAATATCTATTATGAACAGAATAAGAAAATAGAAGGTATACCAAGTTGGAAAGCAAAGAGGCCTAACAACTTTGAGCAAAGGAAAAAGCAGTTATCTTTTAATTGCAACTTTGGAAATAATAATTCATGTAATTACTCTAACATAAAATTTCCAGGAAATAATGCAGCAGGTAATACAAAATCAAAATTTACAACTACAAGAAATAGTGATCCACCTAAACATTTTGTTAAAAATAATGAACATAAAGAACCTATTAAATGTTGGGACTGTCAGGGACCTCACTATGCATCAAACTTCCCACTCAGAAAGAAGACTGTCAACAACATACATACTATATAGGAGGAGACTACTTTCGGTGACTTAGCAAGGGAATTGACCAGGATAAATGCAGCTTTGGAGAATAGACATGTTGATCATCAAACTTCCATGGTGGAAGTGGAAGGTATGCTAAAAAATAAACCCATCTATATTTTAATTGATCCAAGAGCAAGTCTTAGCTATGTATCACCAAATTTAGTTAAATGTCGCAATCTGAAAAATAGATAAGTTTCATAAATCATGGTTGGTGCAATTAGCTACTGGAACGAAAAGAAAGGTGATTGGTTATGTAAAAGAGTGTGAATTACTGATGAATCAGTTTAGGACTCATGTTAAACTGAATGTGTTACCTTTAGGTTCCTACGATGTTCTAATTGGAATGGATTGGTTAGAAAAGCATAGAGTAGGATTAAATTGCTTTGAAAAGACTTTTACTTGTTTGAATGATGCATTTGAAACTATAACAGTAAAAGGTATTCCTAGAAAGACATCTGTTAGGCAAATTTATGCTTTACAAGTTAAAAAGGTTGTTCATAAAGGGTGTAATATGTTTGATGTAAATGCAATTAATGACGAACAATCAACTAATGAAGATAAGTTAAAGTTGGAAGACATACCCATTCTAAAGGAATTTTCTGATGTATTCCCGGAAGAAATTCTAGGACTACCACTGAAAAGGGAACTTGATTTCACCATTGCATTAGTACTAGGAGCGATACCTAACTCAAAGGCTCCTTACAGAATGAATATTCTAGAGCTTAATGAAATTAAATCACAACTTAAGGAACTCATTGATAAAAATTATATAAGACCCAGTGTGTCTCCATGGGGAGCACCTGTAATTTTTTAAAAAGAAGGATGGAACTATGCGCTTAAGCATAGATTACCATCAGCTAAATAAAATGACCATAAAGAACATATATCCTTTGCCCTGCATTGATGATCTGTTTGATCAATTACGTGGTGCAACAATATTGTCTAAAATAGATTTAAGGTCGAGGTACCATCAAGTTAGGATTAAAGATGAGGACATCTTTAAGACTGTGTTTAGAACTCGCTATGGACACTACGAGTTCGTGGTTATGCCTTTTGGGCTAACTAATACCCCAACAGTTTTTATGTGTTTAATGAATAACGTATTACATAAATACTGGGATAAATTTGTAGTAGTATTTATTGATGATATTCTAATTTATTCTAAGACGAAAGAGGAGCATTAGGAACATTTAAAGATAATTTTACAAGTGTTAAGAGAACACCAACTTTACGCTAAGTTCAGCAAATGTGATTTCTACAAAGATAAAATACAGTACCTAGGGCATGTGATATCCAAGGATGGAATCGCAGTAGACCCAGACAAGATAAAAGCAATAATTGAATGGCCTACCCCGAAAGACATAACTGGTGTACGATCTTTTATGGGAATTACAGGTTACTATCGTAAGTTTATAGAGGGGTTCTCTAAAATAGCGAACCCTATCACATCTTTAAAAAAAAAGGTAAGAAATTTGTATGGGATTAAAAATGTGAAGAAAGCTTTAAGAAACTAAAGGAATTATTAACAACATCACCTATTTTAAAAATTGTTGATCCCAACAAGGATTTCATAGTGTGCACGGATGCATGGAATGACAGACTTGGAAGAGTCTTAACACAAGAAGGTCATGTGATTGCATATGAGTCTAGGAAGTTAAAGATTCATGAAAAGAACTATGCAAATTACGACCTAGAGTTGGCTACCGTAATACACGGATTAAAGATGTGGCCACATCACTTAATTGGAAGAAAGTTTACTCTAATGACAGATGATAAAGGTTTGAGATACTTACTAGATCAACCAAATATGAATGCAAGGCAAGATAGGTGGCTATCTTTCCTTAGCGAGTATGATTTTGAGATTCAACACATTAAAGGAAAGGAAAATAAGGTTGTTGATGCCTTGAGTAGAAATGCTAGACTAAATTTTGTTTCAGCAACCAGTACTTATAAAACTGATCTGGAAAATCAAATTAAGGACAAAATCAGAATGGATGAAAAATATCAAAATTTACTTAATAAAATTGCTGAAGATAATGCTGAAAATTTTATAATAGATTTCAGAATTGATGAAAGAGGGTTACTACTATATAAAAATATACTTTATGTGCCTAATGTTGCTAAAATTAAGTTTCTAATTTTAAATGAATTGCATAAAATTCCATACTCAGCACATCCTGGTTACCAAAAGATGATAACTATGCCAAGAAAAGATTATTTTTGGCCATGTATTAAAAGTGAAGTAGCTGATTATATTGCTAGGTGTATAGAGTGTCAGCAAGTAAAGGCTGAAAACCAACACCTAGCTAGATTGTTTTAGCCACTACCTATTCCAGATTGGAAGTGAGACATAATTAGTATTGATTTTATTACTGGTTTACCTAAAAATATGAAACATAATGATTATGTAATGGTAGTAGTGGATAAGCTTAGTAAAGCATCCCAATTCATACCTGTTAAGAAAACCTACAAGGCTGCTAACATTGCTGAAATTTTTATGAAACAAATTTTTCGTTTGCATGGGATTCCAAAAGTTATAATTTCTGACAGAGACTCAAAGTTTACAGGAAATTTCTGGAAGTCTTTATTTAAAGGTTTAGATTCTACTTTGAATTTCAGTACATCATTTCATCCACAAACGGATGGGAAGACTGAAAGAGTTAATCAAATTCTTGAACACATGTTAAGAATGTATGTTATAGATTAGAGAGGTAAATGTGAGGAATATTTGCATCTTGTTGAGTTTGCTTATAGTAACCATTACCAAGCTTCATCAAAACTCAGTCCCTTTGAAATTTAATCCAGTTGAGTAATCCAGTTGACAGGTTAATGCTAGGATCTGATTTGTTAAAAGAAATGGAACTAACCATGAAACGGGTTCAAGAAAATTTGAAAATTGCACAAGATAGACAGAAACGTCATGCAGGTCTCAAAAGAACTCATAAAGAGTTTCAGGTTGGTGAACATGTGTTCCTCAAGGTAAAACCTAAGAAGAGTTCCCTAAGATTGGGAAGTTGTGCTAAATTAGCACCAAGGTATTGCGGACCTTTTGAAATCTTGTCCAGGGTAGGACCAGTGGCATATCAGTTGGAATTTCCACCGAATCTTAAAGTACATAATGTATTTCAAATCTCTCTTTTGAAAAAGTCTGTGCATGGTGCTACTCATGTGATTAATTGGAATGATGTACAGGTGGAACCAGAAGGAGATTTTCTAGTGGAACCAGATTGTATCCTCGACAAGCGGGAAATTTTGCTTCATAATCGTACCATTGGAAAGGTAAAGGTGCAGTGGAAGCACCTTAGTCCGGACGAAGCAACCTGGCAATTGGAAACTAAAATGCGGGTGGCATATCCAATGTTGTTCTAGGAGGAACAAGTGGATGATGAACATAGTAACATCGAGGATGATGTTGAACTTAAGAGGGGGTGTTTGTCACATACCCAAACTCTAGACATTTTATTTCATGATGAAAACATTATGTTTTATTTTTATTGTAAAGTTTTATGACTATTGACCAAGTGGGGTCAAGGACGACTGTAATTAATTACTTTGAATATTTTATTATTAATAAATAAAAGTGGAGACAAACATCCAAAGGAGACTGTTGAATGAGTGTTCACTGACCCACTAGGAGGAATGGACTATGGTGGAGAGCAAACTAACACTTGGCAGCATCCTCAACTCACTTCTAACTGTTGTAGGGGGCAGCTTCCCTACTTTTATGGTCATGTTCCCCAAGAAAGTGGAACCGAGCAGGTGGCTCATTTACTAAATAAACTGACCAAAGACCTAGGTGGGCTACTTATCTACCCATCGAATTCAGTAGGGGATGTTAATTCTTACCTTGTGATAATTTCTTAGCATAAGAGATTCGATGAGGGGAAGGTTACAAGTGATTGATTGAAATAAGACTGCATTATGAACTAGTGCAGCCACATTGCTGAGTTCAATATTGATAAAAGCAGGAAGCACTACTGTTAAGCACTACTACTGAGTTGCAAAGGAATTTATTCCATTATTCCACACAACATCTTTGTCCTGGTGGTTCAGTGAATAGGCTCGGTGGTCCTAAGGCAAGTAACTTGGCTGTCTTTAGGAGTAGGTTGGGTGGAACGGGCTCCTTTGGCTGTTTGTTTCTTCTTCTACAGTTACAAGGTTCAAATTGTGTTGTCTTATTTACCTATATCAAGTTAGTAAAATAAATCTGAATGTTTTATGTTATCATTTTTTCAATTAAATCCTAGATATTTTGGACTGTTAATGAATATTTTTACTTATGGAATTTATAACTGTTAGGATAAAATTCAATTTGGATGATATAGTTAAATGATAGAATGATTGAATAATAATGCTTCCCTGCATTTTTCCACACACTAGTTACAGTGTCGTACTCTAGTAGAGGGAAGATAGATTTATAATAAGATTGAGATACAGTACTGAAAATAGTTTTGAAGTGTTGAATTCATAAATAGACCTATTTTAATTTCAGTATAAATACATTGTTTATTTCAGATAATTACTAACTAGGAAACTTAAACATTACTGCATTCAGTTTAGTCGCAGAAATACTAACTTATGCATTCGAATGATCTCATATAATAAAGAATTTACACTCTATCTATGCTAAGAATGCTAGTATAAACTTAGAATTTATGATCATAAACATAGCAATACATTCCCTTTTTGACCTATAAACAATAGTAGCACATTTATCAGAATCATATAAATTAACATGCTAAGTATTATTTTCTTGTTTCAATTTCAACATAGTATTTCACATAAATATTTCATGCTTTATTTTATACATTACAGAAAACATGTATAAATTAAACGAATGACTTATAAAACTTTCAAACATCAAATTCATAGTGCAAGTATTTTTTTATAACTAAAACAAAGTTTAATACAGCCGCATAGAAATAGTAATTTTACAATATCAGTATTAAGACATTTATTACTGTATATATTTTAGAATATGAATCTAGTAGACATTTTATAGTATTATATAAACCTATTGATTATCCACGCTTTAAAACCCTTAGCATAAATCTCATTTTATATAAAAAAACTTATACACTGACAAGTATCCAAGTTAGGGTTGCAAACCTAGCCTCACGGGCTTGTTGAAAAACAAAAACCTAACCTTCCAAACACAACATTTGGGCAATGCCCTAACTTTTTAATTGCACAATCAAACTCTACTTTTAGTTAAAATCCAAATGCATTCAGTTACGAAAAGAAACAAAACAAGTGCAGGTCGAAGGATCAAACCTTCCGCACTACAACTGTAACCAGCACTGGTTATTAAATTTATTCACCAAAATATTTGAGGAAACGATTCTTAACTATGCCAAACATGTAACTCTGAACAAATAGATCAACATGATATCGAAATAGTCTTTGTATTAGAAAGAACGTCAACAATAAACTTTAAATAGTAACGAAGGTGTAACAATCATGAAAACGATGCGAGCTTCATCTCAAAAGAGCAAAAGCCCTCATAACAATTGCCTCATGGCTTTAAGTTGCCATTACAATCAACTATAAAACCAAGTATTACACCTTCGAATCCTGGCGAAACCATGTAACATCTCGAGAAAAAGACTACTTTATTGTTTGAATATTAATTTATTTATGTTGTAATAAATTTGACTATGCATGACACGTGCATGAGCCAAGGGGGCTCAGAAAACACTAATAGTTGGGTAAGTGTTGAGATGAGAAGCTCTAGAGCACTTTGACTCAAACTAAAAGACTCATGTTGAGCTAGAGGCTCAGGAGCATCATGTGAACTAATGATTTATTTAAAATGACTTATTATTATTTTATTCTTCCAAACTGACTAGGGAAACCACTCAAAGAGAAGCTGAGCATGCAAGGATCTACATAGGTCAGTAGCCCCCAATTAAAGTCGAAACTATCCAATAGGAGAGTAAAAGTCTAATTTATTAAGTTAAAGATTTAAAATGAGTTGTGAGGATTAAAATAAAGAAATATTAATGAAAAATTAATAACTGAATCTGCTAGGTGTCAATTACAGAACTGAGTGTTGTAAAACCCAAAATATCTAGCAGCCTTGCCCCAGAAAGTATTAATAGCAGAGAAGGTAATGTTGCAGGGGAACGTTTTCCCAAGTTGCACTGAAAAGGGTCCAGTCGTGAGTCTGAGTGCTCAACACCAGAGTACTGAAACCTGTTGTGTCCAATAAAAGACTGTCCTGGGAGGACTGTATGACTATTATTGCACGGGAAATGTCAGATAGATGGACTCACACCATATGGGTTGATAAAAAAACCTTGAGGATGCTCTCCTGTAGTAAAAGATATAGATAATTACCCTATGACTTTCTAGATACTTGTTATGCTCAGCTTGGCTGGGGGGTGAATGGCGGAACAATCCAGGAGCAGATTGTGGTCTACGGTTGGGAGGAAAGTGGAAGTTTCTTAGTCAGTTAGGCTGCAATCAAGTTCTGATAATTTTTTTATTCAATTTTTTCCCGTTGTACCTCATTCTATATATCTGTTTCTCTTTTACATTATGCTACGAATGATTTCTGAACCTATAAGATGCAGATTCATTAATTGTGATAAGTGATCCAATACAATGTATTAAATCAGAACCTATCAATTGTTTATTTCATTAAATAAAGGTACATTTATCGTTGTTATCACATAGGGTAAGTTTTGGGTTGATAGATCTCATCCCTTCATAGCTAAATATTAGAAATTTTCAGATCCGTGACATTTAAAACCTGTTATAGATGAGATATGAGATTACTGTGCTGACCTTGTATAAAATAATGCAGGATTTTCTTCTCCATTAAAGATGCTCGTATTAGTATGAAAGTCATGAATTAGATCTGTCTAGGGTTATCTTCTTAGAAATAAAATTTACTGTTTCATGTCAATACTATTTAGAAATAATAACGCAAGGTTTTCTTCAGCATATTAATCTTATTATTAATGGTAAATCTAGATCTGATTAGGGTTAGTTATTTTAGTGTATTTTGTTATTATTTTTCTTTTCTTTTCTGTTTGAAACACCCTACTTGTCAATAAACGTAGATGGAGAAAACCTCCTTAATCCCTTATACAAAGAGAGAAATCGCTAGGATTTTCGGGCACTAAGCCCTAAAGTTTGCATGGGATGATAGGTAAAGACTACATCATAAAATAACAATTATAATACTAAATCCTACTTAGAAGTGGCTGCATATTACATTAGATGGATTTTCATCTATATGTAGAGATTTAATTTAGAATCTCTTCCAATAGAAAACGACAACCATACTTTGGCAAATCGAGGTTCCTTCCTTTTAATTAAATAGAGATTTTAGTTATACATTTCTTAAGTAATTGGATTTACAGGAAACCATGTATAAGGGCCACGTCTTTCTTTAAATGTAAGGCCATACTCCTTTTGCCTCTTAACTAGGATTTCAATCAATGCATAGACCCCAAACAAAGAAATCATCCTTCCAGACTCCTATTAGTTTTTGACATCTGAAAACGACATTTCCAACATTATAGAAACTCAGCATGAATTTAGGGTTGAACCTGACCATTTTTAGTGCATACTCAAACATTATGTGAAGGGAAAACAATATACAATACTACCACTGAAACTTTTACTTTACGACCATCTAAACATATAAGCATTCTTCCTTTTTGGGTCCCAAAATAACTTCATTAGACAAAGGAGCATTGGATGACTTTTCTGGGAAAAACTATTTCGCTGTAACATTTAAAAATTCATACGAATTATGACTAAGACCTATTCATCAACAACGAACAATTTTTTTTAACAGTAGCAACCCATCTTTTTATATTTATAGTCAAAATAAACAAGAGGATTTATCCTTAAGACTTCGTAAATTTAGCCACATCGTAGGATACCAATAGAGTACAAGATCATCATTTCCATAGTTAGAGCTACAACTATCTACATTATATTAAAATGTTTATAACAGTCCAAATATTACAACTGAAATCGAAATGCAGAAAATAGTAAGACAAGCCAATACGTATAGGAGTTTTTCCCCAATCTTTAAATGTTTGGCATTACTAAAGGGGTCGAACAAGACAACCATCCCTAAATAGGCCTCTAGCCATCAATCGGTTTTTATTTTAATGATGGAGAAAGGGAAACACAACGTAGGCTTCCCTCCTTGTACCTCCCAAGCCACATTCAAAACTGTAAACGTTTTCCCCATGATTTGCAAACACAACCTTTATAATAAACAAAAGCAATCCCCGGAACCCCAGGTCTTACCAAGGTCCAAAAGGAATCTCAAAATCGTCCAGGAGTTCATCACCTCCAGGGTTCGAGCACCGGCTGCTGCAGCGTTTGTCCCCTATCTCATAGTCACAACAAGAAAACGCAGAGTGTTATTACGATGTTCCAAAAACGCTAAGAAACTAAAGGAAATTGTTGAAGGTGTTTAAAAATGTAGAAGTAAGTTAGACTTTACCTCAACGCAATGATAGGAGCAATTTCTAGTGTTAGAGCGAAGTCCGGTCGAGAGGCTTGACTTGAGTTTCCTTCTCAGCGAAGAAACCCCATGCTTCCTTCCAAAATCCCAATGCGAATAATGTCGAGAAAGAAACCACCTAAGGGTTTGTCATGTTGGTTCTATTCCCCATGCCATGACGTGGATTCCACTACCAGCAAATTCACATGGCAGCATTGAATGCACCATCTACTGGAGTCGTATCACATTTATTGTTGACAATGATTTATGGTATATGAAAGTTCTCCTCACAATCACTTCCACCAAGGGCTTAGGGTTTTAGGACCCCTTTATAAGTCATGTTAAACCAAGGTGCCAAAAAGGGGCCAACCCTCATACCATACACTTACACGTTGCAAAACCTCCAACTTAGATTTTGTTATAGTTAAGTTTTCACCTTGGGATATTTGTGCCTTGATATTTCTTTGTACCTGCAATAATTGGAATTTTACAAGGTGTGTTAGCTCCTAAGAGCTAAGTAAGACATGCGGTCCAAGGGACTCTTTCCAACCTTCCATGTGTTCATTATTCTTGATGAGCATGTAAATTCCTTTATCTTAAAGCTAAGGAGGACCGTTACAAACTTTAGACATTTCAATGAGGAAATTCTAATCTAATAAACTCATGATCATCACCACCATATTGTGGTCTAAACTAGTTACAGTTTTAAAGGTGGTAAAGAACCATTCTTGCGCAGTCTAAGTTACATTTGATACAGTTGTTGCATGTTTGGAAGTTTTACCAATTTATACCTTAGGATTTTGAGAGTAAAGACTCCTTTAAAAGAAAAAGAAAAAGAAAATCTTTTTAAATTGTCATTTTTTTAGGGTTTTTACAAACCATAAATCAAACAGACCTAAACTCTTGGCTAAACAAACAAGAACTTGCTCGGTGTTAAGACCTTCACAACGTTTTGGAAACCCTTGAA
This sequence comes from Larix kaempferi, assembly GCA_027924585.1. Taxonomy (NCBI): domain Eukaryota; kingdom Viridiplantae; phylum Streptophyta; class Pinopsida; order Pinales; family Pinaceae; genus Larix; species Larix kaempferi. The sequence goes on from BSBM01000486.1 coordinate 9,156,844, forward strand.
GGATGTCACTGAGGCTAACCAGAACATCAAAACATCCATCCCTTTTCGGGCCAACCCCAAAACCTTACGGAGGAAGGAACGTGCCATGGAAAGCAAGTACGATAATGGTTAAAACCTGGAAACCGAAAAAAGTAAAGAGAAGACATTGTCATAAGTCAACTACTCGAACTCGAGTGTAAATTAATAATTCACCTAAATTGTATCTAGAAGCACAACTGAGAATCCTGGATTCTTCAATGCATACAGTATGTGTATGAAGTTTCCACATCAAACTCCGAGAGTCAAAACCTTGTTAGTTTGCAAATGTCAAAGCACACCTGAACCCTCAAACTCCACCAACGTCTACGGTATATAAGAAGGACTCACCATTGAAACTCAAGAGAGAGTTGAGACTTGTACACAATGCAAACTATCCTCAGAATATTGCATACAGCAAGGTCAAGGTATCGAAACCCCGGGAGACACCTTCAAACAAAGTCACAAACCCTCACGGGTAGGGAGCCTGTTGGCCTCACCCTCACAAATAAAAAAATGAGCTAATTGTCGAGTAGGTTGGAATATCAATGCGAGGGTTAGGGTTTAACTCAAAACCCGAGAATAAACCTGAGATCAATGGTGCAAATCTAACCACAAAGGTAAGTCTATTCACGATCACAAAACTCTTTTAATAACATTTAAAGTTACAACTTTCAACGTATAGTATTCTGCCAACATGTAGATCTACCTAGGATATTATCATAACAATCCATTGCACAAATCGTAGAGTTTTTACATTGCACAGTTAAGGTTTTCAACCTTATTCCAGGTTCCATTCACATGAAGATTTCCATGAGAGTTGCCATCAAGCAATCCACCATATTGCAGTTATTGAACCATAAATACCTTAGTACTGGTTCGAAGTGCATCCCAACGCATTATCCACTATCACACTATTACCATAGTTAAACATTTATGCAACGTACATATAGTTATGCATATAGTCCTAAACATATAGTTTATGCCTATAGTTATCGTGCATATTATTCTTGTATAAAGTCTATGCATATAGAATGTGCATTTGCTTCTTAAACGTAACATATAGTTTTGTAAAAGCTATATTATATTGCATGACATAGGTAATATCTTTATAATCTATGCAATGGAAAAGTATTACATTGTGTTCTCCATAATTTTGGATAGAGGACATGTAATACAAAACAATGCAATTTTCCCATAGTATTGAAATAAAAAGTATGTATTATTAATGCATAAATTTCTCGATAGTAATTGGCTAGAATAGGTTACCAATTGCTTATTACAACAGTTAAACTATGAAACCTTTAGGAATACGAAGTACATGAATGTAATCAGATAATTACAATAAAATACCCGAGTTTGAATTGGAGGGCAGATAATTTCTCTACACATTCATAATTAATTTAAAAGGCCATTATGGTACTACAAGATAATTTGAAACACATAAGAAGGCTTCGGTTGGAAGTTCTCTGTCTTACCTATTCTCTGCAAATAGAATTCATGAGCGTTAGCTAGAAATAGATAAGTAAGCCTCACGACGTACACAAGGACCCATTCATTACAGTGAGATGATCAATTAGTCTCTTTAATCAAATTTATAACATAGAACGAAAGTGACAATATGCATTCGATTAATAAAGTACATAGTGTAAACATTTGGAATAATTAACTTTAGGACATATGTTTGACGATAAATGACGTTGCGACATTTTAAGACACTAGTTAGGTTAACAGTTGTTAAGACAATTGTTGGGGTTCATAAGTAATAAAAACCCTTAGTCACTAACAACAGATTATAGAATTTGTTTTCATTTAGTACTTTTTTATTGAATGTCTAGTTGTAATTAAAGTTAACATTTTTTATACTTCCGCATAACAAACACAAGCAAATATTGCTAATTGAAAAATTTTAAATTTTAGTGAAATTTTGGAGATGTTACATGGAGGAGTAACCTCCTCTCGTTTAAAGTTCTAAATAATATGAGGTGTTAGTTAGGCTATGATTCATTAAGGTAATTTGGTGAGGTGTTAGTAGAATAATAAATTAGTTACAAGATTGTAAACAGTTGTTTTGATGAGTCATTTAATAGGATAAGGATTAGGGTCTTTATTTAGAAACAGTTCCAGATTCGTAGGAATTAGTTTTCAATGAGATGGAGAATTTTATGTTCTTTATAATTGTAATCCTGCATGAATATTCAAGCATGGGGGAGCGAGGGTTCAATTGAGAACCAAACCATAGAGGAAAAGGCCAGGGCTGTGTATGCCCTTACTGTGTAGTCCGGCCATGGAACTGTGTGTGTTAGAAATTTATTAATAAAATCATATCCATATGCTTTTTCGTTTATCTCCATCTCTGCATTTTACACTTATATGATTGTCTTTGTATGATGAAATTGGCAAGTAGAATGATTCAGGAAATCATGTGTGTGTTTTTGTAATAAAGTGTGTACGTATAGGTTTGATGGTTGGTCAGTATTTACAACAGAAATTGGCTATAAAAGTATGAAATTTATGTATAAGGGTTTGGAATGCCCTCTTAAAGAGTGGAACTGATGTGATTGTTCATGCGTCCAATATCTCCGCGTTATGAGGTTCCAGCTAAACGGTTCAATACAAATTAAGGATTGATTTATACGAATTGGGTTTTCTGTGTTGAAACATTGAGAGAAGAGATAAACCCGCAACAGACTGTGATCAAGGAGGATTAAACCCATAGAAAAAATGATGTTTGTTTGCAGAGTCAAAATATAGTGTAGGTGTTCGCTGAAGAGTACAAATCAGAGGCTTATACCCATTGGAATCGTTGTAGGAAGATTGAGTCGAGTTCCTTCTGAAAGGATGAGCTGGAATTCAGTGAAGGAGAAAGATGGGATCACCATGGATATAGAAACCTGTTCAAATCCTTGTTCATTGAGAATGATTCTGAATGCATCCAACCGATAAGTGATTTCATGTTAATAATTGAAACAAGTAGTAATCGTGGTTAAGGAATTATGGTGCAGTGAGAAATCCATTTTCTGGGAATCAAAAACAATTTTTGAAATATTAATATGCTATGAATTAATCTAGAGTGATGCCATGGAATGGTGATAAATGGATAATGTGAGGGATTATTTTATGAGAGATATTCAGTGGAATGAGAGAGAATGAGTGCTCAATTTTTTATTGCTTGCATTTGGGTGAGCATGATGAATATTTAGATGCTCAAATCTAACGTTATGCTTGTTAAAATCTAAAGGAGAATTAAGATCACATATATTTGTATGTGAATAATTATGAACCATGTTGGATTAGCATAATTCTGTTAATAACCAGAGCATTTAAATATGAGAAGCGCTCAAGTGGGTATGGAGATAAATATTAGTTAAGACAACCAGGAAGCAGTTGAAGGCAAGGCTAAATGGCGTTCATTCCAATCCAACAAGGTATGAGTGTTGTATGCAGAAAGAATGCCTGGATCATTGTTAAGTTTCTACAACTTCTTTAAATTCCTGTAAGCATAATTACATTCCTGTAGCGCTATTAAGTTTCTATAGCATACATAGAGTTCTGGTAATGATGATAACTTGGAAGAGGGAGGGTTTACAAAAGAGATAGAGAAGGCCAGTTGACGGCCCCTCCATCAATTGGTATCAAAGTGGGACAAGTTCTTTGGAGAATTAAAAAAGGATATTGCAAAGGAATATTTGCAGAAGCAAAGTTATAGTTCCAAACAATGAGTTTGGACAAAGTTGTAAAGGAAAGAGGGTGACAGTTACAACAAGCAAAAGTTGGGTATAACTATGAGTGGAAGGAAGACCCAGTGAAGGAAATAGATAGGCATATAGCTTGTAAAGGTTGCAATAAAACAAAACAGCTAGTGGACAATTTGGCTAAAGATGCAGAGCAGAGGAGAGTGCGTGGGAAAATGGTAAGTTATCGGTCTTTGTTTTTAAATATTGATAAAGATGTGTTTATTTTAATGAATATAACAACAGAGAGAGGGTTACAATTAAAAATTATAACAAGGAGGATAGAATAAATCTCTATTAAACAAAAAAAAATGTGACAAGGAACCCACATCAAAGAAGTTGTTGTTGAAATTCTAATTGCAGATTGCAAAGGAAAGAGAAAAATGAATTTATATAGAGGAAGGTGACTGAGAGAAAGTTTGGAAGAAGCAATAATAGTTTGAAAGGTTATGAGTAAAGAAACCTTAGAAACATCGAAAGGTCACACTCATAGAAGTCGATGAAGTGTTTGTAGTAAGGTGGAAAACTTACTATTGCAGATGATAGGGTACAGTTCACAATAACCATGGAAAAGATCGTGAAGAAAGAAAAGATAAGTAGAGGCTCTACAAGAAGCTCATAACAAAGAATTTTCACATGGAGAAACAATTCCCGCCAAGGAATAGAGCTAGGTAGAATTGTTTGAAGTGATATTAAAAGGTTTTGTAGTACTAGAAGGAAACTTGCAAGATTGGTAGAAAATAACGGAAAATTATTGGAGGAGCAGATCTATTGAGATCTGATGGGTAATTGGTCTTTATATTTTAACACCTTGTTAAATATGCAGGTAGCAGCAATTGATAAATTGTTTCAGTAGAAGGTTGCAATTTTGAAGGAGTGGTAAAGGGAAAAAGTAGAGGCTTCCAAGTGAAAGAGAAGCGAGGAAAAAGAACCTTGACTATTCTAGTTGAGGTTGCAACGAAGGAGGACGAGTAGTTGTTCTCGAGAAAAGGTGAGAGAAATTGTAGAATCCTAGAAGGAGAAAAGAAGAATTCTCAAATGGTTCCAGAAAGAGAACTAATGTTACCAAAATATCAAGTACAAGGAGAGAAGCTTGGTGGGGTACGTATAACAAGATGAGGTAAACTTCTTGTTGTAGACGATTTGGTGCAACTCGTGATGAGTATGAAGAAACTCATGGAGATGGATAAGAAGGTGACTATTGATAGTCATTGTAGAAGTTCAAAGACAAGACACAATAAAGGAAAAGAAGATGTCAAGGAAAATGGAATAAGAAAGAAGATGAGTGAAGAAGAGTGGGACAGAGAGATGGATGAACTAAGAATCCATCTTGATCTATTGATGGAGATTCTATAGAAGAGTGATGAAGACAAAAACTGTGGATGGACTATGCGGAAGAAAGTGAAATGGCACAAGATGCATGTGATAATTTGCAAGGGATCTAGCAACTATAACAACTCACAATCAAACTCTCAAGTATGTTCCAAAGAAGAAGAGAAGAATGCATTCAATAATCACTCATAAACTCAGAATAATAGACAATGTCAATATCATACAATGGAATTATGAATGTAAAGAATGTGTTACAATGAACTGCAAGGGAGCATGATATAGGATTCGAATTAGCCAAGTAGGGCATTTGAATATGAGCTCAGAGCCTAGCATGGATAACTATGGAGACATCATCTAGTTAGAAGTATCAATCATAAATGGTAAGAGTCAGTTAAGTGTGTCCAATTAAGTCTAACAGAACCATCTAGGCACAAATCAGAGAATGGAGACTCCAAGTGGGACGCTTGAGGCTGTCTAGCTCAAAGTCTAGGTTGGATAACAATGGAGACATCATCGAGTCAGTAGTACTAGTCATAAATGGTAATATTCAGTCAAGTCTGTAACCAGAAGCTACAAGCAGTCAACATGAGAAATCAGTGGAAGAACTACTCAATCAATGCACTAACTGAGTGATAACTCTCGGTAGGTGAGATAAGGCACCCTAACTGAGTGATAACTGGTGGTAGGTGAGAAAAGGTGCCCAAAGTCGCTATGGTAGGTGGGAAAAGCGCACTTGTCATGCAGAAACGTCAAAGAGGGTGCATTAGGTAGGTAGGAGGCTAAACGGGGGCTAAAGATAGGCTCTGGAGAGTTAGAAGCAAGCTCTAGGTGCTTGGGAGACAACCATGATGATGACTGGATGCATGCAGTGGCATGCAAATGCATGCAACATGCAGATTTGCATGCAAGCATGCAAAATACAAAAATTATGGTGTGAATATTCCAACACCCCCCTCAAGCTATACTATGAGGAAGCAACTGAAATCTAAAAAATAGGGCCCTGGTGACTAAGACCAAAGGTCACCCCGTACAATCAATCTAAAAAAACTAAGTGAGGAAAGAGGGAAAACCTAGTGGGAAGAAATCCCTCTTTCAAAATAGATTGAAGGATGCTAATGGAGCATATGATCTCTCACCCCTGAGGAGGTAAGTGTCCTTCTTTCTCAAATAAGGATCGATAGATCCGAATTGGATCAGGAATTTCACAAGGATGAATCCTTACATGTGAGAACTTTGATCTGGAAGATCGAGGAGAAGTGGTTTCCCATCGAAGAAGGAGATCAGTAAATAAAGAAGGACGAGACCTTCCATGCTGAAACTCTGATCTAGCTCATCGGGGAGCAGTGGCTTCCCATTGAGGAAGAGGATCGGCCATGTGAGAAGGAGGAAACCTTCCATGCTAAAAATATGATCTAGATGATCGGGGAGCACTAACTTCCCATCGAGGAAGAGGAGGACAAACATGCGAGAGATCTTCAAGTTCTGGTGGATCTGGATCTCCCATTCTCTCATCTTGATCATTAGTTTCTAGACCTTCAGGTTCTTGTGGATATGGGTCTAGTATTCTCTCATCACTATCTCCATCTTCAGATTCTAAATTTGAAATATCATGTGAAGATGCATCATCACATCCAAACTCTAAATCTGAAATCTTATGTGAAGAAGCAAGTAAAATTGTCTCATCATCACATGCAAACTCTGAATCTGAAATCTCATGAGGAGAAGCATGTAAAATTAGCTCATGCTCATCTTCACTCGAAGGAGGAACATATCCAAAAATGTCGATGCCATGAAATTTCTCTAGAATATGCATGTAGTCCTCATTTGAACCATCATTACTGTAATCAATATCAGAAGAACTAGATGATGATGGATCTTCATTAAGATCAAAGGAGGATGCAGTAGTGGAGGCCCATTTTGAACTAGGAGTTGGACAAATAGGTGCTATATCTAAAAATTCTTGTGGATCTGGATCTAGTATTCGCACTTCTTCAAGAGTACTCTCTTTCTCAATGTCTCTTGGTGTATCCTTTCCCTTTAGGCAACCTTTGAAGGTTCCATGGGAAAAATTGCCACTTAGAAGACCATCAACCACATTCCAATATACCTTGTAGTTGAGATTAGATAGTCTACTCTCTTCATGAATATGAGAGCGAAGAGAAGACTCCTTTGAGAGAAGAAAGAAGTCTGAAAACTCATAGAGTTTTGTCTCATGATTTGTAACTCCTTTTGCAATGATTTCCCGTGACACCATGTTTTGTACCTCGACTTCATATGGAGTAAAGATCACTCTTTTGGGCTCTCTAGTATGATTCATTTGATACACTCAAAAGGACATTAGCTGCAAGAGAAGGAACATAAAGCACATAAGAAAAGTGACATGATCAAGATCGATTCTTCCAATCCCCTAAGAGGAGACTTCTAAATCATTGCCCAAACTGATGGAAGGTGTAACATCCCCAAAATTTACCAAAAATTTAAAATTTTCTATGTAGCATTTAATGCTAATGTGTGTTATGCGGAAAGTATGATAGTGATTATTTACTCTTTTCAATAACACTTCAGTTAAGAATATGATGACACATCTTAATCACCAACACTCGTCAGTTGTTTAATGTGTCGTAAAAGTTGAAGCACTTGTAATTCTTTGTTATGTCATAATGAATTTTATTTCCATGCATTTATCTTCATTGTCTCAATGTTTGTTTAATCAAATCATTACTATTTAAATGTCGTAAACAGAAATGATGTGTTTTTAAAGCTATATTCATGAATGTGATTTTAATACTTTTCTTCCTTTGATTGAAGGGTTCCTAAGGGTACCCATGGCTTACTTAGCTACTAGCTAGCTAATGCATCGTATTACTCCTTTACAGATTTGCAGGTAAGAATTGGTAATTCCAAGTTTATACGTGGTTAAAGGTCGATATTTCAAAGTGTATGTCAATCTCATATTTGAAATTATTATGTCAGAATTAGCGCCCTTAGCATGCATATGAAACTAGTGACTTAATGCTTAGAGGCATACCCTAGTTACTTTATTAATATGTTGATGTGACATTATGCCATGGCCTAATTATTGAATAATACTTAGGACTTAAAGACCTCATTGTTTTATTAACGTTATAAAATGGTCATGGTTGATTGCATATCATATTCAAATTCCACCACTTTAGTTTATATGCATGTATTTTTGATGTGGTAGGATCATAAGCCCACAACCAAGAACATAAACTCGTAACATAAAAAGTGATGAATCTAGGATGTAATACGTTCTAACTATACAAACAAAACTATGCAAACTTGGTTCATGAATTCGAAACTTAATGGAACTCTGCGTTGGCAGGTGAGGTTAAAACTTAAATGTTGTTTTTAATGTGATTAAAGTGGGATGCATGATGGCAACCCCATGGCATGGCTTGACGTGAATTCTTTGTAATACTCGAATCTAAAAGGTATGCCGAGGTGGATGAACCTATGGTTCCATGTAGGAATTCAAGTTGATGGTGATTTTGTTTTGTTAATGTAAAGGGCCTTGACTAAGACAAAAATACACCAGATTTTAATCATACTGGAAAACACTGTTGGCAGGAAACTGAACCTCAACAAGGGGTTTAATAAATGCAAAATAATGTGATGTACATCATGGCAATCCTTGCATTGTTGAACCACGTGATGGCTTGGGATTTTGCGAAAACCCTAGCTTATGCATTGAAAGACCACTAAACAGTGTTAACTCCATTCATTTGCACAGTTGTATGAGCCGACAAGCTCTCGAATTTTTCTGGTTTTGAACTTTCCTTAACCCTTCCAGGGTTTGATGGTTAAACTCCAACCTGCATTCCAGGGTTTTGATAACTAAAAGAAGTTCCATAGTTTGAAGGTGAAGATCGTGCTGTTGTTCCAGTTATGAAACTCAAAAGGTAGACCTGTAATCGAATTGACAAAGATTAAAAACTTACATTGTTTATATTTGTTTTGTATTTCAATCTTTTAACCGGTTTATTTATGTTATTACACTGTTCCAGGATGGCTTCTCGTCTAAGTCCGAATTTGTGAAGAGTTGAAAGAAAAGCTTCTTACAGCCCTGATAAGCCTCGGTGATTCACCCTGTGAGTGACTCATAAAAGGGATGGGGATAAATAGGCATAGATGCCGGTCTATAAACTTCAACGAGATGTAGTTGCAACTTATATCTACATTTTACTATTTGTTTTGACATTGTGTAAGACGTTTGGAAAAATTATAAAAGAGTTCGCAAGGGTTTGATGCCCTGGAGCTACAGCTCGATGTACTCTCTGTTTGGTTTTTAAATAAGGATTGTTTTGCAAGCTTTTACAATATAATGGATGCTTGAAAAGTATTTTAGGGTTTGACCCTGTATGCTTCGTAAATGTAAATTATTTTCTGGGCATGAAGATAACCCTCTCAGGACTTCTCTGCGTTTGTAAAATGTCATGAGTCTCGGTACAGCTCATTTTGCAATTTTTAGTTTAAAGCTTAATAGTATGAAACTATTACAACCAAAATGTGGATTTCCGATCTTTGTTCGAATGATCTTTTAAATCTATGTTTGTTAGGTTGATAAGCTAGTTCATAAATGTTTAGGTTGGTAAACAAACCCTGTGTAAATGTACAGAGTTGACCACAAATCCGAACCCTCGATTTTTGGGTTGGATTTCATCCGTATAAAAACATCGTTTAAAAGAATGGATAGAACCACAGTGGGTTTCGATCCCAGCCCAAAGGCTTACCTTTGAATATATAAATACTGTACTTAGTTTGTATTTACCCTACTATGGAAATCCATAGAGTTAGGGTTAGATGCATTCGATTTGAAAACTTATAATTTATAAAAATTATGTTTACAGAACTCGATATAATGTTTGATACTATATGTTTTAGGTCATGTGATTTATCAATGATTATGGTTCGAACTTTTATTTAAATGTTTAAGATGGTGAAAGTATGAAGCTTTGTTTATTTTTTTGGATGAACCCTTCACATTATTGTGTAGGGCTAATTGATAAGGACAGTACTTGAATTTGTTTGTTAATTTTAATAATACTGGTCATAACTCGAGCTTGAACTTTCTTGAACTGTATACTGTTGTTTATAATCAGACATAATATTTTTATATAGTATGCGAGTATTATATTTTTGTTTGATAAGTAGCAAAGACGTACAAAACTGAATTCAAATCTATACATGTAAGAATTCTATGTTTTCAACAGAGTTTTTGGTTTCCAGAATGTAATCCGGATCTATTTTTGTTTTGTGAATTAATGTATATTTTATCTTGTTTTAATTCTAGAAGATGTAGTAGCTGTATATATTAATAATGTTTTGATTTGGATTATTTATATACTATTAGTTTAATTCGAAGGAATTCAATGCTCATATATATATTTATAGAAGGTTCTAGAAATGATGTTTGTATTAATACTCGGTTAATATAAGTAGATAACCTAGACTAAAATATTGCAATGAATTATAAGGTTTTGTATTATGATTTTTGATGCAGGAGCATAGACTCAGGAATATGAAGGCATGTATGACTTCATCATGGTCAAATGGTCAAATGAACTAAGGAGACCTCGAGTCTCACGAATGTATAAATTTGTTTTAGTTATGTCAAACCTAAATAATTTGGATAAGAACATTCGGTTCTTTCCACATGTAATGATACGATTTGTTAGAGTCAGTTGAGTTAGTTGATGAATCATTGATGACTCATAGGTTCGGTTGAGTCAAATAAGGATTTTGTTCCCTTCATTGTAGCATTTGGAAAAAAAGAATTACATTTGTATTTAACACAGTTGAGTTTTTAGGTTAGGCATCTTTCGGATAGCTCGTAGAAGCTTGGGGATCTCATTGAAGGTTAGCAGCTCATAAAGTTTGAATTGAAAGGAAGGGACTAGATCCAAGGGAGAAAGGTTGGAACCAGTGTTCCTGGAGCACACAAAAACAAAAGATCTATGCATTGTATTGATCTATTTGTTGTATTCAAATTCAAGGAGGTTCTTTGTGAATACAGATCAAATTTATGTACTTATAAAATTACAAAGCTGAATTCTTTGTTGTATACTGTAATATGTAGACTCTATGTATAAATGCGCATAGGGTGAATGGATGATTGAATTTTCTGATCGAATAAATGGAGATTCTTGTTTAAATTATATATATTAGGATCATACCAATTGGCATTCAAAACAATTGGTGGAATCCCGTTTGTATTGCATGAATTGCAGGCATAAATCGATTTTCTAGTGCGCAGAGGTTATTATAAATCTTACACAGTCAGATCCAATGGTGACTGTGCAATGAAGAGGTAGATCAAAGGTTGTTGTACACAAATGAATTCGAGATCAATGGTTACACTCCTCTACGGAGAATTCAAATGGTCACAGGATAACGAGGTTAGACTTTCCCATAATTACATTCCATTATAACTCTGAAATGGATTGAGATCCGATCCATAAAATCGACGGTTCTGGTTCATTACGGAAAGCTCCAAAGAATATGGTTGGACCATCGAAATAGTTTTCCTTATGGTTTCTTAACCATAAGTTTACCAAATGATAAAGTTCCATTGTTAATTTTATAAAAGGAAACTTTTGGCAGAACCGATAATCTTGTTGATAGTTTGCTAAAGTTGGAGAGTGAATCTGAGTTTCACTTCCATATATAGAGTTTTATGTTGAATTAAGGTCTACTTATAGTTATGGTAGGTGGTGCCTACATCAAGTGGTATGAGAGCATAGAATTTGCTCTCTGTATTCATAGAATTTTGGTGACTATTATAACTGATGTTTGTTCTTGCTAAGAACAAAGAGTTTTTATGGTTGTAATATAAAGAGCAACAAATAAAGAAGATCCTGAAAGCAGACCATGGAAGGTGAAGAAATGATGGACAAGATTTTTCATACATTTTGCAGAATGAAGCAAATTTCAAACAAAGGTTGATTCATTTGGAATGGATGAATGAATGAACAAGATCATGGATAGGATCTTGAAGACATAAGATTGATGTCATTCTGGCTTTAATTTTGAGATTGCAGGTAACAAAGTTAAGAAGGATGGTTGTAGTGATAGAGTATGGAGAAGGATTTAGAGTGAAGTTTATTCCCTGGTAATGCTGGAAGCTCATAGTAAGTTCAAGTTTGAGAATCTGATTAAGGTAAATTGAAATGTCATTTTTTCAATTTATAGACTAATGATAAAATTGTGAAACGAAAAATGATAAGATCAGGGAAAGAAATTCTACCTTGGGAGGAAGTAGAATGAAGGGACAATACTCTGAAAAGGAGATTGGATGACTGTAATAATAAAGTTAGCAGGAGGAGGAAGAGACTGCTACAATAGTATATGTGTTCATGGGAAGGTGAACATAAGAGCACTGGAGTTCTCATTTACTAAGAGAGGTTTTCTTAAAGAAAGAGCTGTGCAACAAGAGCATTGTAACAGAGAACCATTGGTGTTCTCAAATGAAGGAAAAAAATGTGTATTAACACAAATATTCTTGCAAGAGTTAGCAGAATTGGAGAATTCTAAAAGAAGTTGATGAGGTTGGCAGTAAAGAACTTCAAAGTTCTTGAGAAATCAGAATTATTGAAATCTGACAGGTAATTGGTCTTTTGTTTTGTTTTCAACTAAATTGTGAAAGAGATTGTTGATGACAGGTAGCAGCAGTAAAGGGGAATTACGGCAAGAACCTAATAGTTTCCAGCTGAAGATTGGAACAAAGAGGACAAGCTGAATGTTCTAAAGAGAAGGGAGATTTGCAAAATCCAGAGAAGCAGAAGATGCTCAAGTGAGGTTCCATAAAAGGGATCAACAGAAATACCAACAGGAAGACTAAGCATGGAAGAGCTTAGTATGGTATTTGAGGACAAGTTGATAGAGCCAACTTGTAGAGATGGCTTGGTTGCAGCTTACAATAAGCAAGGAGAAGCTCATAGAACAAGGAAAACTATGATTACTAAGAATCATAGTAAAGGTTTAGAGAAATTCCATGAGATGTTGAGTCAAGATAGACTTGATAAGAGATTAACTGAAATGGAGGTACAACTAGAGATGATGGAAGAATTGTTACTGAGAGGTAAGGAAGACCAAAGGCATGGGTGGATTGTGCCAAAGAAAGTGAAATGGCATATGTTGCAGGTGAAGTTGAAGAACATGTTTAATGCTAAGTTGAGAGAAGCATTTAGAACAATTGAGTATGAGGATAAGGGATGCATATGTGAACCTGAACAAGGACAAATCCTTGAAGAAAATGAAGATGAAGGTGGAGAAATTGATGAGATCCAAAAATCTCATATTTTTAAATCTGACAATTTGTGTATGAATGCAGGATTTGCAGATACTAGCAGTGAAGGACAGTTATTGAAAAATGTTATGCAGGTTGAGGGAGACAAAGACATGTTTTCCAAAAGCATAAAGGAAGGTCATGGACAGAGTTTGGTCACTAGAAAAAGTGAAACATTATTATCTATAGCAGATAATAAACATGAAGAATTAAATGCAATGACTAAAGGTAGATGTAGAACTCTGTTGAAAAAAAAAACAGTAGGAAGAGACATTCAGATTTTCAATCTGATGATATGTTTGTGAATGCAGATTACGATAAGGGGAAGTTATCTTGTGAAGACAAATTTATAAAGGGATATCATATTTCTAATGATTGGTGTAAGCATGCAGGTTTTGGAGTAAATAAAGATGGACAATTTTCTAAAGGAATCACAGAGATTGATGAAGATTGTAAGCCTAGATATGATGATGAACACTTATCAGAAGAAGACAGTTTTGAACTGTTACAGTAGAAGAATTGCATCAATGTATTGCTTGATGGAGGACAAGTTCAACATGTGGGTCAAAGAAATAAGGCAACACATAGAAATTGTGATATGAGAAAAGGTAAGTATGATGTTTCTTTTGTTTTGACAGAAGAGAATAGAAATAAAGAAGAGCATTATGATGACATGCTTGAGAAATTCCAGAGAGAAATTTAGTTACTGGAATACTTGCTGAAAGAACCTGAATATGAAACCAAAATCGTAGTAAGAGAAGAGGAATATTTGGAAGTGCCTAACAATGAGAACATATCTCAATTTATTGAAGGAGAAGAGGAATATTTTTGTTTTCATAACAATTAATTTTCTATAGGTACAAAAAAAAATGTTGATGAATATGTGGTTGTTATTGAAAAGATGGAGTGTGATTGGTTATTTGATAATGAATCTAAGATTCAGGGATAGAAAAGGAATATTGATGAAGATGATGTCTTCGAAGATATTGAAGCTAAAAGAATGGCAAAAGTACAAGGAAGAAATCAACAGCTTGAAGATGTTGATGTGGAATTTATTAAGGATCTTAGAAACTGTTTATTAGAATCTGATCAGAATTAAGACTTGGAAGAAGGGATACTAGATGAGACTGAAAAGTCTTATAGTTTAAGTACTAATAAATTGTTTTTTTATTTCAGATTTCTTAAGAGAAAACAGAGGACAGTTACTGAATATTGTCATGAAACTAGAGAATGAAGATTTGTCTTTTGGAATCATAACCATGGGACATAATCAAATTCTGTTATGAAGGAGGAGGATATGTTGTTATCCCATAAGGATAATAAATGCTTAAATTGTTTTTCTTATGATACAGGGATGGAAGAAATTGTTGTTGCAGAGGATAAAGAAGGACGCTTTGATGTAGTGTTTGATGAGTATGAGGAAAGAAAGATACAAAATTCAGTAGATATTGACAACAACACATTTCGACAAGAATTTTATCAATCAAAGGATGAGATGAATGAATAAATTGAATAAATGAGGAATTTGATGGTAAAGATGTCTCAGAAAAGACATATTGTAGGGACACAAACAATCAATAGAAGGGTGCTTATGACTATACAAATTCTCATCAGCAAAGCATATGAAGGATTGCAAAGTAAGATATGGGATCCAGAAGGTTTGAGGATTACAGTTACATGACCCAGAGGTCATAGTTACTTTCGAAAATCACAAGGATGGTGATGTAAGAAGAAGCCAACAAGAAAAAGATTGAAAACAAATTCATTCAAAGAATTTTTGAAAGTCAGAAGTTAGTTTATGACATGTTGATTGTGTCTGTTTCTATGGAAGGTGTTGATTTGTTTGAATGCAGGACAAATGAAAGGTGAATATGGCTATTATGTACAGTCCAAACATTTATTGGAGAAGTCAAAAGAGACTTGTTGCTGACAAGGTGCTAGAAAGTATGGTTGAAGCAGCTGTTCGAGATGAGAACACTGCACAAATTTACATTTGAGTATTTGCTACAAGTTTATAGAAACGTAGCAGGGAGGGAGCTCATATACAGGAGCCCATAAAATTTTTTAAGATGGGGAGTCTGTTGTAGGAGCATAGACTTAGGAATATGAATTCATGTATGAATTCATCATGGTCAAATGAACTAAGGAGACCTGGAGTGTCATGAATGTATAAATTTGTTTTATTTATGTCAAACCTGAATAATTTGGATAAGAACATTCGGTTCTTTCCACATGTAATGATAGGATTTGTTAGAGTCAGACGAGTTAGTTGATGAGTCATTGATGACTCATCGGGTTAGTTGAGTCAAATAAGGATTTTGTTCCCTTCATTGTAGCATTTGGAAAACATAATTACATTTGTATTTAACACAGTTGAGTTTTTAGGTTAGTCAGCTTTCGGATCGCTCGTAGAAGCTTGGGGAGCTCATTGAAGCTTAGAAACTCATAGAGTTTGAATTGACAAGAAGGGACTAGATCCAAGGGACAAAGGTTAGAACCAGTGTTCTTGGAGCACACGAAAACATAGGATCTCTACATTGTATTGATCTATTTGTTGTATTCAAATCCAAGGAGGTTCTTTGTGAATAAAGATCGAATTTATGTACTTATAAAATTACAGAGCTGAATTCTTTGTTGTATACAACAATATGTAGACTGTATGTATAAATGCGCATAGGGTGAATGGATGATTGAATTTTCTGATCGAATAAATGGAGACTCTTGTTTAAATTATATATATTAGAATCGTACCAATTGGCATTCAAAACAATTGGTGGAATCCCATTTGTATTGCATGAATTGTAGGCATAAATCGATTTTCTAGTGTGCAGAGGTTATTATAAATCTTACACAGTTAGATCCGGCAATGATTGTGCGATGAAGAGGTAGATCAAAGGTTGTTGTGCACAAATGAATTGGAGATCAATGGTTACACTCCTCTACGGAGAATTCCAATGGTTACAGGATAACGAGGTTATACTTTCCCGTAGTTACATTCCATTATAACTCTGAAATGGATTGAGATGTGATCCATAAAATCGACGGTTCCGGTTCATTACAGAAAGCTCCAAAGAATATGGTGGGACCATCGAAATAGTTTTCCGTATGGTTTCTTAACCATAAGTTTACAAAACAATAAAGTTTTGTTGTTAATTTTATAAAAGGAAACTTTTGGCAGAACCGCCAATCTTGGTGATAGTTTGCTAAAGTTGGAGAGTGAATCTGAGTTTCACTTCCATATATAGAGTTTTATGTTGAATTAAGGTCTGCTTAGAGCTATGGCAGGTGGTGCCTGCATCAATTTTGTATATATTCTGTTTGAATGCAAGTAAACCCTATTCTCAATTTCATAAAAGATCAAGTATATGTAGTACATATATCTTCGATATTTGAAATGATTGTGCAGTCCTACAGTAACTAGTATTTTTCTGGTTTTACAAATAAAATAAATTCATTTTCACAGATCTTTATAAAATAGTTCTATCTGAGATATTTCCAATCATACTGATCTATTTATAATTTAACTCCTCTATACTAGAGTACGACACTTAATAGTGTGTGGAAAAATACAGGCGAGTATTTCATTCATTCATATTACAATCAACCAACAATGAACTATCAATCTAACAGTTAAATCAATTTTCAGAAATAGATGACAACCCAGAATTCAATCATTCAGAAAAAGTAAACAGACATGAAGTAAATAAGATAACACAATAAGAAACATGTTAACTGTAGAGCGTGACACACATCTAAAGGATCCCATTCCACCCAACCTTCTCCTGAAGACAACCAAGTCACTTGCCTTAGGACACCCGAGCATGTTCATTGAACCACAAAGACGAAGATGCTGTGTGGAGAATGGAATAAATTCCTCTGCAACTCAGCAACAATACTCAACAATAATACTTCTTCCTTTAGCAATATTGAACTCTGTATAAAGCTGTACTAGTTAAGAATGCAGTCTTAATTCACTCAATCACTTCTTATCTTTCCCCTGATCGAATCACTTGTGCTCTATTCTTTCTCTCTTTCAGAAATTATCACAAGGAAAAACTGAACAGCCTCGTGCTAAATTCGATGGATGATATAGCATGCCTAGGTGTTTTGGTTAGTTTCTTAGTTATTGAGCCACCTCCTCAGTTCCACTTTCTTGGGGAAAATGACCATAAAAATAGGGAAGTTTCCCCTTGCAACAGCTAGAAGTGAATTGATGATGCTGCCAAGTGTCACTTTGCTTTCCACCCCAGTCCATTCCTCCTAGTGGGTCGGTGAACACTCATTCAACAACCTCCTTTGGATATTTGTCTCCTCTTTTATTTATTAATAATAAAATATTAGAGTAATTAATTCCAGACATCCTTGACCCCACTTGGTCAATAATCATAAAGCTTTACAATAACATAAAACATAATGTTTTTTCTTTTAAAATAAAATGTTCAGAATTTGGGTATGTGAAAAACAACCCCTGTTAAGTTAAACATCATCCTCGATGTTGCTTTATTGATCATTCTCTAAGTGTTCCTGGAATAGAATTGGATATGCCACCCGCATATTACTTTCCAATTCCTAGGTTGCTTCATCTAGACTAAGGTACTTCCATTGCACCTTTACCTGTCCAGTGGTGCGATTCTGAAGCATAATTTCCCTCTTGTCGAGGATACAATCCGGTTCCACCAAAAAATATCCTTTCAGTTCCACCTGTACATCATTCCAATTAATCACATTAGTAGCATCATGCACATACTTTTTCAAAATAGAAATGTGGAAGACATTATGTCGTTAAGATTTTGTGGCAAATCCAACTGATATGCCACTGGTCCTATCTTGGAAAGTATTTGAAAAGGTCCAGAATACCTTGGTGCTAGTTTAGCACAGCTTCCTAACTTTAAGAAGATCTTTTTAGGTTTTACCTTGATGAAGACATGTTCACCAACCTGAAACTCTTTCTAAGTTTTTTTGAGATCTGCATGACTTTTCTGTCTATCTTGTGCAATTTTCAAATTGCCTTGAACTTGTTTCATTGTTAGTTCCATTTCTTTCAATAACTGAGGTCCTAACATTAACCTGTCAATTGGATTGCTAAATGAAATATGAGTATTACACTTTCTTCCATACAGAATTTCAAATGGACTGAGTTTTGCTGAAGCTTGGTAATGATTATTATAAGCAAACTCAGCAAGATGCAAATTTTCTTCCCATTTACCTTATTGATCTTAAACATACATTCTTAACATATCTTCAAGAATTGGATTGACTCTTTCTATCTCCCCATCCGTTTGCGGATAAAATGATGTACTTAAATTTAAAGTAGTTTCTAAACATTTAAATAAAGACTTCCAGAAATTTCTTGTAAACTTAGAGTCTCTATAAGAAACTATAACTTTTGGAATTCCATGCAAATGAAAATTTTGTTTCATAAAAATTTCAGCAATGTTAGAAGCCTTGTAGGTTGTTTTAATAGGTATGAAATGGGCTGCTTTACTAAGCTTATCCACAATTACCATTATGGAATCATTCTATTTATGATCTTTAGGTAAACCAGTTATAAAATCAATACTAATTATTTCCCACTTCCAATCTTGAACTGGTAGTGGCTGCAATAGTCCAGCTGGGTGTTGATGTTCAACCTTTATTTGTTGACATTCCATACACCTAGCAATGTATTCAGCTACCTCATTTTTCATATTTGGCCAACAGTAATCTTTCGTCAGCATTGTTATCATCTTTTTGTAACCAGGATGTCCTGAATATGGACTTTTATGTATTTCATTTAAAATCAACAACTTAATTTCAACAACATTGGGCATATAAAGTCTGTTTTTATACAGCATTAATCCTCTTTCATCAATTCTGAAATCTGTGATTAAATTTTCAGAATTATCTTCAACAACTTTTTCTTGTAAATTTTGATACTTTTCATCCATTCTTATTCCTTCTTTAATTTGATTTTCTAAATCTGTTTTATAAGTACTGATTGCTACCAAAAATTTAATCTTGCATTTCTTCTTAATGCATCAGCAACTTTATTCTCTTTACCCTTAATGTGGTGAATCTCAGATCATACTGACGCAAGGCGCCTTAGGAAATAAGATTCTTGCTTAACAATACACACGACACAACCACAATGCTTGCATGAACTTGGTGTCAAACAGGATGCCAGAAGTGGCTTATATTACTTCTCAATTAGGTTACAATGTAGAATAACTGAAATGCAAATAACTAACTTAACTAGTAGGCCTGAGCCGTTACAACTCAAAAGTAACTATTGTGTGCTCTCTCAGTGTGTCACCTCACCCTCTCTTGGTTCGCGGTGGAACTCTGAGCTATGGCTTGATCTCAACTCTATTATCAGCATGTGTGACTCTTCTCTATCACAACCTCAGACTCTACTCTTATTTGCTGCTGACTCCCTCAACTGATCCTCCCCCCAGGCCTTCTATCTTCCTGCTGCTGTTCTCGAGATCACTGCGATCCCCGAGACACGCATCCTCCTGTCCACCGATTCTTCAAAATCCTACAGACCTGTAACTGTCAGTGCCGTGCCATGCTACACCGCCTCTGCCTTTGATGACATCTGTCATGTCTTTCACCTACCTGCAATAACTGTATTAACTTCCTCAGCAACATCGAACGGCTACCAGGTAGAGTCTTCTTGACTTTCTGCTCTCCCGAACCTGCTACAGTAGTTAGTCACATCTCGACCTTCATATGGGATCAATCCTGACTCGTGCGGTTAGCCAGTCCTCCCCTTCCTCCACGCTTGGCTCTGCCAAACTTATCGATGTTGTGGTTTGAAAACATCTCGACCTTCCCATGACTCTAGGAAACTTGTCACCTATCGACTGTCGTTTGTTGGCATTGACATGACAACTCTCGACCTCTTCACTCCATTCAACTGCTTCAACAGCTTCTGTTCGACTTATTGACATCGATGAGTCAATCTACTTCACGCACCAGCAGTCGTCGGCAATCCCTCTGGTCGGCTCCCTTCTATCAATCGACTTCGACTGATATGCCTAAGCTCTTATGCTCCTGTATCAGACTCCCCAGGTGAAAAAGAACTCGAATGCTCCATCAGTCTTATGAACTATTCTTTGGAAATCCATATCACCTCCTACAACTCATCATCCTTCCATCGTACTAAGTATTCCTTCTTCTGCGAACTGCGCGTATGCCCGACTTCATGTTCTTCTATTGCTTCTACAATTCCTTCCCTATGTCGATCTGGAATTTGGGCTATCCAGTCGATGTTCGACATGTCTTCGCTTCCACTGCTTGATCCTTCTTCAAATTTGTATAGATCTGAAACATTGAACATTGTTGAAATGTTCAAGTCATCTGGCAGCTTCAACACATAAGTGTTGTTTGAAATCTTCTTCAGAATCTTACATGGTCCAATCTTTTTCAGCTTCAACTTGTTGTATGTTCCTATCGGAAATCTTTCCTTCCACAAGTATGCATAGACTACGTCTCCTTCACTGAATGACTATAGTCTCTTTTTCCTGTCGGCCCTCAACTTGTATGCTGCATTACTCTTTTCTATCCGCCTTCACAGATTTTCATGCACTTCATGCATATGTTCAGCAAATGATTCTGTGTCTGCACTTTTCCTGATTTTTGTCGGTAACTCGACTAAATCCACCACTCCATGTGGGCTTCTTCCCTAAACAATCTGGAATGGGCTAGAACCTGTCAATCGATTAACATAATTGTTATATGTGAACTCCGCCTGCACCAAAACGCTCTCCCACTGCTTGGGTCTATCGACTATCAAACATCTCAAAAGATTTCCCAAACTTCTGTTCATTTCCTCGGTCTATCCGTCAGTCTACGGATGGTATGCCAAGCTAAACTGCAACTTCGTTCTCAATTTCTTCCATAGGGTTCTCTACAAATGCCCCATAAATTTGGTATCCCGATCTGACGTGATACTCTTTGGAAACCCATGTAGCTTGACTATCTCCTTGAAGAATAGAATAGCAATCCTTGTGGCATCACTTGTCTTCTTACACGGAATAAAGTGTGCCATTTTTGAAAACCTGTCGACTACAACAAATATTGAGTCATTTCCCTGTTGTGTCTTTGGAAATACTAACACAAAATCCATGCTAAGATGCTCCCATGGGGCATTTCGTACTGTTAATGGTGTATACAACCCCGTGTTCTGACTTCTCCCTTTTTCAAACTGGCAAACCTAACACTGTCAAACCCACTTTCCAACATCCGTCGTCATTCTTGGCCAATAATACTTTTCTTCGACCAATGCTTTAGTATTGTTGATGCCAAAATGAACTGCTAACCTGCCACTATGCATTTATCGGATTAGGTTCTCTCTTACAAAACCACTGGGAATACACAACTGACTTCCCCTGAACAGATAGTCTTCTTGGATAAAACAACTCAAGTACGGAGTCCTGTCAACACTCCAAGGTTCACGACAAGCCTTCCATGCTTTCACAAAATCCTTGTCGGTCTCATAATCTATCTTTACTAACTCTATTCTTGTTTCCTGAAATGTCATCGTGTTCAGTAGTGCAACTCTTCTACTCAACGCGTCGGAAACCTTGTTCGACTTGCCCGACCTATGTCCTAACATGAATGTATATCCCTGTAGGAATTCTGCCCATTTCGTGTGTCTCTGATTTAACTTCGACTGAGTATTTAGATACCTCAGTGCTTGGTGATATGTATATAACAAAAATTCCTTGGGCAACAGATAATGCCTCCACTTCTTCAATGCTTGGACAATAGCATAAAATTCTTGGTCACAGACCGAATATTTCCGCTTTGCTCCATCCAACGTTTCACTAAAGAATGCAATTGGTCTGCCTTCCTAGCTCAACACTACTCCAATTGTCGTTCCACTCACATCACAATCGACCTGGAAAACTTTGTCAAAGTCTGGGAGTGCTAACACCGGGCTATCAGTGACCTTTTCCTTCAACTTATCGAAATATTTATGGGCAGCATCCATCCACTTGAACTTGCCCCTTCTCATGCATTATGTCAATGGTGCACAAATCCGACTGAATCCCCGAATGAACTTCCGGTAGAAACTGGCAAGTCCATGGAAAATCCTTACTCCCGTTGCACTTGTCGGTTCCGGCCAGTCCACTATTTCGTTCACCTTTTCTGGGTCCATCACTAACCCTTTACTTGAGATTACAAATCCCAAGTACACCAATTCCTTCTTCATGAAGAAACACTTTTGCAAGTTCACCATCAGCTTCTCCTCCTGCAATCTCTGCAATACCTGTCGAATTTTCTCTAAGTGTTATGTCTTGGTTCGACTGAAAATCAGAGTGTCGTCTAAATAGACTACGACAAACTTTCCCAAGAATGGTTTCAATACCTCATTCATCAATATCATGAATGTGCTAGGTGCATTAGTCAGTCCAAACGGCATGACTAACCACTCATACAACCCTTCTCTCATCTTGAATGTTGTCTTCCATTCATCTCCTTCTCTAACCCGAATCTAGTGATAACCACTTTTAAGGTCTATCTTTGTGAAGTATGTCACTCCACTTAGGCAATCCATCAAGTCATCCATTCTCAGCAATGGAAACTGATACTTGATTGTGATCCTGTTGATGGCTTTGGAATCTGTACACATTCTCCATTCTCCACCCTTCTTTGACGTCAATACTGCTGGTACTACGCAAAGGCTCAGACTCTCTTTGATCAACCCTCTCCAACAACTCTTGGACCTGTTGGTTGAGTTCCTGACCCTCTGTCGGCCTCATCCTATGTCATGCCTTGTTTGGCAGACTCAACCCTAGAATCAAGTCGATCTTATGGGATATGCTTTTTATCGGTGGCAATCCCATCGGTGTCTCATTGGACATTATGTCTCGAAACTCTTCAAGTAACCTTCCCACTTCGACCAGAATCTTTTCCTCCATTGTCGTCTTCTCGACACATGGTCCTTTTGGAATGATCGCAAAACATCCCGACTGCTTTTCCTCTTTCGTGAGAAATTCTTTTGCTGAACTCATCAGCACCGACTTTTCCCAAAAGTTTCTCTCGCCATGCTTACTATCGGCTTGCTCGGCCTACCTCAGCTTAAGATTCCTTTTCACGCCATTCTTCCACACTATGACTATGTTGGGTCGACCATCATAGATCATTTTTTGATCATACTGCCATGATCTCCCTAACAACAGATGGCATGTATCCATTGGGATTACGTCGCACAATACACTATCTTCAAATCCTTCAATTCTAAAGTTGATCAGGCACTTTCTGGTCACCTTTACATGGTGTCCTTCCTGCAACCATGATATCTTGTATGGGTGTGGGTGTTCCCAACACTTCATCCCAATCTTGTTGATGACTTCTATCGACACAAGATTCTTTGTGCTTCCACCATCTACTATGGTTTTACAACTCCATTTGCTGATCGACACCTTTGTTCGAAGGATCACCTTCCAGTGCGCCGGCTCTGTCTCGTCACGTTGATATTCCTAGATCAAGGCTCTCTAGACTGTCAAGTTTCGGTTCTTTCTTTTCTCA
Source organism: Larix kaempferi (assembly GCA_027924585.1). Lineage (NCBI taxonomy): Eukaryota > Viridiplantae > Streptophyta > Pinopsida > Pinales > Pinaceae > Larix > Larix kaempferi. The sequence continues at coordinate 9,180,751 of BSBM01000486.1, forward strand.
CCTCCACTGCTGTCGGATGCCGACTCTTCCCTCTCGTCGACTTTCTCATCTTTTTGACGTCTGGGTTTCGACTCCTTTACAGCATGTAGATTCTATGGGAACTCATATGCCTTGTGTCCTCGTCCTTGACACTTGTACCAGATTATGGTTGGTCTATTAGCTCCCTTTCTGTCAGATGGACTACTTCGACCATACGTGCCTTGACCACCAGCCTCACGACCATCGCGTCGGTTCTCATGCATTTTATCCTTTATCGATGTCCCTTCCATCCGTCAATTTTCTTTGAGATATTCCTTCTTGTAACTGCTATTTTGGCCTTTCGTGGAAATAGTCTTCGCGCCTCGACCAGTTATCCTGCCTCTGGTCGCCACGGATTTTCTCGACAGTTTCTCTTCTACCATCAAAGCTAACTGGTAGGCTTCACTGACTGCTCTGAATCTCGACATGCTCAATTCATCCTGAATAGCATATTTCAAGTCATTCACGTATCTAGCGACAATGTCTTCTCCTTCATGGGTTTGTCCCGACCAAATCGAGAATCAGTAGAACTCTGCCATGTACTCCTTCACCGTCATCTCTTTTTGTCGAAATTTTTGCAACTTCCTGAACAAGGAAATCACATCGTCATTTGGCAAGAATTTCCTTTTAACTTGCCGACCATCCTATCCCAAGACTTGATTTTCTCCTTGCCTTTCTTGACTCTGTCAACCTGTACATTATCCAACCATAATGAGGCATGACCCTTCAACCTCAAACATGCAGTCTTAACCCGTTTTGGGTCCTCAATCTGCTCCATGTTGAAGTACTTGACCATTTCTCTGAATGAGTCGATCAAGTCTTCTAGGTCCAGGCTTCCTACGTAGGTACGCACGTCTATCTTCGCTCGACCTCTCATGTCTATCAGAAGTTTGATCAAGTTTTCTTCTGGTTCTTCTGCGGCTTCTTCCTGAGCTTCCACCTCTTTGACTTCCTCATCAATGTGGTCTAACGCATCAAGAATACAACCACGCCTTTGGCTTTCTTTGATCGCTGTGAATTCACTTATCAAGGTTTGTATCAATCGGACGCATTCATCGAACATCTCACGATCCACTGTGACGGCTGCTACGCCACCAGCTCTTTGTCCTCGGACATTAACGCCTCTATGAGCCATTTTTAGCCTCCGTTGAAACTTCCACACATCCAATCGCAACAAGACTTCAACAAGTCATGCACAACTTTACCCAACCACAGCTGGAGCTATTCCACACACTTGCAGGATCAATATCACTGACGTTCTTCAACTCCACGTATTCTTTAGCTCCAATACCAACTGACACAAGGCGCCTTAGGCAATAAGGTTCTTGCTTAAAAATACACACGACACAACCACAATGCTTGCACGAACTTGTTTTCAAACAAGATTCCATAAGTGGCTTATATTACTTCTCAATTCAGTTACAATGTGGAATAACTGAAATGCAAATAACTAACTTAACTAGTCGGCCTCAACCGTTACAACTTAGAAGTAACTATGGTGTTCTCTCTCAGAGTGTCTACCTCACGCTCTCATGGTTTGGTGTGGAACTTTGAGCTATGGCTTGATCTCAGCTATGTTATTAGCATGTGTGACTCTTCTCTATCATAACCTCAGACTCTACTCTCACTACTGTTGACTCCCTCAACTGATCCTCCGCCGGGGCCTTATATCTTGCTACTGTTGTTCCTAAGATCACTGCGATCCCCAAGACACACATCCTATTGTCTGTTGATTCTTTGAACTCTTGCAGACTTACAACTATCAGCACACTGCCATGCTACACAACCTCTGCCTGTGATGACATCTGTCATGTCCTTCACCTACCTGCAATAATTGTATTAACTTCCTCAGCAACCCCAAACGGCTACCAGGTATAGTCTTCTTGACTTTCTTCTCTCTCGACCTTGCTACAGTAGTCGGTCACATCTCGACCTTCCTATCGGCTCAATCCTGACTCCTGCGGTTAGCCAGTCCTCCCCTTCCTCCATGCTTAGCTCAGCAAAAATTTTTGATGTCGCGGTTCTACAACATGTCGACCATCCCACAACTCTAGGTAACTTGTATCCTATAGACTGTCGTCTGTCAACATTGACATGTTGACTATTGACCTCTTCACTCCTGTCGACTGCTTCGACAGCTTCTGCTCGACTTATTGACTTCAACGAGTCAATCTGCTTCACACACCAGTGGTCGTTGGCACTCCCTCTAGTCGGCTCCCTTATGTCGATCAACTTCGACTGATTTTCCTAGGCTCCGATGCTCCTGCATCACAGACTCACTAAGGAAAGCTAACCACCTAGATTTCCGTGCATTAATATTTGGTTGATCCAATAAATATTTTAAGCCTTTATTATGTGTCATTAGTGTAATTTTCCTTCCGATTAAGTGATGGCGCCACATCTTTAACGCATGTATCACAACAGCCAACTCTAAGTCGTAAGTTACATAGTTCTTCTCATGAATTTTTAACGTTCTAGACTCATAGGAAATTACATGACCTTCTTGTGTTAAGACTCCTCCAAGTCCATCATTGCATGCATCAGTGTAAACAATGAAATCCTTGTTTGGATCCACAATTTTTAGAATAGGTACAGTTGTTAATAGTTCTTTTAATTTCTTAAAACTTTCTTCACATTTTTTATTCCAAACAAATTTCTTACCCTTCTTTTGTAAGGAGGTTATAGGATTTGCTATTCGTCAGAATCCTTCTATAAAATTACGATAGTAACCTACAATTCCTATAAAAGATCATACACTAGTTATGTCTTTAGGGGCAGGCCATTCGTTAATTGCTTTTATCTTGTCTAGGTCTGTTGTGATTCCATCCCTTGATATCACATGCCCTAGATACTGTATTTTATCTTTGTAAAAATCACATTTGTTGAATTTAGTGTAAAGTTGGTGTTCTCTTAACACTTGTAAAATTATCTTTAAGTGTTCATCGTGTTCCTCTTTTGTCCTAGAATAGACTAAGATGTCATCAATAAATACCACTACAAATTTATCCAAGTAATCATGTAAAACATTATTCATTAGACACATGAAAACTGTTGGAGGATTGGTTAGCCCAAAAGGCATAACCACAAACTCGTAATGCCCATAACGAGTTCTGAAAGTAGTTTTGAAGATGTCCTCATCTTTAATTCTGACTTGATGGTCCCTAAACTCAAGTGTATCTTAGAAAATATCATTGCACCATGCAGTTGATCAAGAAGATCATCAATGTGGGGAAAAGGATATATGTTGGTCATTTTATTTAACTGACGGTAATCTATACATAATCATAAAGTTTCTTCTTTCTTTTGATCAAAAATAACAGGTGCTCCCCACAGAGACACACTCCGCCTATATAATTTTTTATCAATTAGTTCCTTTAACTGTGATGTAAGTTCATTAAGCTCCAAAATGTTCATTCTGTAAGGATCCTTTGGGTTTGGTACCGCTCCCAGCACTAACTCAATGGTGAGATCTAGTTCCCTTTTCGGAGGTAGTCCTGGAATTTCTTCTGGGAATACATCAGAAAATTCGTTTAGAATTGGTATGTCTTCGAATTTTAACTTATCTTCCTCAGTTGAATCTTTGTCATTAATTACATTTACAGTAAACAACTTACACCCTTTACGAACAACCTGTTTAACTTGCAAACCATAAATTTGTCTAACAGAAGTCTTTCTGGGAATTCCTTTTACTGTTACAGTTTCACATTTATCATTCAAACAAGTAAAGGTCTTTTCAAAACAATTTAACACTACCCTATGCTTTTCCATCCAATCCATTCCAATCAACACATCATAAGATCCTAATGGTAATACATTCAGCTTAACATGAGTCCTAAACTAATTCATCAATAATTCACAATCTTTTACATAATCAGTTACCTTTCTTTTTGTTCCAGTAGCTAATTGAACCAACCATGATTTTTCAAACTTGTCTATTTTCAAATTGCAACATTTTACTAAGTTAGGTGACACATAGCTAAGACTTGCTCCTGGATCAATTAAAATCGAAATGGGTTTATTTTTTAGCATAACTTCCACTTCAATCATTGAAGTTTGATGATTATCTTGTCTTTTTTCCAAAGTTGCATTTATCCTAGGCATTTCCCTTGCTAAGTCACCAATAGTCACTTCCTCTTGCATTGTATGTATGTTTTTGACGGTTCTCTTCCTGAGTGGACAGTTTGATGCATAGTGAGGTCCCTGGTAGTCCCAACATTTAATAGCTTCTTTCTGTTCATTATTTTTAACATAATTTTTAGGTTAATCTCTGTTCCTTCCAGCTGTAAAATTTGACTGTACATTACCTCTTGGAATATTTCCTCGGAATTTTCTGTTAGAAAAATTATGTGAATTATTATTACTTCCAAATTTGCGATTAAATGAAAACTATTTCTTCCTTTGTTCAAAATCATTAGGCATTTTTACTTTCCAGCTTGGTATGCCTTCCCTTTTCTTGTTCTATTCAAAACATATATTTTCCTTTCTCATGGACTCTTCAAGGGTCTTAGGGTCGTCATACTCAATTATGTCCTTTATATGAGAGGGTAAACAGCTCATAAATATTTGTATCTTAGGTTTTTATTTAGTAATGTATGGCACATACCTGTAGCTAGGGTTTTTTGAGATATTGTAACTTCAAAGAATATTATATTTGTACTTTATTATTCTGGAGATGTTTCATTCCTCCTTGAAGATCTTATTGTATATCTGGAGATGTTTATTCCTCCGTCGGAATGTGGTAACTTGGGTTATTAGACTTCCCTAGTGGGGGTCGGCCCTGTATGTGTTATGTGGGTCAAAGGGTTATTAGACCACCCTAGAGGGGTCGGCCCAGTCAGTTGTAGTGTGGTATTTAACCCAATGGTTAAATACAAGCCTATGTGATTTTGTGTAAAAGACAAGTCGAAGTAGTGTATACATAGAGGAGGTGTATTCCTCATTTTACACACACTCACTCACTTGAGAGTAGCGCACTTGTGGAGGAGAGGTATGCTATGGAGAAGGAGGATCTTATGCTCAGGGTTACATCTTTGTATATTGCTGGTCATCTATATTGAGGAAGCTTTGCTGGGTTTTCTACCCCATGAGGGTTTCCAAGGATAAATTTGTGTCTCTTGTGTTTATGCTCTGCTTATTGTTTCTTCAGTGATCCTGTATATGCTATTATTGTGAAATGGAATGCAATGCTTCTATTTTATGTCTTAGCATATTAAATCTTAACATGGTATCAGAGCTAACCTGAAGGAAGGCAATGTATGGCACTTACGACACTTGCTTCTCTTGCGACAATTTGAAGGTTAGGGTTTTATATAGCAAAACCTAGTCATCGTGGAACTTTCGCTATAAATACATTTCGGAGAATTTTTGGGATCTAAAAAATTTACATGTCATATATTACATCCCCAGGTACCTTGTGTCCAAAGGGAACCCTCAGATTCGTTGTACTTTGTGAGTTATGACCAGTCAAAGTTAGGGTTTCTGCGTCTTCCAGATCTCAGTCAAAATCAGGTGACCTAGGAAAAAAGGTCATAACCTGGGATATGAAGCTCCAAATGAAATTTTGTAAAAAGAAACAGGTAGTACACAAACTCTACTATCTCAAGAAACGTTTTCAGAGGCCGAAGCTGAACCAGTGACATGTGGCACGCCGTACAAGTTCTCTCTCCTGTTTTATCCCATAAACAGGTCACGTTGCGACACTTGGCATAACTTGGGCTACGAAGCTCCAAATGAAATTTAGTAAAACGTGACAGGAAGTGCACAGACTGTACTATCTCAGGAAATGTTTTTAGAGGCTGAAGCTTAACCAGTGACACGTGGCATGCCGTACAAGTTTGCTCTCCTGTTTTATCCCATAAACAGGTCACATTGCGACACTTGGCCTAACTCTCTCTCAGAAAATCCAATTGAGGTCAGACCTATTGAGATGGAAAGATGAAAGGTCAGGCTACCACAGAAAACGTTTTCAGACCCTGTGGAGCAAAAAGTTTGGAGTTACAGCAGAAACAATCAGGTACATATTTCTGTCAAAACAGAATTATTTTTGGAGCACCTTCATTCATGGCTTCCGGAATTTAGGGTTTAAGAGAAAGTTAGAATTTTTGGAATCAGAATCCATGGCTGAATGCTACTCAGGAGAATCAAAATTTAGAGACCAAGATCGAATTTTTTGGTTGGGTAGAAGACCGGGCTTGATCAGACCCCAGTTCGGGATTTTGATCGGAAAGATGGAAAATTAGGGCTTCAGCAAAAGTTGGAATTTTTTAAGTCTGTAACCACGGCTGGAAGCTCCTTAGAAAAATAAGAGTTTAGAGCCTTGGATCGAACCTTTTGATTGGACAGAAGGGTGGACTTCATCAAACCCTAGTTCGGGTTCCTGTCGAGAAGATCCAGAAGTTTCGAAGGAAATTTTGAGGGGTCAAATTTTGGAGATTTGAAAATTGAAGTATGCTAGTTTGATCAGCTCAGCAAGACACATCCTTCCATCCATTTAGAAGTGTGAAAGTCAAAGATTGAATTTTTAGGGTTTCTCTAGCAAACCCTAATCAAGCTCCAGATCAAGTTTCAGGGGGAGTTGAGGCTAAGGCCTTACATAAGAAGACTACAAGAAGTCTCGATAGGTGTTGTTAACACCCAAAAAGTGCTCACTAGCTCATTTCCTTATTCACATTACCCATTTGTCCACTTTTCCACCATTTGAGCCTCTAAAGCCACCAAAAGGTCACCAAAAGACCTTAATACACCCCTTTTTCCACTCAAAATGAATATTTTTCCTCAAAAAGCATAAAAAACCCTCAAAAAGGGTCCAAAATTTCCAAAAATATTAAAAAGAGAATAAAAATATTCAAAATATTCAAAAAAGGAAAAAGGAGGGAAAAGGTACCTAAACCATGTTGGTCAATACCATTGGTTTCCTCAAAACCATAATCGTATTCCCCAACACCAAAAACTATAAAAAGGTGGTAGGGGCTCCTCACTTTCCATCCATCCATTATCCTATCCTCATGCTGTCAAAATCTCCCATGAGATTTTGACCATTGTAGCTATCTTGGAGAAGGGACCTTTGGAGCTTAGAGCTACTCACCCTGGAAGTTGCTCAACAATCTTCACCACTTGGAGGTATTACCATTGCAAGCACTTGCTTGCCCCTATTCTTAATACAAAATCTTTTTTACATATTGTCAATTTTTTTTGCTTTTCATAATATTTCCATTATTTGCTTGTTTATTTCACATATATCCATGATTAATATAGTTTAAAGTAGTTTGTTATTTATTTCTATTGAGACTGCTGCTACTAGTTAGCAGGTGCCCATTACACTAATCTTGGTTAGAAAACCAAGCCAACAGTTTTTGGCGACTCCGCTGGCTTCGAATTCTTAGATCTCAATTTCTTACATTAGATCTTAGTTTTTGTTAGTTTAAATCAGTTTAATTCATAGATCTGCCATTCTAGACAGCAGATCCATTGCTGTTCTATATCTTGGCCCCTTCTATTGCCATTAACAGCCCGAAATTTCCATTTTTGGGTTTGTTTTTAACCGTCTGTTTTCAGCATTCACCTCGCGGTTTTTTGCCTGACAGTCCGGCTGCTCATTGCGACTTTTCGGCTTTTTTCCGCGTGGCTCGCCGCGGCTTCATGGCCAATTTCCACGCTGCACATCGTGGCTTCACGGCTGAAAACCGTGCTGCCCATCGTGACTGTGTGACAGGAATCCGTGCTGCACATTGGGGTTTCGCGGTCGAAACCCGCGCGGCCCATCGCGGCTGTTTTCCAGAAACCCGCGATGCAAGTTTTTTCAATTCGGCCAATTTTTTGAAAAATATTTTTTGCTGTATTTTCTGCCCATTTAGCACATTTTACAGTATTAAAGTTCTTGCATTTTTTACCACCATAGAAAATTTTTACTATTTAAAATGCTCCTTTAAAAAGTCTTTTTAAAATTTTTTCAGAAATTGAAAGAGAGATTTTTCTGCATTTTACCTAAATCAAAGTTTTTACTGTTTATTTGCTCAATATTTTGCACAAGTAGTTTTTAAGAGATCCATTTATTTCTTGAATATTCATGCTATTTGCTTCCCTTTAAATTATTTCAAAGATCCATTATTTTTTAATAGTTTTTTCAAGCATTTACATTTCAAAAACGCCTTTATTTTTTGCAAAAATGGAAGCATCTTTTCTTTCATTTGTAAAATCGCCCAAGCGAGGCAAATCAATTTCAGTTTAAATACCACACTTGCACCCACTCTGCCACTAATTTAAACTGAGCCTTAAAATTTACCTTAAACTCAACCAACTTTTAACCCCACTTGGGGAGCACTTAAAAGAATTTTGTAGTTAGGTAGAATTGAGGGGATAGGTGTTCCAATAACACCCCTCAGTTATTACATTTGAGACATAGCTGTTGTCCATTAGCGAACCAAAATCCCCCAGTATTTTTTGACACGGTCATAACCAGTTTATCGGAAGGCCTCTCCCCTAGGAGGGTTGAAGTCGCCAGAGTTTTTCCGGAGGCTTGAGTGGAATACCGCAATCCATTCAGTAACCGAAGGCTACCTCTCGCAGTTCTCGGAGTATCCTTGTATGGGGAATACTGCAGTAAAAGGACCAAACGACAGATTCACCTTTTCTGGCTGTGTCATGAACAGGGTATCCTAGTTGCCACTCTTTAGGATTGTCTACCCGGTTTCCCTCCCGGTAGGGGGAGATCTAGCCATTGATTCAACACTCTATATCGTCTGACTTGGATTTCATCACCTTGCAGAGGATATCGTTTGTCGACTCACAATACTTCTAGTTTGGTGTTTGCATGATACATTACCCACCTTTGGTCTAGTAGCACCTCTTTTTTCTAGAAACTGTTTGACTGTTGGTATTCTGACCATTTTTGTTGCATCCCTCCACTTATTATAGCACAGCTGCTATAATAAGTGCTTTTTGAGGTTGATTTTGGCCTGAGAGCCTTTATTTTCACTCCCTTTTTTGCACTCATTGTTGCATTAGGGTTTCAAGTTTTTTACATCACCACCTTACACTGAAAATTTTTGAACAAAAAACATATTTATCACCATTGAGCATTTTAGATGCTCTTGTCGTCTTCAGGGTGCACCCCCAGAGTTCAGTCTACTTGGCTCTCCACGTCACCAACGTCGAGCCTTATCCCTTGACTCGACACGCCATCGACCAAACATATAGTCATCCAATTCTGACACACCTCACTTCACATCAGATTCTGAGGCTGAATCCGAAAACCCTTCTGAATTATCACCAACCAACCTCATGGCTGGAACACAATACGACCCACTTTTTACGAGTACTATTGGAGATACATCCACAAACCCTTCCACTACTGTGCCCTCCATGGTAACAAAAACCCCTCTAGGCATGCCTAATGTGGGGGACACTCCACCTTTAGGAATGCCCAACACAAGACTACCTCCTATTATGGGTATGCCAAACATAGGGGTCACACCCCCTCTCATTACCACAACCAAGATCCCAGGAATTCCTGTCACTATTCCTAACCATAGTGCAACCCATGTTGCACTTGGAAACGCTGGCCCATACCAAACCACAGCAGTTGGAGGACACATACCTTCAATACCTAGCATACCCTTAGGGGCTACTGGAGCACTACATAATGCCACCATGAATAGTTATGTCCCAGTCACTACGCCACACCCATCTGCTAGTTTACCTTACATGGCTAGTTTGAACTTACCAGACTTAGCCAGGCTAACCAATGATCCTATTAGGCACAATCCTACATGGCCATCCATGCCTACCAAGCTCCCTTCGGACATACCCAAGTTTGAAGGAAAACCTGGGGAGGACCCTCAAAACCACATAATGTTTTTTCACCTCTGGTGTTCATCTAACTCCATAGTGGATGAATCCATTCGTCTAAGACTATTGCAATGAACGTTCACTAGCTCTGCAGCCAAGTGGTACATCGAACAACCACATGGGACCCACCATACTTTTACGTCTCTCGCCTCCACTTTCCTCCAATTTTTTCAGCTACCTGTACGTTATGATGCAGGAGTTGAAATATTGTTGTCTTGCAGACAAAACACAGCTACCCACATCACGGACCACATCCATGAGTGGCGCAAGCGTCGTAGCCTCTGTAAGATTAAACTGGATGACCGTATATTTTTGGATTGGTTTCTTAAATCACTCCTACCCCTCATAGCAAAAGACGTCGCTTCCGAATGACCCCAGTCAGAGGAAGAAGCTATCCTAAAAGCTCAGCAATTCGACCTAATTTATGCTCAATCAGGCTATCTCTACACCATCATACCAGACGCCCCACGAGGTGATTCTTCACGCGGTGACGCGCCGAGGGCATCACATGCCGCCGATGGTATTATTGGCTAAGTCACACCACAAATTAAACCTTTTAGCATGGTGAGCACCATAAATGCCCCAGACCTCTGTAGGGCTACATCTAATTCTGGAGCGACAACTTCCTATGCTCCAACGAATCAGACTCATCACACTCATGGACCCTCTTGTCCACAACATTGCTATGGGAAAGCGCCATCAGCATATGTACCACCCACATACTATAGCCAACCAACTACCCAGAACCCAAATAAGTTCCCGCCACAACCAGTGTATTACCCAACACCTCCAATAGCTCAGGGTTACCAACAACCCCAGCAGGTAGTTGGACCACCGCCAGCCCCACCAGCTTATTATCCATCGCAACCTGCTCCCACACTTATGACAAACCAAAATCCTCCCGCTGCTCAAGGGCAAGTGTACACACAACACAATCATCCCCAACATCAAAATAACCAACGCAACCAGGGTGGACAACAAAACCGTGAAAGAGGACGTAACCGCGGAAACAACCAACAACATCATTAAGGTCCACCACCTACCAATCCTCCACATAATAACAACGCTGCTCCTCCCAACCAGAATCCAGATCGTCATCCCAAGCAACCTAAAAACAATAACCTCAGAACAAACCACCCTTGTTCTATATGCAGGGTCTATGGACACTACACACATGCTTGCCAACATTTGGAGCAAGCTCGACAACTCTGGACTGATGATGCCCATCGCCAAGGGCACGCGGCTCCTCAGGTGCCACCCAACCCCCCACCCCCTCAGCAGTAACCCATGGTATTAAAAAACCCCTTACCAACCCAAGGCGTAGTGAACACTCAGTCATTGGCTGCCCCTCAAGGAAACGCACCCCCACAACAATAGATCACTTATGCCGCTCCTGATCAACCCATGTTTGACTCAGGTACCCACCACTTGTTAATGATGTCATCCACTGATGTCAACATCCAAACCCGTCGGAACCAATATGGCTCCACCCCTGAAGCCCCTCCCGTCGACAAAAACACTAACGCTCATCCCACTAATCAGACGTTACGTATACCCCCGGTTACATTCGATGGTGCCTCTAAAGCACCTCGCTTCCCACTTCGTCGCATCAACAATAAACCCAATGCTCGTGCTGCGTTGAATTACAGCATTATAGACGACTTAGCCCAGTCTCCTGCAACCATGTCTGCTTTAGAGGTCTTAAAAAATTGCCCTTCACAGCGTAATACTTTACTCTCTGCCATTGGTGCTATTGACCCCAATGATTCAAAACTGATGGCACTCGATTCGTACCAATCCAAACCATGCCTACCTTCCACTTTAGCATTCCAAGTTTATGTTTCCATTCAGAATCTTGTCATCCATCAGTGCATTATCGATGAAGGTTCCTCTACATGCGTTATGTCCACATTCGTTTGGCAGAAGTTGGGATCCCCTACTCTCCAGCAGTCCACCACTGCGTTGCGAGTCTACGACGGCCGGTCGGCTTAACTCCATGGTATGTTAACTAATGTCCCCATCCAGCTGGCTAGTAAAACCGTGCTCATTGACATAGAGGTCATCAATGCCCAACTTGATTATAACCTATTACTTGGTCGCAGCTACATGTATGCCATGCGGGTGGTTGCCTCATCCATTTTTCGTACCATGATGTTCCCCCATGACGGACGCGTGGTCAAGGTCGACCAACTCACCTATTACGATCCCAAGGCCCCCGCTACATTAGAAAATGTTCTCCCCATGGTTGAACAATCTGGTTGTGGTGCAAATACCTCGTTTGTTTCCTCCGTGGGACCTGGAGTTTACTCAGATGCGCTGATGACCTCAACATTCCATTCCATTCCACCCCTGTCACCAGCGCCCAAAGTATCTGACCTATGTACCCTGTCCCACAATACACAAATACCCAACAATCAACCTCCCTTGTTACCTAAACCACCATTGGTCCCTAGTCACATTGGTGTTACACCCATCCACACAATCCCCTTTCTATTCCCTCCCTCGAGCGTAGTAAGCGCTTCGGTTATGGATACCCTTAGTCTCCCCGGGTTAACCTTAGGATTGCCCGTGTGGTATATTCAACCTCCCGTTCCTCCGTCGACACTGAATGTCATCCTACAACCGGTGCAACCTATTGTCACTACTACTCAACCACCTCCCGGTTTCACTATCCCTTCATCATCTACGAATCCCCCTCCTCTTATCAAGCCCACTGGGGGTAGAGGCCCACAACCATACACTGCTGTACCCCCTCCCAAAGCATTTAAACCCCCTCCCTTGTTTCGTGCTCCTTCTAAATGCTCATTGTGTGATGAGTTAGGCCATCCAACTCACCAATGTCCAAAATTACCCGCATTACAGGAACACATGCAAATGCTTGATGACGACACCAATGTTCCAGTAGTCAAACTAGAACTCCCCCGTCAGCTTCGTGATAAATCACTGCCTACCAACCACCCGTGTGCCATATGCGGTATTTATGGCCACTCCTCACATCATTGTACTGATCTCCCAGACTACAAAGAAGCTCTCTACGAGATGAATAATTTTGACCTTGAGACGACACCCCCCACAATTGAGGAGATCTACCCTCCCGTAGCATCCCCATCCGGAGATATTAACACCATCTATATGATTTCGACAACATACAAACCTGAACAAGTCGATTTATGGTTTGATTACTTCCATAGTGATGAGCAAATTTTAGAGGCTCTTACTGCCCCTGATTACCCCTAGGAAGACATGCACCATTGTTCATACTTCCTCCCAAAAGAGTCCTCCTCCACCACAGCTACCCAGTTTGTGGTCGAGTCCAAAGATTTCATCCCCACCAAAGTCGACTAGTTTAAGGATCCTATTCCTGCCCCTGATGCCTTCGAGGAAGGGAACATGTCAAACATTTCCCCTATTATCCAAATCGACATTTCCACCACACCTGGAAAACCTGAGCTCATCTCGCTAGGTGCATCTTGCACCCAAGCGGAAACTCAGACATATAAGAAACTCTTCCAAGAGTTTCATGATGTCTTCACCTGGTCTTACACCAAGATGCCTGGCCTTGATCCCAAAATTGTGGAACATCACATCGACACTTGGCCCAATGTGACTCCTGTCCGACAAAAACAACGACCCATTCACCCGTCCAAACTCCCAGCCGTTAAAGCTGAGATTGAAAAACTCCAACAAGCAGGATTCATATATCCTATTGCCTACACCACCTGGGTTTCAAACCCAGTACCAGTAAACAGAAAAGTGGGCACTATACATGTTTGTACTGATTTTCGAGACCTCAATCTCGCTTGTCCCAAAGACAAATTCCCCACACCTTTCATTGACCAACTAATTGATGAATGCGTAGGACATGAGGTCCTTTCTTTTATGGATGGTTTCTCCGGATACAACCAAATAAAAATCCGTAAACAAGATCAATATAAGATGGCTTTCACCACCCCATGGGGCACCTTCACTTATCGCGTCATGTCTTTTGTCCTCAAGAATGCTGGAGCCACCTTCCAACGTGCCATGACTTATTGCTTCCACGATCGCCACAAGATCATAAAAGTTTACCTGGACAACCTCACAGCTCGATCCAAAAAGCGATCTAACCATTTAGACGACCTTCAACAAGTTTTCATGCGTTGTCGGAAATATAACATCCACTTGAACCCTCTCAAGTGTGTCTTTTGCGTTACATCAGGTCGCCTAATGGGGTTTGTTATCTCAGAAAAAGGCATCACTGTAGACCCCTTAAAAGTCCAAGCCATTCTAGAGTTACTGTCACCCCGCACATTAAGACAACTACAAAGTCTACAAGGGAGGCCCAACTTCCTCCGCCTCTTTGTCCCTGACTATGCCACAACGGTCCATAGTTTCCTATGACTATTACGTCTGCATGCCCGTTTCATATGGGACCAACAAGCAGAGACAGCTTTCACCGACTTAAAGAAAGCACTCACAAATGCCCCGTTGATTTCTCCTCCAGATTTCACCAAAGATTTCATCCTCTATGTTTCAGCATTCGAACATGCTGTATCTGGATTCCTTGTACAAGAAGATACTACTCGCCAAGAGCATGTCATCTACTATGTGAGACAGACCTTGTCCGGCCCACCCCTTCGATACCCACATGAAGAAAAGATGGCCCTCGCCGTCATTTTTTCAGTACAAAAGCTGAGACATTATATTCTCCTAAGCCACACCACAGTCGTAGCTAACTCCAATCCTATGGTTTACCTACAAGAGTATGACCTTACTTTCAAGACCCCAAAGAGCACCAAGGCCCTTGCACTAGCTCAACTCATCAAAAATCTCCCATCCTCTACGTCATCACCCTCTATTAAAACAGATCTCACTGACGACCACATTTTCATCATCTCGTCTGATGACCCATGGTACGGTGATATTTTGTTATACCTTCGCACGCAGAAGTTTAGACCCCACATCGATCGTGACGGACACGTCATATGGGCCCCATGCCCTATTTATAGAGATTCCACCATTTTTCAAACAACCATTCCAGTGTCATACGACGTCCGTTCCTCAAACCGTTGGAATCAACACAGCGAGAACTTCATGACAGTTCTTTCCTTTTCCTGTTTTCACCAGGTCCATTTTTTGACCATTTTTTCATGCCCTCATTGCCTCGGTTTGCATGCCACATCGATCATTCTCTGTTTTTGACATGTCTTCTATCACCGAATTCAGTTTTCCGTGCTCGTGATGATGCTTGAGATCATTTCTCGCTCTCACGCCCAGATTTTTCGGGCATTTTTCCATGCCCCCTCGTCGGCTCGATTTGCATGCCACATCGGCCGTCGTTCATTTTTGACATGCCTTATATCACCGGCTTCAGTTTTTTGCGCTCATGATGATGCTTGAGATCATTTCTCACTCTCACCCCATAATTTTCTGGGTATTGTTTCAAAATACCACCCATCACCTCGGTTTACGTGCCACATTGGTCGTTGTCCCTTGTTGACAATCTTTATGTCACCGGGTCCAGTATTCCGCACACATGATGATGTTTGAGACCTTTTCTCGCTCTCATCAGCCCCCTTTTGTTCGGTATAATTTTACCCCTTTTTTGGGCCGAGCAATCCCTTTTACGAAAAAAGCACTTAAGGAGTTTCTGTTAAGCTCTTTTCTGACTCCTAAAACAATGAAAAGATCGCCGGGCAACCTTGCTTCCTTTCATACTCGCTAAACGTATCTGAAAGGGCGTCTACCTGGTATAAGTTTACCCCTTTTCCGGACCTTGTAGACTAATTACGAAAAAGGAATACTCTAGTCACATCGGCTAGAAGAGTTCTCCATTTGCATCATTTTATGCTTTTTCGGGCCTTGGAGACTAACTTACGAAAAAGAACACCAATGGAGTCTACCTACCTCTTTCAGACTCTCTAAACATGAAAGCAAACATGAGCAATCACCATCCTGGGCTTGTAAAACCAATAGGACAGTACTCACAACCACTACAGAGTCTTCTTATCGTTTTCAGACTCCTTAAAAATGAAAGCACTCATGAGCACGAACAGTCTTGGCCTCACAAAATCCACAGGACAGTACCATTTCAGAGCACACTTCTATCCCTTCTTGGAGCTCATTAAAACTATGAAGAAGGACCCAATGGTGCTTCTTGGTGCCACACAGATCACGTCTACTCATATGGCATCTTCCCCATTTTGGTCGCCTTTGTTCAAAGTATTATGCAGTATGTCACCCTGAAAATCCCTCGACAGCACCCATCAGCTTGACCCCCCCAGAGTCAATACATACCCTTCAGTCCCTAAAAGCTATGATAACCACACCTACAAGTCAGTTCCCTACGCTGCCAGGTCAACCATGTCATCATGCTCTGAACAAAAGAAGTTTGAGTCTACCCACTATATGACCCAGTTACTTCCCATCCCCACAAGTATGTCAGTCCTACCATCAGTACTACCACACTTCAGTTCTACACCTCGCGCTCCTATCAAGGAAACATCATTGCCTTGTTAGTTATTGGTCTCCTTCTGTCGACGACAAACAAATTTATTCCAGAGGATAGACCTAGAGGTCCCTGTGTCTTGGACTCATCACCATTTACGATGAGTTCCTATGAATCATTTTCGAGAAGAGTCCTCAGTGCCTCTCCAAATGGTTGTTTCTCACATGTTTGACTTCAACACCTTTATCGCATCGTTGAGACTCGCACAGGGTATTGGTCCGTTCAGTTATTAGTCGAAGACCCCGGATACCACTCGACTCTTCCACATTTTAGAGTCTACTTATGGAAACAACCAACTACATTTTTTCTATAGATATCCGGGTTGCGCATGGCGACAATATTCAAATGTACCCCAACTTTATACTCCCTCGAGTATATAGTTACATATACTTCCCAGAGATGGCTCACTGTCATTGAGTCCCTACAGATCTTGGACATCTTCAGTTTCAGCAGTTCATCAACCCTTCTGAGACCTTATTCAGAATGATTGATGCTTTATTCCAGTGTATCAGTTATTGAGATCAGTCATGTTATGATCATGAGTACATCCCAAAATGATGTCCCCTCTGGACAATTATGATGTACCAGCAGATTTCTTAGGTATTTTTTAGGTCCCCCTTCTTGGGACTAATTGTTATGTATATGTCTTGATACGAGTATGGGTATGCTCGCCTCATCCATTATCAGAGATTATTCCTCATTCATATTGAGGCCATGTAATATTGTTTATTTTTGTAGCTTCCAAGGGCCGTGGATCCAGTCTCCAATCGGTCTCTTCTCCTCCCCAAACCCTAGGAAAAAAGACAAAATAACTATGATGTCTATCGGCCATACGATGAGCTCCTACCCTCACACATCAAGGGGCAATCTGTTAACACCCAAAAAGTGCTCACTAGCTCATTTACTTATTCACATTACCTATTTGTCCACTTTTACACCATTTGAGCCTCTAAAGCCACCAAAAGGTCACCAAAAGACCTTAATACACCCCTTTTTCCACTCAAAATGAATATTTTTCCTCAAAAAGCATAAAAAACCCTCAAAAAGGGTCCAAAATTCCCAAAAATATTAAAAAGGGAATAAAAATATTCAAAATATTCAAAAAAGGAAAAAGGAGAGAAAAGGTACCTAAACCATGTTGGTCTATACCATTGGTTTCCTCAAAACCATAATGGTATTCCCCACCACCAAAAACTATAAAAAGGTGGTAGGGGCTCCTCACTTTCCATCCATCCATTATCCTATCCTCATGCTGTCAAAATATCCCATGAGCTTTTGACCATTGTAGCTATCTTGGAGAAGGGACCTTTGGAGCTTGGAGCTACTCACCCTGGAAGTTGCTCAACAATCTTCACCACTTGGAAGTATTACCATTGCAAGCACTTGCTTGCCCCTATTCTTAATACAAAATATTTTTTACATATTGTCAATTGTTTCTGCTTTTCATAATATTTCCATTGTTTGCTTGTTTATTTCACATAGATCCATGATTAATATAGTTTAAAGTAGTTTGTAATATTGAGAATGCTGCTACTAGTTAGCAGGTGCCCATGACATAAGGAGGTTCAGGTATGTCTTGAAATCTGATTCTTGATTAAGTTCATAATGTGGTTGTCTTCATGCTATTTATTAGTACAATCTTGATTAATGTTAGAATTGTCTTATCACCCTAGTAACAATATGAATGCATGTGAATGATCGAAGACATTCATTGATTAGGGCTATATGATTTTAATAATGCATTATGGTGTTGTGTGAGGTTGATGTTGTCTGCTAACAAGATACAGGTACATCACAAAAGACAAATCAAGTTCCATGACCATGACATCATGAAGACAAAGACTCATCCATAATCTTTGTTCTACTTACGATGTATGTTAGACATAACTAAGCAGGTATACTAATCTAGGTATGTTTTCTTATGTCATGATTAGAATCTTACCTTGTGTTAGGATCCCTTATATAAGTATACCTGGTATGATTGGTTATGCTTATTTATAAGGTTAGTAATCAAGGGTTTATGCATGTTATGTCTCTTATCTTGGTTGATGATTTAACTAACTAGATCAAACAAGAATATGCATGAGTAAAAGAAGACTTCCCTGAAACCTTGAATATTATCTATAATCATGACTATACATTTTCAAGATTATTTAGAGCTATAATGTTTTGATAACATTGATAATATACTAATGAATGTATGTTTGTGTATGAGATCATGAGGATGACACTTGAGCATGCACAGTGGTACAGAATGAATAGAAGTTCAAAAGACATACAGAAGATCAAGCGGGAGGCAACCACACAAACATAAAAGATAAGTATTTGAGTTGTTATTTGAAATAGTAAATGATATAGCCTATAATAGGTTGTATGCATATTTGTATTCCTAGAATATATGATGCTGAGTGTAAACATTCATAGAGCATTGAACAGTATACTACTAATATGCATATCATTGGTAAGTTGGACAAACATTCCGTTGTTGCTTGTCTAGAATGAAACCTCTTTGCTGACATGCTGAGAGCTGTGCACACTCTCGATAGTATGTTCTGGTAGAGATGGAAGGCATATAGATAGCCACTATATGCATACAGGATATGGGAATGTGTTGTGCCAAAGTATTGGTCAAAATAGTTGCATAACTATGTAAATGATATCTGTATGCATAATAGGTTATCATGTCAATATGATTTGATGATTATGAAGTATTACTAATCATGTACTTAATTTTGATTTGTAGGAAAGATCATGATGAATGATGAACACTGAAGAAGCGATGGATGTTCAACAAAAGATTTACAAATCAAACACACTATAGAAGGCTTGTGGCTAGAAGATTCTCTTAGAAAGAGGAAGAGAATCATGATGAGATGTTTGCTCCAAGTGGCTATATAAGACCATTCTCTTAATGGTGTAATTAAAGAAGAAGTGTGAATCAGGTTCTGTATGGGTTCCCAAGATCGATAATCAATTGATGAGCTTAATGATCACCATGGGTAATGTGGATCTCAACCTTTGCTACAAGGTTGAATATGGTTTCTATACACAGATGACATGGATGCAAGAAGGAACTCACCACAGAGTTCGAATGATATTGAGGCTCATATCAGTAGACCCATCTAACGAGAGATGGCACAAATAGATATGCAGAAGATCATTCAATGCAGAGTGTGAATGATGTTTAGTCACAAAGGGAGAATTGACAGTTTCTTGATAAGCTTGGGCTTTACCAAAATTAAAGTTGATCCTAACCTTTACCTTAAGGTTGTGTATGATGAACCTATCATACCATTATTCTATGACAATGATCTCTTTCTGACAAGGAATGAGAAACAGATCATAGAAGATGGCTGCAGAAATGAAAATGAAAGATCTCAGATTGATGCATTACTTCGTAGGTCTGGAAGTATGGCAAGGCTCAGAAGGAATCTTTCTCAACCAGGGAAAGTATGCTGAGAAATATTAAAAGGACTTGATGTGTTCTTAGCAGATGAATCATCAGAGTTAGTGGATATAACTCTGTACAGACAAATTATTGAGTCATTGATGTATCTAACGAATACTAGGTCAGATATATGCTTTGTTGTGAAACACCTTGAGACAATATCTAGTGGAACCTAGACGAGTTCACTTGATAGCTGCAAAGCATGTGATCAGGTACCTAAAGGATATGATAGACTTTGATCTATGTTATCTTGGAGATCATGACTTTAGATGGCTACACAGATGTTGATTGAGAAGAAAGTGTATCATACAGGAAGAGCACATCGAGAAGATGTTATTGTCTGGGATCAGCCATGATCTTGTGGTTTAGCAGGAAGCAGTCTAGTGTGGCTCTCAGCACAAGCGGAATATATGGCTGCTTGCTCTGCTAAGTTGTGAAGAAGTATGGCTTCAGGATTGTTTGACTTAGAGATAGACCCAACTATTGATCTTATGTGACAAACAGAGTTGTACCAAAATGGTAGAGAATCCAGTGTTCCATGATAAGTCAAAGCACATAGAGATCTGACATTTCTATATACAAGATATGGTGCAGAAAGGAATTAAAGTTCGAATTTGTAACAAGTTGACGATGTACTAACCAAACCTCTACCTCAAGTAAAGTTTTCCGAGACAAACTTAATATAGTTTAGAAGGACCCTCCTCGAAAGGGGGAGTGATGTGATCACTTATGATGAGATTGCCCACATCAACAGTGAGGTCGATGATGTGAATACCTATATTGGTGATGCCAATAGAGAGGTTGGTGAACGGTCCTTAGATAGGGTCTAACTTGACGATGGGATTGCATCATCCTTGAACACATGTTCTAAACAAGATCCGTAGACGTATGGTCTCTGAGAATGAAGTCCTTAGTGGACAGGTGGGTATTGTATCATCCCTGGGCTTTAGTCCTAAATAGATCCGTAGATAGATGTCTCTGAGAATGTGGTCCCTAATGGACGAGGGGATTGTATCATCCCTGGACTTCAGTTCTAAATATATCCGTAGACAAATGTCTCCGAGAATGTGGTCCCTAGTGGACAAGGGGATTGTATCATCCCTGGACTTCAGTCCTAAACAGAACCGTAGACAGATGTCTCTGAGAATGTGGTTCCTATTGGACAAGGGGATTGTATCATCCCTGGACACATGTCCTAAAAGAGACCCGTAGACATATGTCTCCGAGAAAGTGGTCCCTAGTGGACGTGATAGGACTACATCGTCCCTGAGCATTTGGTTCAAAATGTACGTGACAGGATTGCATCATCCTTGGACTTATGTCCTAAAGTGATAAGGACTAATCATCCTGTAAGTAGATTGGGATTGCATCGTCCCTAGACATGGTGAGGTGTCTTAAAGTGATAAGGACTAATCATCCTGTAAGTAGATTGGGATTGCATCGTCCCTAGACATGGTGAGGTGTCTTAAAGTGATAAGGACTAATCATCCTATAAGTAGATTGGGATTGCATCATCCCTAGACATGGTGAGGTGTCTTAAAGTGATAAGGACTAATCATCCTGTAAGTAGATTGGGATTGCATCGTCCCTAGACATGGTGAGATGTCTTAAAGTGATAAGGACTAATCATCCTATAAGTAGATTGGGATTGCATCGTCCCTAGACATGGTGAGGTGTCTTAAAGTGATCAGGACTAATCATCCTGTAAGTAGATTGGGATTGCATTGTCCCTAGACATGGTGAGGTGTCTTAAAGTGATAAGGATTAATCATCCTGTAAGTTGATTCAGGATTGCATCATCCCTAGACATGGTGAGGTGTCTTAAAAGGATAAGGATTGATCATCCTGTAAGTTTATCTGGATTGCATCGTCCATAGACACGAGAGATGTCTTAAATTGAGAGGGATTGATCATCCCTTAAGTGGATCAGGATTGTATCATCCTTGGACCTATGTCCTAAAGTGAGAGGGATTGACCATCCCGTAATTGGATCATGTGTGTTGCAGGGTATGCTGCTATGTATTGATGATAGATGTATTAGTGAGAATACATGCTTTTGATGATAGATGTATTAGTGAGAATACATGATATTGATGATAGATGTATTAGTGAGAATACATGCTTTTGATGATAGATGTATTAGTGAGAATACATGCTTTTGATGATAGATGTATTAATGATCCAGATGCTGTAGATCGAGATGATCCAGATGCTATAGATCGTGATGATCCAGATGCTGTAGATCGAGATGATCCAAATGCTGTAGATCGAGATGATCCAAATGCTGTAGATCCAGATGATCCAGATGCTGTAGATCGTGATGATCCAGATGCTGTAGATCGTGATGATCCAGATGCTGTAGATCGAGATGATCTAGATGCTGTAGATCTAGATGTTGTAGATCGTGATGATCCAGATGTTGTAGATCGAGATGATGTAGATCGTGATGATCCAGATGTTGTAGATCGAGATGATCCAGATGTTTTATATCGAGATGATCTAGATGCTGTAGATTGAGATGATCCCGATGCTGATGATCATATGATGACGATGCTGATGATCGTCAGGATACAGATGTTGATGTTGTTGTAGTTGTTTGAGTGTTGCAGAAGATAAAGACTCAGTACTGAAGATGTTGATGTTCCAGTATTGAAGATGTTCCAGTAATTGCTTGAGTTACTGATGATGTTGAGAAAGCTTCCAATGATTTATAGATGTATCATGTATGATGTTGATGACTCCTTGCTCGTGCAGATGCTGTTATAATATCCTTCTGGTTAAGGGGGAGTGTTGAGATATTGTAACTTCAAAGAATAATATATTTGTACTTTATTATTCTGGAGATGTTTCATTCCTCCTTGAAGATCTTATTGTATATCCGGACATGTTTATTCCTCCGTCGGAATGTGGTAACTTGGGTTATTAGACTTCCCTAGTGGGAGTTGGCCCTATATGTGTTATGTGGGTCAAAGGGTTATTAGACCACCCTAGAGGGGTTGGCCCTGTTAGTTGTAGTGGGTTATTTAACCCAATGGTTAAATACGAGCCTACATGATTTTGTGTAAAAGACAAGTCGAAGTAGTATATAAATAGAGGAGGTGTATTCCTCATCTTACACACACTCACTCACTTCAAAGTGGCGCACTTGTGGAGGAGAGGTCTGCTATGGAGAAGGAGGAGCTTATGCTCAAGGTTACATCTTTGTATATTGATGGTCATCTATATTGAGGAAGCTTTGCTGGGTTTCTACACCATGAGGGTTTCCCAGGATAAATTTGTGTCTCTTGTGTTTATGTTGTGCTTGTTGTTTCTTCAGTGATCCTGTATATGCTATTATTGTGAAATGGAATGCAATGCTGCTATTTTCTGTCTTAGCATATTAAATCTTAATAGGATTTTCACCCTAGCTTGTGCAAATGAGCACTTACTAAGGAGAAGGGACTCCTTAGTAGCAGTTTAGTAAAAACAGTAATAGAAAGACAATAAATTAAAACAGTAAATTTAAGCGAGCATGTGCATGAGATAATAAAAGAGATTAAAAATGGTTTTTGTATTGATTATACCTCCAATGTGAGGTTGGTGAAGATCTTGAAGTAGTCCAGGAGGGCTGCTTCCAAGCTCCAGTGTTGTTCCTTCTCCTTCTCAAAAGGGTTTTGGATATGGGCCAAAGGGGCACTCAAATGTGAAAATAGCTCAAAAGGGTGAGCTAGGGTTTCAGGAGTGATTTTGGAAAAGTTAGGATAGGGGTGACTGTGGATGTGAAATGGGGAGCCTCCATCACCTATTTATTAGATTTTAGTGGTGGAGTGTTGACCCATGGTTTTGGGCACCATATGGTTTAGGTCAGCTGTATAGGGTTTTTGCTTCCTTTTTTTCCTCTTTTTCTTCTTTTTTGTATTTTTTATTCCCTTTTTAGATGGTTTTTGCTATTTTTGGAGGAATTTAACTTGTTTTGGGGAAAAAAGGGGGGTTTTGGTCCTTTGGAGGCTTTTTTAAAGGTTTTTTGGCCTTTGGAGGCTTTTTAATGGTTTTTTGGGGTTTTGGAGGCAAATATGGTAGAAAATATGGACAAATGAGTCATGTAATGAGGGAGATGAGGTAGTGAGCACTTTTTGGGTGTTAACAGATTGCCCCCTGATGTGCGAGGGCAGGAACTCATCGTATGGCCGATAGACATCATAGGTATTTTATGGTTTTCTTGGGATGTGGAGAGGAGAAGAAACGAGCTAGAGCCCAGAACAATGGTCCCAAACAAACTGCAAAAACAGAAAGTACATGACCTCAATGGTGAATGAGAAATAATCTCAAGATATGGATGAGGCAGGGATTCCCATGCTCATATCAAGATCTATAATAATAACAATGAGGTCCCAAAAATGGGGGCCTGAAGGATACATCGAGAACCACTGTGTACATCATAAGGGTCCAGAGGGGACACAAATCTGGGATATACTGCCAGTCTAACCATGTCTGAGCTGAAGAACTAATACACTGGAATAACAATAGTGTTTTTGAGTGTGGTACGAGAGGAACTGATGAGCTACTGGATCATAATAATGGGGAGTCATACCCTCAATGGTACAGTGGACTGGAGCTGAACTGGTTACTCAAGGAAGCATATAAGTGGATGGCTTCTGAATACAATCACCAATGCAACCCGGACATCCATGGGAACATATATCTGGATGTTCCGAAGTGACTCACCAATGTACTAGAGTCGGGGGAAATCCGAGGTCTTCGACCAATAACTGAAGGGATATATACCCTGCACAATTTTCAACGATGCGATCAAGGTGTTGAAGTCGAGCATGTGAGAAACAACCACTCGGAGAGGCACTGATGACTCCTCTCAAAATGGTCTGTAGGCACTCACCACAGATGGTGATGAGTCCAAGGCAAAGCGACCTCTGGGTCAATCCTATGGAATAGATGGGCTAGCGTCGGCAGAGGGAGACCTACAACTAGCAAGGCAATGATGTTTCCTTGATAGGAGCACGAGGTGGAGAACCGATGTGTGAGAGTACTGATTGTAGGACTGACATACTGTGGGGGTGGGGGATAACTGGGCAAGTAGAGTGGGTGGACTCAAACTTTCTTTGTTCAGAGTATGATGGCGGGGATGATTGAGCAGCATATGAAACTGATTGGTGGGAAAGGGATCAAAGCTGTAATGGTTCAAGGATAGTGACTGGGATGAGTGATACTCAAATTGGTGTAAGATGGTAGGAGACTGTAGAATACTCTAAACAAAGGAGACCTTATTGGGGGTGCTACCGAGATGATCGATCATAGTGCTGAGAGGCACTAGGGGGACTTCGTCATGGGTTAAGGAACTAGAAGAAGTGTGTTCAAACGGTACTATCATGTGGATTTATACGAGCCCAGGACAGTTCATGCTCGTGATTGCTTTCAATTTTAAGGAGTTTGAAAGCGATAAGAAGACTCTAAAATAATGGAATGGTACTGTCGTGTGGATTTGTATGAGCCCAAAACAGTGTGTGTTCATGGTTGCTTTCAATTTTAGAGAGTCTGAAAGCAATAAGAAGACTCTAGGGGGGTGCTTTTTCATGTGTTAATCTCCAAGGCCCGAAGAAGCATAAAAGGATGCAATGAAGAACTCTTCTAGCTGGTGTGACTAGAGTATTCCTTTTTCCTAATTAGTCTACCAGGTCCGGAAAATGTTTAAACTAATACCAGATAGACACCCTTTCAGGTACTTTAACGAGCATGAAAGGAAGCAAGATTTCTCGGTGATCTTTTCATTCTTTTAGGGGTCAGAAAAGAGCTTAACAGAAACTTCCTAAGTGCATTTTTCGTAAAGGACTTGTCCGGCATGAAAAATGGATAAAATTATACCGAACAAAAGGAATGGCCAAGCAAGGAGGAAGTGTTCAATCAAGGGACATCGATGAGAACCAAGAACGAGGGTGGGGGGGAACACTACTGGGCCTCCTTGTAGGATGATGAATGGTGGGAGAATAACGAAATAATTGCAGTATGAATGGAGTGAATAGGTCATGTAAAAAAGTGTAACAATTTGATGGTGGCCGATGTGGTGCGCAAACCGAGGAAGCAAGGTGTCGGGACACAATGTTGATACTGGTCCTGGTGAGAGCGAGAAATGATCTCAAGCATCATCACGATCTCGGAAAACTGAATCTGGCGATATAAGGAATGTCGGAACAGATGACGACCGACATGGCATGCGAACCGAGGCGATGGGGGGTGTTTTGGAAAAAAAACCCAAAAGTATTTGGTGAGAGCGAGAAATGATCTCAAGCATCATCACGGGAACGGAAAAATGAATCCGATGGTATAAGAAATGCTAAAAACTGACAACGAACGATGTGGCGCGCAAATTGAGATGGCAACATGGGGCATGGAAAAAATTCCCTAGAGTTGTTGGTGAGAGCAAAAAATGATCTCAAGCATCATCACGGGCACATAAATGTGAATCCGGTGGTGCAAATGGTGCAAAAAACAGAGGTCATACGCAGTCTGAAATGGCAAAGGAAAAACGAGGTTAAAAATGACTATAAATAAAGTTGAGTCCACCAAGCCAAGAATGTAGTGGTGGGGAGAAATGATGACCCGCGGGAGCAGAATACTAGGTGTATCGAATCAAATCATATATACAAGTGACATGTGACCTCAAAAATGGTTGAGATCATGCATGTGAAAAAGTCAGCAGGGTTAATGACCTGGCCCCATGCTATGTGCATAGGGTTTGTGATTGTGGATCACATATGTGCTGGTTTGAACGATGGGTTCATTGACGTGCTGAGATAAATGTGATGGGGTAGGGTCAAAATGATTGATCATGCCCCCTATCCCAAGTTCGAGGTAATATATTATTCCCCCTAACTCAGAGGTGTCAATGTGGTGCTCGAAGATAGTGGGGTCAAGACCAAGCATTTCGGTATAGGACCAGGAAAAGACATTGCGGAATTCTTGGAAAAGTTTCTTGTACTCTTCGAGCTCGTGCTCGATGCAGGAAGCTCCTAACGAAATGATTTCAAGAGCACTCGCTGGGGAAAAGATGTCAATGTGGATTACGAGTGAGATATTGGCTATGTTACCTTCCTCGAAGGCGTCGGGGGCGGGAATGGGATCTTTAAACCAATCGACTTTGGCGGGAAGGAAATATTTGGACTCAACTGAGAATTGGGTGGCTGTGGTGGAGGAGGACTCTTCCGGGAGGAAATATGAACGATGGTGCATATCCTCCCAGGGGTAATCAAGGGCAGTAAGAGCCTCGAGAATCTCCTCATCATTATGGAAACTTTGGGTTGTCAAATCGGTTGAAGAGGGAGTGGTAGTAGAAGAGATCATATAAATGGTATTAATCTCTCTGGATGACGGGGATACTGGGGGGTGGATCTCCTCAATGGTGGGGGGAGCCATATCAAGGTCCAAGTCATTCATCTCATAGAGAGATGCTCTGTAATCTGGGAGATTGGGACAGTGATGTGAGTAATGGATATAAATACCGCATATTGCACAAGGGTGGTTGGTATGCAGTGATTTATCATGAGGCTTAGGGGTCGGGTCGAGTTGGACAACCGGGATGTTTGGATCATCATCAAGCATTTACATGTGCTCTTGTAATGCGGGTAACTGTGGACATTGATGGGTAGGATGGCCTAACTCATCACACAATTAGCATTTGGGAGGAGCATGAAACACGAGGGGGTTTTTAACTATTTTGGGCGGGGGTGAAGTAGTGTATGGTTGTGGGCCTCTGCCCCCAGTGTGCTTGATAAGAGGGGATGGATTAGTGGATGAAGAAGGAGTAGTGACACTGGGAGGTGGTTGACTAGTAGTGGTGATGGGTTGCACCGGTTGTAGGATGACATTTGGTGTCCGAGGGGAAATGGGAGGCATGATGTACCATACAGGTAATCCTAAGGTTGAACCGGGGAGGCTGACGGTGGCCATAACCGGGGCGCTTACTACTCCCGAAAGAGGGGAAGAGGAAGGGGATTATATGGATGGGTGTAATACCAACATGAATAGGTACCAATGGTGGTTGGGGTAGCAAGGGTGGTTGATGGT
The DNA here is from genome assembly GCA_027924585.1 of Larix kaempferi. NCBI lineage: Eukaryota > Viridiplantae > Streptophyta > Pinopsida > Pinales > Pinaceae > Larix > Larix kaempferi. The sequence continues at coordinate 9,208,605 of BSBM01000486.1, forward strand.
TGGGTGTTGGTGTATTGTGGGAAAGGGTACATAAGTCAGATATTTTGGTCGCGGGTGACGGGGGTGGAATGGCTTGGAATGTTGAAGTCATCGGCATATCTGAGTAGACTCCGGGTCCCATTGAGGAAACCAACGAGGTAGCGGCACCAAAAATAGGTTGTTCAACCATGGGGAGAACATTTTCGGGTGCAGCGGGGGCATTGGGATCGTAATAGGTGAGTTGGTCAACTTTAACCACATGTCCGTCGTGGGGGAACATCATGGTACGAAAAATGGATGAGGAAACCGCCCGCATGGCATACATGTAATTGTGACCAAGTAAGACATTATAATCAACCTAGGCGTTGATGACCTCTGTGTCAATAAGCACTGTTTTACCAGTCAACTGGATGGGGACATTAGCTAAGAGACCTTGGGGTTTAGCCGAACGATCGTCGTAGGCTCGCAACGTAATGGTGGACTGTTGGAGTGTAGGGGATCCCAACTTCTTCCAAATGCATGTGGACATAATGCATGTAGAGGCACCTTCATTGATGATGCACTGATGGATAACAAGATTCCGAACAGATATAGAAACTTGGAATGCTAAAGTGGAAGGCAGGCATGGTTTGGATTGGTCCAAATCGAAGGCCATCATTCGTGAATCATTTGGGTCAATAGCACCAATGGCTGAAAGCAAAGTCTTGCGTTGTGTTGGATAGTTTTTTAAGACCTCTAACGGAGACATGGCTGCGGGGGACTGGGCTAAGTATCCTACAATGTTGTAATTAGATGCATCACGAGAATTGGGGTTATTGTTGATGCGGCGAAGTGGGAAGCGAGGGGATTTGGAGGCGCCATCTAGTGGAGCCGAAGGTATGCGTAGTGACTGATTGGTGGGATGAGCGTTGGTGTTTTTGCCGGCGGGAGGGGCTTCGGGGGTGGAGCCATATTGGTTCTGACGGCTTTGAAGGTTGACATCGGCGGATGACATCATTAACAAGTGATGGGTGCTTAAGGCTATCATGGGTTGATCAGGAGAAGCATAAGTGATTTGTTGTTGTGGTGGAGCGTTTCCTTGATGGGGAGCCAACGGCTGAGTGTTCACTATGCCTTGGGTTGGTAAAGAGTTTTGTAAAACCAAGGGTGGATTCTAAGGTGGTGGGGGGTTGGGTGGTGCCTGAAGAGCCGCATTCCCTTGGCGGTGGGCATCATCAGTCCAGAGTTGCTGAGCCCGCTCCAAATGTGGGCAAGCGTGTGTGTAGTGGCCATAGACCCCGCAAATAGAACAAGGATGGTTTGTTCACAAATTAGGATTTTTTGCTTGTTTGGGCGGTCGGTCAGGGTTTTGGTTGGTAGGTGTTGCATTATTATTGTTTGGGGGATTAGGAGGTTGGCCGCCTTGATCTGGAGGGGGGTTGTTCCCACGGTTACAGCCATTGCTGCGGTTTTGCTGGCCTTGTTGGCATTGGTTATTTTGGTTTTGCTGCGGATTCTGTTGCGTATACACTTGCCCTTGGGCAGCAGGTGGGTTCTGGGGTTGTGCAGGTGTGGGAGTAGGCTGCAGTGGATAATAAGTAGGTGGAGGCGGCATAGGTGCTAAACCTTGTGGGGGTTGCTGATATGGCTGTGCAACGGGTTGTGGGTTTGCCGCAGGGGATTCCTAGGGCAGATAATAAGTAGGGGGGGCTTGAGAGGATACAGGAGCTTGCGCGGCCTGTGGGTGGTAATATTGATGAGGTGCAACCAGGGGGGCGTAAGCGGGGGATGCAAGACCAAAGCACTAAGGTGGACATGAGGGCCTGTTGGAATGGTGATGATGTGCCATGGGAGCATACGAATTGGTTGCTCCGGACTGGGATGTAGCCTGCGAAAGGTCGGGGCTAGGGCTAGGATGTGCTATGGAAAATGGCTAGTTATGTGAGGCTATATGGCCAATGATGCCATCTGCGGCATGGGATGCCCCCAACGCATCGTCTCAGGAGGAATTATCGTGGGGGGCATCAGGGATGATGGAATATAGTTAACCAAACTAGGCGTAAATAAGCTCAAATTGCTAGGCTTTGAGGATGGCATCGTCTTCAGACTGGGGTCACTCGGATGCCACATCCTTGGTAATGACAAGAAGGAGAGATTTTAGAAACCAATCTAAGAAGATACGGTCATCTAACTTGATTTTGCAAAGGCTACGGCATCGATGCCACTCATGAATGTGGTCAATGATGTGGGTGGTCGTGTTCTATCTGCAAGATAGTAGGATCTCAACTCCCACGTCATAGCAGATAGGTAACTGAAAGAACTGCAGGAAGGTCGAGGCGAGGGAGGTAAAGGTGGCATGGGTCCCATGGGGCTGCTCGATGTACCACTTACCTGGAGATCCAATGAGGGTGTGTTGTAACAGACGGAGGCCGACAGAGTCGTCCACTATGGAGTTGGAGGAACACCATAGGTGGAAGGACATAATATGGTTCTGGGGGTCTTCACCTCCCTTGCCCTCAAACTTAGGGATGTTTGATGGGAGCTTGGTGGGCATGTGAGGCCATGCAGGGTCATGTCTGATGGGATCGTTAGTCAGTCTGGCTAGGTCAAGAAGGTTGATACTATCCATGAATGGAAAACTAGTAGAAGGATGTGACATACTGGTGGTTGTGACCACGTTGGGGCCAATGCCCCCAAGTGGAGGGGCTGGGTTCGGGTTGGGGACGTTGTCTCCAGGTGGAGGAATGAAGGTGGTATGGGACAGTCCAATACCACCAAGGGTAGTGTGAGTCACTGGTGGACTTCAGATGGGTATGCTAGTCACTAGAATAGGTACAGTGATCGGAATGGTGGGTGTGGGCCCCATTGGGTGCATACCCAAAGCAGGTGTGGTAGCTGAGGTGGTGGTGGATGCTCCACCAATGGTCCCTACAAAGAAAGGGTTGGAATTCATGCTATCCATGGGGTTGGTTGATGCAGTATAAGTGGGGTTCTCAGACACTGCCTCAAAATCAGAGGTAAAATAAGGGGCGTCAGTGCCAACGGACGGAGCTCTGCGTCTGGGACAAGTGGAGTCGAGTGATGAAGCTCTACGTCTATGACAGGTGATGTCAAGTGAACTGTGCTGCAGGGGCTAGCCCCGCAGGTGCCGAGAATGTCTCATGGACTCAATGGTGACAGATGGTGTAAAGTCTCTAGGGGTTGTGTCGAGTGGAAAACAACTCAAAAACCCTAATGCAGCCAAGTGTGCAGAAGGAGAGTGCAAAAAATATGGGACTTAGGCCAACAACCAGCTCAAAACACTCATTGTAACAGCTGTGCTACAATAAGTGGAGCGTCAACAAAAATGGTTAGAATACCAACAAGCAGTAGGTTTCCTAAAAAATAAAAATAGTGGACTCGCTAGACCAAAGGGAGGTAAGGGAGCATGCAAACACCTAGCTAAATAGTATTCTAACTCAACCAGACATATCCTCTGCAAGGTGATGAAATACAAGTCAGAAAATATGGATAGTAGAGCTAAGTGGCTAAAGATATCCCCCTACCAGGAGGGACACCGGGTAGTCAATCCTGGAAGAAAAGCAACTAAGATACCTTGTTCATGACACGTTCGATTGGGTGAATCTACAATTTGGTTCTATCGCCACTGTACTCCCATATAGGTAGTACACCGAGAACAATGAAAGGTATCCTTCGGTTACTGAATGGATTGCGGTAATCCACTCAGGCTTCCAAAACCAGTCTGGCTACTTCAACCCTCCTAGGGGAGAGGCCTTCCCGATAAATTGGTTTTAAACCGTGTCAAAAAATACTAGGGGATTTTGGTTTCCTAATGGACAACAACTATGTCTCAAGTGTAAGCGACCGAGGGGTGTTATTTGGATGCCTATCCACCCGACCCTACCTAACTGCAATATTCTTATGTGTTCCTCAAGTGGGGTTAGAATGTTGGTTTTGTTAAGCAGTATTTTAGGGCTCACTTGAATTAGGTGACAAAGTGTGTGTATGTGAGATAATGAACCCAAACAAAAGTGCCATGGGGTGGGAAACTTTCTAACTAATAATAACAATGTAGAAATTAAACTTTGAAATGCAAAATTTTCTCTTTTCAATTAAAATGCTGAAATTTAAATAATTTTGTAAATTGAACATAAATAACACTGCAGAAAAAGGCTGTAGGTTAGTATGGCTACAGATAAGACAAGTGGCTGTGCACGTGCAGAAAATATTGTAGCAAATTGTTGGGTTCAAACAAGGAAAAAAATGTAGAAAACAAATCGCGGGTCTGCAGCAAAACTGCGTGGTTGGATCGCGAGAAACAGGTCGACAGTCGCGGGCGGACCACAGGAAAATGGCTGAAAACTGCAGGGCGATCGCAGGAAAATGGCTGAATGCCACAGGTGGGTTGCAGGAAAATGGTTGAAAGTCGTAGGCGGATCGCAGGAAAAAGGCTGAAAGCCGCAGGCGGATTGTAGAAAAATGGTTGAATGCCGCAGGCGGATCGCAGGAAAGGGGTGAACAGCTGCGGTCGGATCGCAGGAAACGGGCTGAGAGACGCGATCAGATCACAGGTAATAGACTGAAAACTGCCGGGAGATCGCGAGAAACAGTCTGAGAGCCGCGGTTGGATCGCAGGTCACAGTCTGAGAGCCGTGGTTGGATCGCAGGTAACAGTCTGAAAGCCACGGTCGGATCGCAACCGTGGGGAAAAAATATGCGATTTACGGTAGCAAACCCGACTGCCGAAAGGAAAAAACAGAAAAAAAATTGCAGAAAACTAAAAATGTCTAAAAACTATAACCAGGAATTCAAAGGAACACCAGTGTAGTCACCAAAACTATTGCTAGGGTTTTCACGGGCTAGCTTGTGCAAATGAGCACCTACTAAGGAGAAGGGACTCCTTAGTAGCAGTTCAGTAAAAACAATAACAGCAAGACAGTAAATGAAAAGAGTAAATTTAAGCTATCATGTGCATGAGACAATCAAAGAGATTGAAAATGGTTTTTGTATTGATTATACCTCCAATGTGAGGTTGGTGAAGCTCTTACAGTAGTCTAGGAGGGCTGCTTCCAAGCTCTAGTGTTGTTCCTTCTCCTTCTCCAAAGGGTTTTGGATATGGGCCAAAGGGGCACTCAAATGTGAAAATAGCTCAAAAGGGTGAGCTAGGGTTTCAGGAGTGATTTTGGCAGAGTAAGGATAGGGGTGACTGTGGATGTGAAATGGGGAGCCTCCATCACCTATTTATAGGTTTTTAGTGGTGGAGTGCTGACCCATGGTTTTGGGCACCATATGGTTTAGGTCAGTTGTATAGGGTTTTTGCTTCCTCTTTTTCCTCTTTTTTGTATTTTGTATTCCCTTTTTAGGGGGTTTTTACTATTTTTGGTGAAATTTAACTTGCTTTAGGGAAAAAAGGGGGTTTTTGGCCTTTTGGAGGCTTTTTTAATGGTTTTTTGGCGTTTTGGAGGCTTTTTTAATGGTTTTTTTGGCGTTTTGGAGGCTTTTTAATGGTCTTCTGGGGTTCTGGAGACAAATATGGTAGGAAATATGGACAAATGAGTCATGTAATGAGGGAGATGAGGTAGTGAGCACTTTTTGGGTGTTAACAATACCTCAACAAACTTAGAAACTTGCTGCTTAATTCCTTCATATTCATGGAACCTAACTTCAATTCATAAAAATCTTTAGCTCATTCCTCATAATACTGTTCCAATAGAAATTTCCTTCTAAAATACTTCTTGAAATTACTCTACTTTACATTTTTCTCTTTTAATCCTTTTACTCATTTCAAATCTAGGCACCAAATGTTGGCTTTTCCTGTCAGATTATAAATTGTCATTTTCATTTTTAATTGACTTGAGTATTTGTAAATTTGGAAATATTTATTCATACCAGATAGCCATGCTCCGGCTTCCTCACTCTTTTTCGTTTCTCCATTAAAATTTGGTGGTTTAATTTTCTTAAATTCTCCAGAAATTTCTTCGTATGGATTGTACTTCTTCTTGTTAGTGTAGCAATCACTTTCACTATTATCGCTGGAATACTTGTGCTTTTTCCTGCATGCTTTCTCATAAAATTTGGAAGAAGAATTGATGTCATAATTAGTCAGTTTTAACGTTTTAACCTTATGTTGGTAGGACATAGTTCCACATTAAGAATTATTCCATGTTCTTTTATCCTTATCGTTATTATGGAATTTATCCAATACTATATTATTCATCTCCTCTTGATCTTTTAAAATTCGTTCATTCTCCTCCTTAACAGTTTTTATTTCTAGTTTTAAATCTTTAACTGTTCTTAGCAATTTATATGAATTATCGTTTAATCCCACAAATAAATTTTCTGCATTAATATGTCCATGTTCATTATTATTTTGTTCATTATTAAGGGACCTATCCTCAGGTGACTCTTCTGGTCCTTCCATACCTGCAACTAAATGTAAAATCTGTTGAACATAAAACAAAATAAAAATAAAAATCACTAATTGCAATTCTGTTTTAAATTTCAATTGCGAGAGTTGAGCCACTCCAGGCCTAGTATTTGAACTTATGATCTGATACCACACATAAAATACCCAAAATATACCAAAAATTTAAAATTTTCTATGCAATATTTAATGCTAATGTCTGTTATGCGGAAAGTATGATAATGATAATTTACTCTTTTCAATAACACTTCAGTTAAGCATATGACAATACATCTTAATCACCAGTGCTCGTCAGTTGTTTAATGTGTCATAAAAGTTCGAGCACTTGTAATTCTTTGTTATGTCGTAATGAATTTTATTTCCATGCATTTATCTTCATTGTCTGAATTTTTGTTTAATCAAAACATTTATTATTTAAATGTCGTAAACAAAAATGATGTGTTTTTAAAGCTATATTCATGAAAGTGATTTTAATACTTTTCTTCCTTTGATTGAAGGGTTCCTAAGGGTACCCATGGCTTACTTAGCTACTAGCTAGCTAATGCATCGTATTACTCCTTTACATATTTGCAGGTAAGAATTGGTAATTCCCGGTTTATACGTGGCTAAAGGTCGATATTTCAAAGTGTATGTCAATCTCATATTTGAAATTATTATGTCAGAATTAGTGCCCTTAGCATGCATATGAAACTAGTGACTTGATGCTTAGAGGCATACCCTAGTTACTTTATTAATATGTTAATGTGGCATTATCCCATGGCCTAATTATTGAATAATACTTAGGACTTAAAGACCATTGTTTTATTAACATTATAAAATGGTCATGGTTTATTGCATATCATATTCAAATTCCAAAACTATAGTTTATATGCATGTACTTTTAATGTGGTAGGGTCATAACGCCACGACCACGAGCATAAACTCATAACATAAAAAGTGATGAATCTAGGATGTGATACGATCTAACTATACAAAAAAAACTATGCAAACCTGGTTCACGAATTCGAGACTTAATGGAACTCTGCATTGGCAGGTGGCAGGTTAAAACATAAATGCTCTTTTTAATGAGATTAAAGTGGGATGCACGATGGCAGCCCCGTGGCATGGCTTCACGTGAATGCTTTGTAATACTAGCATTTAAAGGGTATGTCGTGGTGGATGAACATATGGTTCCACGTAGGAATTCATGTTGATGGCGATTATGTTTTGTTAATGGAAAGGGCCTTGACTAACACAAAAATACACCACATTTTAATCATGGTGGAAAACATTGTTGGCAGGAAATTGATCCTCAACATGGGGTTTAATAAACGAAAAATAATGTGATGTACATCGTGGAAATCCTTACATTGTTGAACCACATGATGGCTTGGGATTTTGCGAAAACCCTATCTTATGCATTGAAAGACCACTAAACAGTGTTAACTCCATTCATTTGGACGGTTTGATGTATGAGCCGAGAGGATCTCGAATTTTTTTGGTTTTGAACTTTCCTTAACCCTTCCAGGGTTTGATGGTGAAATTCCAACCTACATTCAAGGGTTTTGATAACTAAAATAAGTTCGAGAGTTTGAAGGTGAAGCTCATGGCACTATTCCAATTATGTAACTCAGAAGGCAGAACTGTAATCAAATTGAGAAAGTTTAAAAACATACATTGTTTATATTTGTTTTGTCTTTCAATATTTTGACTGCTTTATTTATGTTATTACACTATGCCAAGATGGCTTCTTGTCTAAGTCCAAAGTTGTGAACAGTGGAAAGAAAAGCTTCTTACAGCCCCGGTAAGCCTCGGTGATTCACCCTGTGAGTGACTCATAAAAGGAATGGTGATAAATAGGTGTTGATGTCGGTCTATAAACTTAAATGAGATGCAGTTGCAACTTATATCTACATTTTACTATTTGTTTTGACATTGTGTAAGGCATTTGGAAAAATTATAAAAGAGTTCGCAAGGTGTTTGATGCCCTGGAGCTACGGGTCAATGTACTCTCTGTTTTGTTTTTAAATAAGGATTGTTTTGCAAGCTTTTACAGTATAATGGATGCTTGAAAAGTATTTCAGGGTTTAACCTTGTATGCGTTGTAAATGTAAATTATTTTCTGGGCATAAAGATAACCCTGTCGGTCATTCTCTGCGTTCGTAAAATGTCATGAGTCTGGGCAGAGCTCATTTTGCAATTTTTATTTCAAAGCTTAATAGTATGAAACTATTACAACCAATATGTGGATTTTCGATCTCTGTTCGAATGATCTTTTAAATCTATGCTTGTTAGGTTGATAAGCTAGTTCGTAAACGTTTAGGTTTGTAAAGAAACCCTGTGTAAATGTACAAAGTTGACCACAAATCCGAACCCTAGATTTCTGGGTTGGATTTCATGCGTACATAAACATCGTTTAAAACAAAGGGCAGAACCCTAGTGGGTTTCGATCCCAGCCCAAAGGCTTACCTTTAAATAAATAAATACTATACTTTGATTGTATTTACCCTACTATGGAAATCCATAGAGTTAGGGTTAGATGCATTCGATTTTAAAACTTATAATGTATAAAAATTATGTTTACAGAACTCGATATAATGTTTGATACTGTATGTTTTAGGTCATGCGATTTATCAATGATTATGGTTTGACCTTTGATATAAATGTTTCAGATGGTGAAAGTATGAAGCTTTGTTTATTTTTTTGGATGAACCCTTCACATTATTGCGTAGGGCTAAGTGATAAGGAGAGTACTTGAATTCGATTGTTAATTTTAATAATACTGGGCATAACCTCAACTTGAACATTCTTGAACTGTATACTGTTGTTTATAATTAGACATAATATTTCTATAAAGTATGCGAGTATTATATTTTTGTTTGATAAGTAGCGAAGATGTACAAAATTGAATTCAAATCTATACATGTAAGAATTCTATGTTTTCAACAGAGTTTTTGGTTTCGAGAATGTAATTTGGATCTATTTTTGTTCTATGAATTAATGTATATTTTATCTTGTTTTAACTATGGAAGATGTAGTAGTTGTATATGTTAATAATGTTTCAATTTAGATTATTTATATACTATTAGTTTAATTCGAAGGAATTTGATGCTCATATATATATTTATAGAAGGTTCTAGAAATGATATTTGTATTAATACTGGGTTAATATAAGTATATAACGTAGACTAAAATATTGCAATGAATTCTAAGGTTTTGTATCATGATTTTGTATATATTTTGTTTGACCGCAAGTAAACTTTGTTTTCAGTTTCATAAAAGATCAAGTATATGTAGTATAGATATCTTCGATATTTGAAATGATTGTACAATCCTACAATAAGTACTATTTTTTTTGTTTTACAAATAAAATAAATTCATTTATACAGATCTTTATAAAACAGTTCTATCTGAGATATTTCCAATCATGCTGATCTATTTATAATTTAACTACTCTATACTAGATTAAGACACTTAACAGTGTGTGGAAAAATACAGGGTAGTATTTCATTCATTCATACTACAATCAACCAGCAATGAACTATCAATCTTACAGTTAAAACAATTTTCAAAAATAGATGACAGACCATAATTCAATCATTCAGAAAAACTAAACTGACATGAAGTAAATAAGATAACACAATAAGAAACATGTTAATTGTAGAGGGTGACAAGCATCCAAAGGAGGTCGTTCCACCCAACCTTCTCCTGAAAACAACCCAACCTTCTCCTGAAGACAGCTAAGTCACTTGACTTAGGACCCCCGATCCTGTTCACTGAATCACCAGGACGAAGATGCTGTGTGGAGAATGGAATAAATTCCTCTACAACTTAGCAGCAGTACTCAACATTCTTCCTTTAGCAATATTGAACTCAGCATAAAGCTGTACTAGTTTAGAATGAAGTCTTAACTCACTCAATCACTTCCTAGCTTTCCCCTCATCGAATCTCTTGTTCTCTCCTCTTTCTCTCTTTCAAAAATTATCACAAGGAAAAACTTAATAGCCTCCTGTTGAATTCGATGGATGATATAGCATGCCTAGGTATTTTGGTCAATTTCTTAGTTATTGAGCCACCTTCTCAGTTCCACTTTCTTGGGGAACATGACCATAAAAATAGGGAATTTTCCCCCTGCAACAACTAGAAGTGAATTGATGATGCTGCCAATTGTCAGTTTGCTTTCCACCCCAGTCCATTCCTCCTAGTGGGTTAGTGAACACTCATTCAACAGCCTCCTTCGGATATTTGTCTCCTCTTTTATTTATTAATAATAAAATATTAGAGTAATTAATTATAGTCATCCTTGACCCCACTTGGTCAATAATCATAAAAATTTACAATAACATAAAACATAATGTTTTTTCTCTTAACATAAAATGTTTAGAATTTGGGTATGTGACAGAAGGGCCAATAGAGCTTTAGAAACTAGAGAAGATATCTTTGGAGGAATCCATATGGATTGATGCTCCTGAATCTATGATGAAAGAAGAATCAGTTGATGCACTTGCTATGAGAGAATGACATCTTTCTTTGCCTTCGGATCTAGAAGATTCAGTATCAGGATCTTTCTTTCTTGCACATGCTGGAACAAGAATATTGTTCTTCTCAAGTAGCTGAGCCATCAAATCTATGGTCTTCTTCATGCAAGAACTCTCAGGATGAAACCCTCTATGACAATAAATGCACTTTGAATTTTCCTTCTGAGAATTCTTTGTCTTCCTTGAGTTCGAAGCTCCATCTGACTGGTATGGACTATCTATAGGCCTTGTATCATTCAATCTCTTGTCAGAAATCTTTTGCTTTCCTTTACCATTCGCTCTCTCTACAACTGTAAGAGATGAATCCAATTTGGGTTTGATCATTCCCATAGAGATAAACTTCTCTTCCTCTTGAGTAATAGATTGGATGAAGTCATCAAGTGAGGTAAACTTCCATCTTGGAATGGATAACCTAGCTGACTAGAAAGCAGAGACAAAAACTGAGAAGTTTGCCACCAACTTTAAGAGAATGGAAAGTATAAGCTGCTTGTATTCTTTCACTATCTCATATCTTTTCAACTCTAATATCAATATTTTGAACTTGGTGAGGAAGGCATTGATAGATTCGAAGCTCTCAGGAATCAAACATATGAGCTCATTCTCCAATTTGTTTCCTTTCATATCATATTTCTCTCCAAAAAGGGATTCGAGCTTGTCCCAAACTTCTTTAGGAGATGTAATATCGATGACATGGAAGTGAATATCTTCAAAAATTGAGAGAAGGAGGAGTCCAATTGCTTCATCAAGCCTATCGAAGTACTTGGACTTTTCAACTGCACTGAGAGGTTCTACCATCATTCTGTTGAGTATTCGAGTGAAGCTCTTGGATCTCATGAAGAGAGCCATCTTAGATTTCCACTCAACATAGTTGGAAGATGTCAGTTTTAGATCCATCTGAACAGAGAAAGTCGAATAGTTGAAGAAGATTCCGAACGGGTGAATAAAAGTCGAATAGTTGAAGAAGATTCCGAACGGGTGAATAAACCTGCAAAACAAAAAGAGTTTTTGCTAATGGAAAATGCTACACTTCGACTAAACACTACCTTAAGGACACTTGGAAAATAGACTAAGTCCTTCAAACTTGGCTATACCTCACTGGATTTCTCCAATGAATTCAAGTAATAGCACTAGGATTTGTTGTGAAAACTCAGAGGCTTCTGGTGCACAAGTGAAAGATAGATGCCCAAAGAAATATTGCAATGGTTGCAATTCGAATAGCTGCTTCCTGGCTAATACCATGTGATAATCTGCAAGAGATAAAGAAACTGTAACAACTCAAAATCAAACTATCAAGTATATTTCAAAGAAGAAGAGAAGAATGCATTCAATAATCACTCACAAACTCAGAATAATAGACAATGTCAATATCATAAAATGGAATTATGAATGTAAAGAATGTGTTATAATGAACTGCAAGGGAGCATGATATAGGATTCGAATTAGCCAAGTAGGGCATTCGAATATGATCTCATAGTCTAGCATGGATAGTTATGGAGACATCATCCAGTCAGGAGTATTAGTCATAAATGGTAAGAGTCAATCAAGTGTGTACAATTGAGTCCAACAAAACCATCTAGGCACAAATATGGAGACTCCAAGGGGGGCATATGAGGCTGTCTAGCTCAAAGTCTAGCTTGGATAAAAATGGAGACATCATCCAGTCAGTAGTATCAGTCATAAATGATAATATTCAGTCAAATGTGTCTAACTGAGTCTAATAGAACCATCTAGGAATAAATCAGCGAATGGAGACTCCAAGGGGGACGCATGACGCTGTAAAATAGACAAGTGGAACTCCAAAACTAGCTAACTAGAATCTACAAGTAGTTAGCATGAGAAATCAGTGGAAGAACTACTCAATAAATGCACTAACTGAATGATAACTCCCGGTAGGTGAGATAAGGTGCCCTAACTGAGTGATAACTGGTGGTAGGTGAGCAAAGGAAGCCAAACTAGTTGTGGTAGGTGGGAAAGGTGCACTTGTCATGCATAAAAGTCAAAGAGGGCACACTAGGTAGGTAGGAGGCCAAATGGGGGCTAAAGACAAGCTCTGGAGAGCTAGAAGCAAGCTCTAGGTGCTAGGGAGACAACCATGATGATGATTGGATGCATGCAATGGCATGCAAATGCATGCAACATGCAAAATAAAAAAATGATGGTGTGAATATTCCAACAATGCAAGTGAAGTGGGAGCATAGGTTAAGTGCTCGATTGAAGGAAGAATCGCTCATGGTAGTTGAGTATCGGGAATAAGTTCTATTATGTAAACCAGAACATGGACCTTTCCTTAGTTAGGATGAGGATGATGCTAAGAATAACCTTGTTGAGAGTCTCACGCATTGTTTGGGAAATCAACATTAAGATTTGATGGAAGGACCATATTTTGAGGCTGAAGAGCCTATTAATTTTAAATCTTATAATTAGTGTGTGAATGATGGTAATGCAGGTTTGGATGATGAAGAGTTGCTTCATGAAGTAAATATTACTGAAATTCCAATCAATGGAATTTTGCAACGAAGTCTAGTATCAAGAGAAAGAAACTTAGACTTTGAAGAAGATGACGAACCTAGTGAATTTCTGATGGATGATGATGCATTGGACTTTGAAGAAGATGACGAACCTAGTGAATTTCTGATGGATGATGATGCATTGGAGATGATGCTACTAAAGACGTATTATGTTCCTGAGGCCAATGATTGGTACAATCATGCAAATTATGAAGTAAATGAAAGTGGACAGTATCCTAGAGCTGTCATGAAGATTGGTGAAGATGATGAATTCAAGTATGATGAATAATATCTCTCAGATGAAGACACTTTAAAACTATTGCAGCAGAAGAAATGCATAAATGCATTTCTAAATAGAGGTAACGTTCAGTATGAAGGAAAATAAGAATATGACGATATTCTTAGTGCAACAAGATAAGATAGAGAAAAGAAGGAGGTTAGTTTAGTTGAATATTTGAAGGCTGTTGGAAATAAAGACAGCCACGATTAAGAACAACTACTAAATGTTGTTGCAGAAAAAAGGAGTCTGCACCAAGAATGCAGTTGAGAAGCACAAAGAGGAAAAGATACAATCCCTAGAGGATTGGCGGCTAGTTGATGTAGTTGATGAATAAATTGTCATAACATGTTCACAGGAAGATGAGTTCAAAGTAGGAAATGGATTGCCTCATGTAAATGAAACTTTATTTTATTTATTAAAGAAGAGTGAGGAGAAGATTGTTTGAGGAAACAAGGTTGTAGTAGTTGATAACGAGATTAAATTTGTAAAAGACACCTATTTAGTTGTTGCAAAGAAACAAGAGAATCTTAAAAATGGGTATGTCTTACGAGACATTAAGTATGAAGAGGTGGAAAAAGGAAGAAATCAACACCTTAGGGAAGATATTAGAAGAAGTAAGAGGCTTAAAAATGAAAGGTATTCTTTCATGGAGCAATCAAGAAGAGGACAATCAAAAGTTTTGAGCATTCATAAGATAGTGTGGGATGTAGTTGAAGGGAAAGAAGATCTCATGCAACGTGATATTGTTGAGATAGATGGAACCAATATGTCTGTTTTAGCGCAATAAGGAAGAAGACATCCAAATGTCTTCGACATCTTTTTGAAAATGTATATTGAAGAAGGGAAGAGTAAGAGTCTTGTAACTCTTATGCACAAGGAAGGTTTGCAACAACAAGTGGAAGATGATTGTGAATTCCCGTAGTCAAGGTCAGGGTTGGATGAAGAAAATAATAAGATGTGGACATTAATGAAAAAGATAACCAGAAGAAGATACAACAAAATAAGAAGGACACTCAACAAAAAGATGAAGTTGAATGGGAGAGATAATGTCACTAAGATGTGTGGAAAACAACAAAACACAGTTTGGGATCCTAGAAGACATAAGACATTGACAAAGGAAGGATGCAGTAAGACAAATGGACAACTACAGCATAAATTTTGGGACCCAAGAAGGTTCAAGTTTTGGGGACATATGACCAGGAGGTCATATTTTCTTTCTACCATCGGAGTCTAATGAAGGAGCATCCTACTCTTGTTTAAAGTTATAAATAATACGAGGTGTTAGTTAGGCTATGAGTCATTAAGGAAATTTGGTGATGTTCCAGTCGAATGATAACTTAGTTACAATATTGTATACAGTTGTTTTGATGAGTCATTTAATATGATAAGGATTAGGGTCTTTATTTAGAAACAGTTCCAGATTCATAGGAATTAGTTTTCAATGAGATGGAGAAGTTTATGTTCTTTATAATTGTAATCCTACAGGAAAATTCAAGGACAGGGGAGCGAGGGTTCAATTGAGAACCAAACCATAGAGGAAAAGGAAAAGGTTGTGTATGCCCTTACTGTGTAATTAGTCCATGGAACTGTGAGTGTAGAAATTGATTAATAAAAGCATTTACATATGATTATGCGTTTATCTTCATCTATGCATTTTACACTAATATGATTGTCTTTGTTTGAAGGAAACTGGTAAGTAGAATGATTTAGGAAATCATTTGTGTGTATTAGTAATAAAGTGTGTATGCAGAGGTTCGATGGTTGGTTGGTATTTACAACAGAAATCGGCTATAGAAGTATGAAATTTATGTAGAAAGGTTTGGAATGCCCGTTTAAAGAGTGGAACTAATGTGATTTTTCATGCATCCAGTATCTCTACATTATGAAGTTCTAGCTAAGGGGTTCAATAGAAATTAAATATTGATTTATACGAATTGAGTCTTCTGGGTTGAAAGATTGAGAGAAGAGATAAACTAGCAATAGACTGTGATCAGGGAGTATTAAAACCATAACAAAAACATTGTTTGTTTGTAGAGTAAAAATACAGTGGAGGTGTTCAGTGGAAGAGTAGAATTCAGAGGCTTATACCGATTGGAATCGCTGTAGGAAGATTGAGTCGAGTTCCTTCTGAAAGGTTGAGCTGGAATGCAGCAAAGGAGATAGATGTGATCACCCTGGATATAACAGCCCGTTGAAATCCTTTTTCATTGAGAATGATGTTGAATACATCCAACCGATAAGTGAGTTCATGTTAATAATTCAAACAAGTAGGAATCGTGGTTAAGGAATTATGGTGTAGTGAGAAATCCGTTTTATGGGAATCGTAAACAATTTTTGAAATATTAATATGCTATGAATTAATGTTAGAGTGATGTCATGGAATGGTGATAAATGGATAATGTGAGGGATTATTTTATGAGACAGATTCAATGGAATGAGATAATGAGTGCTCAATTTTTTATTTCCCGCATTTGGGTGAGCGTGATGAATATTTAGATGCTCAAATCTAACCTTATGCTTGTTAAAATCTAAAGGAGAATTAATATAACATATTTGTATTTGAATAATTATGAACCATGTTGGATTAGCATAATTTTTTTAATTACCAGAGCATTTAAATATGAGACGTGCACAAGTGGGTATGGAGCTAAATCTTAGTTAAGACAACCAGGAAGCAATCAACGGCAAGGCTAAATGACGTTCATTCCAGTCCAACAAGGTATGAGTGTTGTATGCAGAAAGAATGGATGGAGCATTCTTAAGTTTCTCCAACTTGTTTAAATTCTTGTAAGCATAATTACATTCCCGTAGCACTATTAATTTTCTATAGCATACATAGAGTTCCGGTAATGATGATAACTTGGAAGAGAAAGCGTTTACAAAAGTGATAGAGCGGGGAAGTTGAGGGCCCCTGCATCATAGCCATAATCAACCAAAAGAAACCAAAGTCAACCATGGTCAACCATTATCAACCATGGGAAACCATAGTCAACCAAATCCAAAAAAATTTCAATCGTATTCAACCAAAGTTAACCATGGTCAACCATCATAAACCATAGTGAACCATAATCAACCAAAGTCAACCATGGTAAAGGAAAGTCAAACATGGTTAACGAAAAATCAATGAAAGTCAACTATTGTTAACCATAGTCAACCACGATCAAGCAAATCCAACCATAGTCAACCATCGTCAACCATAGTCAATAATAGTCAACTATGGTCAACTAGAGTCAACCATGGTCAACCATAGTTATCCATGTTCAACCATAGTCGACCATAGTCAACCAAAGTCAACCAAAGTCAACCAAAATTCAACCATGGTCAACCGAAATCAACCATGGTAAACAAAATTAAATCAAAGTTGAACAAAATTCAACCATAGTCATTGATGGTCAACTAAAGTCAAATGTAACGGACCCCTTAATCCTCGGTGCTAGTTTGGGAAAAAAAATAGGGCATAAGGTTTTTAATTTGACCACTAAACAAAACCAGGGTTATTTTAATGACGCAAAAGGAATCATAATTTAAAACATTCACATCTATCTTTTCTTCTTTGTATACTCTTTGTCATAAGATGATAATCAACTCACAAATCCAACTCTTATGGAAATGTATATACGCAACATCTACATATGTTCATTAATCATAAGGATTCTTTGTCCAATCAACACTTATAATAAACAGAATCCCTTAAGTCACAAGCGTCATATATGATGACATAGTATTCTATGGATTAAAGTACTATGGGTATATCCCCAAATTTACTAAGTTACCTACATTCCTTTTATATATACTAGTTTGCTTCTATTGGGAGTATGCCCTCATTGCTATATAATAATATTTTTGATATCAATTATATTATATTATATTATATTATATTATTGTATTTATTATGCATACAACATATGCATTTACTCTCGCTTCGATTTGTCATATAAGAGAAGGTAAGCCTCCCTTTATAAATTGGGAACTAACAAATACATATAAATTTAAGTTTTATATATCCACATATATATTTATATATAGATATATCATAACAAAGGTTATAACTTTATTCCTCGGCAAAATCCCCCCTTTTTCCAATATTTTGGAGTTCTTAAAAATAATAAAAGTCCCTTACCTTCTTATCGAGCTAAGGATAATAATGAAGTTTAGGATACTTAAATCCAGTTAGGATCGCCAATATTTAGTTAACTAAATAAACAATTTAGGACTCACCTGACTTAAGACGACACTAAGGCTTTTACTTATACGAAAAAAGAAAACCGTTCCTTTCCTTCAAGTGCCTACGACACCAAGATGACATACAATCATCAATAACCCATATTCTCATGGCTTCCTATCCATTCGACCTCTCTCCCCCTAGTGGATTTGCTTTCCCGCCGTTTAGTTGCGTCACAACCTTTAGTCTCCTAAGTCCTAGAATTTCGATTTTCAACTTAGGAATAAATAACAAAGACTTGTGAGGTTTACTGGTGGGGCCTCGGCCTTGACCTCCTCACCAGAACCAGTATCCCATTTAGATTTTCAATTACAAAATGCAGGATAGAAGAGGGATGTTACATCCTTTCCCCCTTAAATATAACACCGTCCTCGATGTTCACTCTCTTCAAAACTTGTCTTCTACTCTTGTGTTCCTGTCCACATAATTCTTTAGTTATCTTTTGTTCCCTTTGTTATCTCCCTTTTGTTACTCTTAACCATCTTCGAACATTCACGATTCCCACAAGTCGCTATTGCTCATCCTACATTCATATCCTGGAATTTTAAGCAACCAAACCAGGGCTTCCAAAATTGTTCAGAAAAAACATATCATTATTATCAATTCAAATTAGAATGTAAACAATAAGTCCTTTTCAACACACTATTGTTTTTATTCATGGAACATCTTCCAATCCTTTGTTGTTGAACTTTGTGCTCTTATCACCATAAGGAGACATAATACATGATTAATTTTCAATATAACTCAAAAGAATTTATAGGTACAAACTAGTTTTACTTATCTTTTGGAGGGCGTCCCTTGCCTCCAATACTTAGACACTTTAGCTAGTCCTTAGCTTGCGATAGGAATTCCCTTCATTCACAAGTCAATAGTATTTATCTCACATACTTTCAAGCAACAAAATTGAAATTCGCCATTCAGCCCCTTCCTTGAGTGAATTTTGCATTACTTAAGTATTATTTGGATTCATAATATTCACACAGTAGGGTAGTTAACAACCTAGTTACCTGGTACTTCTTAACATATGTTTCCATAGTTACATCATGGATATTGAAAAAAAAATCAATAACACTTTGCTAAGTTCAAACTCTCTTCTGGTTTTTTTTGCAACTGTAGAAACACTTTGTTGTACACAAATCTCTCTCTTGAGATCTGTCACCAATTATGTGGGGTCTTAGAGGCTAAAATCCTTTGAGATTACTCCTCCTTTGATAGCTAGTCAAAATTTTTCCTTCTCAAAATGTCAAACAACGTCCTGTCTTCCAGATGTTAAAATTATGTGCCTAGGTCTTTGGCTTTGATGATCATCAAGTTGCCTAACAGTAATGTGCTCACACGACAATATTTTTCCTAACACGATTGTGCTCCCACAACAACCATTTTACTAACACCATTGTGCTCCCACATCAATCATTTTCCCAACACCAAGGTGCTCACATAGCAATCATTTTCCTAACACCATTGTGCTCACACAACAATCAGTTTCCTAACACCATTGTGCTCACACAACAAATCCTTCCATCTCCATGACTTACTTTAAAGCATAATATGTATAATTCTCGTGTCTTTCAACAAGTCCCGTAGATATTAACGATCTACAAAAACCCATTTGTTAGTACCACTTTTCGTAATATAGTCAAAATTTGTAAAAAAATCATTTCCTAAACATAAAACTCATCCTTCACACTTGAGTAATTCAATTCTATTATCTATACAAGATGAACTAAAATCAACATTCTTATTTTGATTATTATTATCATCAGTCATACTTCATGGACATAATACTGCAATGTTATCACATAACATTTATTGTTTACATTAATTATGGTTTCTTATGAAGTATAATAGCTTATCCCCCTAATAAGTTTACAACCTCTCCAATAATTCCAATGGTCATCCTATTCACCAACTCAAATTTTTTCAACTTGCGTTTATAAAAATCACAAGATATTTGCTAAAAATTTATGTATATATGTATATCTATATATCGAGAAAATTCTAGAAAACATCACATTTATTCCTGAACGTATCAAAATTAAAATTATAGCCCAACTTCCATTTTTAGTATTTAAACATAATACATAATACTAAAACAAAATGAAAGCATTACTCATATAATTACTGTTTTAATGCAACGAATTTTATCAATCAATGTAATAACATACCTTGCCATAAAATTCCACATCTATTATACAAGGAAAATGGAGTGTAAAATTTTATTTTCCTTGATCTTGATACAAAAAACCAATACATTATCCATCATGGTTATCGAATCAATATATTTATGAATACATACGTTCCTAACAACTTTTCCCTACATACAATAAATATGAAAAGGAATTCAACTATCATCATAAGGTCATTGTCTACTATCTTGTCTAAATCTCCTCTTCCATAACCCATATCCAAACAATTTACTTCTATATGAGATGTTCATTGGCTTTAGGATAGATAAATTTAGAACACGTTCCTTAAACTTTTAATAACTGTATGAATGTATAAATATCTCTTATCCATCAGAACAAACAATCTTACTAGGAGAATGCTACTCCTTGAGTACTATATTAAATTACAGATTACTAAGTACAATAAAGAATAGAACATGGTAGAGTTAATCTTGACATGATATTTAAACTTCTTTCCCCAAAGTATTAGAACTATTTAGACTAACTATAATTCTAATTAATATTTATTGTTATTATAATCCATTGTACTATCCCTTCCGAGAATGGGATACTATTTATAATTTAGTATACTACTAACAACTTTCTTGAATCATCACAATAATGCTAAAGATGATTGACGTTATTACTTTACTTTGATAAAAAAGAACTTCATATATCTTCAATGAAATCCCATTACTATAATTGTTTATTAATCAAATATCCTGCAAAACATACATTTATGTATCCAAATGTAACTACTCATCTTTTTATAGGATCGACCACACACAATATCGTTATACTTTTCTTGTGGAATATAGTATCTTATCCCATGATAAGTATCCAGTCTTTTGTATAATGTAACTTTGTCATGGCTATTCTATTCAACCATTCAAAACATCTTATCTTTTGTTTTCATAAAATCATAATATTATGATCCTATCGTCTAGACACCCCTAAACTACAATAATTCTAAAACCACATTTGTACTTCCAAACTCCATTAGTCAGTTTATAAACATAATGCTTCGGAAATAAGATAGAATAAAATTACTTACTTGTAAAATCCCAGACTACTTTGTCATAGAATTCAATCTCCTTTTCTCAGTGGTTACCTCTTTGAAGGTTAGTCCATCTCCTTCATTCCTTCGTGTGTTCCTTCTATACGAATAATTTGTTATTTCAATAGATTTATATTCTTTTACCTCATGTTGAGCCCAAATAGGCCCGAGTGTTGTAACTTCATCTCTAATACCATATGTAACGAACCCCTTAATCCTTGGTGCTAGTTTGGGAAAACAAATAGGGCATAAGGTTTTTACTTTGACCACTGAACAAAACCAAGGTTAATTTTATGATGCAAAAGGAACCATAATTTAAAACATTCACATCTATCTTTTCTTCTTTCTCTACTCTTTGTCATAAGACTATAATCAACTCGCAAATTCAAATCTTAAGGAAATGTATATAAGCAACATCTACATGCATTCATTAATCATAAGGATTCTTCGTCCAATCAACACTTATAATAAACAGAATCCCTTAAGTGAGAAGCGTCCTATATGATGACATAGTATTATATGGATTAAAGTAATATGGATATACCCTCCAATTTACTAAGTTACTTACATTCCTTTTATATGTATTAGTTCACTTCTATTGGGAGTGCACCCTCATTGCTATATAATAATATTTTTTATATCAATTATATTATATTATTTTTATTGTATTTATTATGAATACAACATATGCATTTACTCTCCCTTTCATTTGTCATATAAGAGAAGGTAAGCCTCCCTTTATAAATTGGGAACTAACAAATATATAGAAATTTATGTTTTATATATCTATATATATATTTATATATAGATATATCATAACAAAGGTTATAACTTTCTTCCTAGGAAAAATCACCCCCTTTTCCAATATTTTGGAGTTCTTAAAAATAATAAAAGTCCCTTACCTTCTTATCGAGCTAAGGATAATAATGAATTTTAGGATACTTAAATCTAGTTAGGATCACCAATATTTAGTTAACTAAATAAACAATTTAGGACTCACCTGACTTAAGATGATAGTAAGGATTTTACTTCTAGGGAAAACGTAAACCGTTACTTTCCTTCGAGTTCTTATGGCACCAAGATGACATCCAATCATCAATAAGCCATATTCTCATGGCTTCTTATCTAGTCGACCTCTCCCCCCCTAGTGGATTCATTTTCCAATCATTTAGTTGCATCACAACCTTCAGTCTCCTAAGTCCTAGAATTCTGATTTTCAACATAGGAATACATAACAAAAACTTGCAAGGTTTACTAGTGGGGTCTTGGCCTTGAGCTCGTCACGAGAATAAGTAAACCATTTACATTTTCAATTACACAATGTAGGGTAGAAGAGGGATGTTACATCAACCATGGTTAACCAAAAGTCTTCCGAAGTCAACCAGGGTCTACCAAAGTTAACCATGCCCAACCAATGATAACCAAAGGAAAACATGGTCAAACAAAGTCAACCAACTTCAGTCATGGTCAACCAAAATCAACCATGTTCAATGAAACTCAACCATCGTCAATGAGGAAGTCAACCAAAACCAACCATGGTACACGAAATTGAACCATGGTCAACAATAATTAACTAAAATCAACTAAATTCAAGGAAGGTAAACCAAAGTCAACAATGGTCAACCAAAATCCAACCAAGTTAACCATGGTCAACCAGTGATAGCCATCGTTAACCATAGTTTCCCATGGTCAATCATATCCAACCATCGTTAACCATGGTGAACCAAAGTCAACCATGGTGAGTGATAGTCAAGCATAATCGACCATGTAAAACCATAGCCAATTATATTCAACCATGCTCAACCATAGTTAACCATAGTCAACCAAATTCAACCATGGTCAACTAAAACAAAGTATGGTAAACCAAAGTCTGCCAATTCCAACCATGGTTAGCGAAAGTCAATCTTGGTCAACCATAAGGAAACTAAAGTCAACCATTGTCAACCAATTTCAACCTTGGTTAACCATGGCCAACCATAGTCAACCAATGCCAACCAATTGTCAACCATAGTTAACCAAATTCAACCATGGTCAAGCAAATCCAACCATGGTCAATAGTAGTCAACCATGGTAAACTAGAGTCAACCATGGTAAACCATAGTTAACCATGTTCAACCATAGCCAACCATAGTCAACCATGCTCAATCATATGCAACCAAAAGTAAACCATGGTGAACCAAAGTTGACCATGGTTAATTAGGGTCAACCAAAGTCATTCAAAGTGAGCCAAAAGTCTATCATTGTGAGCAATGGTCGACTAAATTCAACCATGTTTAACCAAAATTCTATAGGAGTCAACCATGTTCTACCAAAGTCAACCATACTCAACGAAAGATAACAAAAGTCAACCATGGTCAACGAGGCAGCCATGGTCAACCAATTTCAATCATGGTCAACCAAAGTCAACCATTTTCAATGAAATTCATCAAATCCAACCATGTTCAATGAAAGTCAACCATGAAGTTAATTAGTCCACCAAATTCAACCATAATCAAACACATTCAAGTATATTCAACCAAAGTCAGTTAAAATTAACCATAGTGAACTAAAGTCAACCATCGTCAACCATAGTTAAAATCCAAGCAAGGTTAACAAATAGTTAATTATGGGAAGTAAAAGTCAACCGTAGTCAATCCTCGTTAGCCATAGTCCATTGAGGTCAACCAAATTCATCATAAATTAACCATAGTCAATGAAAGTCAACCATGGTCAACCTCAGTAAGCCATAGTTAACAATGGTTTACAATTGTCAACTAAACTCCACCATTGTAAACCATAGTTTACCATGGTCAACCAATAGTCAACCATGATCTACTATTTGTCAACCATGATCAACCAATGGTTAACCATAGTTAGCCATAGTCAACCATAGTTAACCAATGCCAACCATTGTCAACCAAACTTAGCCATAGTCAACCATAGTAAACTAATACTCAACCATAGTCAACTAATGATCGACCATAGTAAACCATGGTCAACCAATAATCAACCATGGTCAACCAATAGTCAACCAATAGTAAACCATAACTAATGGTCAACCAATAATTAATAAATGGTCAACCAATAGTCAATTGAGTTTAACTAATAATCAACGAATGGTAAACCATAGTCAACCAATGGTTGACCATTACTTGGCATTAGTTGACCAATGGTTGTCCATTAGTTAACATTGGTTGACCAATGGTTGTCCATTAGTTAACATTGGTTGACCAATGGTTGGCCATGGTTGAATATGGTTGACCATGGTTGATTTTGGTTTACCATTGATTGGATATTGGTTACCTATTGGATAACCATTGGTTGAACAATCTATTAGTAGACCAATTGTTT
This sequence comes from Larix kaempferi, assembly GCA_027924585.1. NCBI lineage: Eukaryota > Viridiplantae > Streptophyta > Pinopsida > Pinales > Pinaceae > Larix > Larix kaempferi. The sequence continues at coordinate 9,233,065 of BSBM01000486.1, forward strand.
ACCATTGGTTGACCATTGATCAACCGATGTCAACTAATTAGTTGACCTTTGTTTGGTGAATGGTCAACCAATGGTTTTTCATTGGTTATCATTGGTTATTATTATTAATAATTGTTATTATTATTAATTACTATGGATTTCTAATTATTAAAATTATTATTATTATAATAAGAAGAACTGAACAATACTTATTATTATTTTTTTTAATTATTTTATTTTTAATAATAACAATTATTATAATAATAAAAACTCAACATCCCTTCCCCGCATGCTCACCGTCAACTAGCAAGCCATATTAATAATTAATAATATGGCTTATATACACTGATCGTCGTATATAAGCCATATTATTAATTATTAATATGAATTACTAGTTTTTCAATACAACTTATACACGGCTACACCCTCCACCCTCTACAAGAGAGAGAGAGGGACCATCTGTCTTTAATTTAATACAAAGAGTATTATTAATAGAATATATCTAGGGACCATTCCCTTCTTAAGTCATTCTCACACAAGTATAATGTCATTATATAATATATTACAATAAGATAAATATTAACAAGAAGGGTTGCACTCTTGCTCTCCTTTAGTCATTGTCATGGTGATCATTTAAATACAGTTCATGTTTGATTAAGGGATGTTCCCTATCCCTTGCATCCTCTCATATTAGACCATTAATTAAACTATGAGGAAAACACCTATTCTCCTCATAAATAGAGAGAGATTCTATATGTTTTTTGATTAACACACATATAACATATTTATACCAATAACAACATTTTCATTCCAAACCTTATGCCCTCCTCCAATTCCTATGCATAGCAGTTAAGAGGGAGGAGGTAAATCCTCTTCAATTGTTAAAAATAGATGAAACATGGAAAGAAAGAGAAGGATTGTTCCTCTCTTGGAGGCCGATCTTCAAACAAGGGTAACAATAGATAGGTAAACTGAGGGAGAGAGACGTTTTCTATCACAGGTTATCAAACAACAAAAGGGATGATGCTCTCTCACAGTACAAAATTGTAATTAAAATCCTTAATGAACAAGGGCCACCATCCCCTTATTTTACAATAAATTGGTTCTATTATACCAAAATCTATGTCTTTCCGGATCCTTTCCATAATGACCCCGTGTACTTAAGTTATTAATAGAATTAAATAAAAGTCTGCAAGAGGGTCGCCTCTGCTCTATGGAGGCTGCCTTTCCTATTTGACACTATTAACCATGGCGAGCTTTCACCAACTTAAAAGTTTCAACAATGTAAATAAACATAGAAGCATGTATAGTGTATTCTCTATTAACTAATAATACTTGGTTTCTTGTCATTTAAGAAATTAATAATATTTCTTCCTATCTTTTGCTAAGGCTATGATATCAATGATATATACAATATTTACTTAATAGCACCTAATAATAGTTAGCCTCATGTTAACAATTAGGTTATAGGATCTTGTTATATTCGATGCTCTTGTCTAGAACTAACTACTAACATAACTTATACTACACTTATAAACTTAAGTGCACATCTAATGCACATCACAGTTCACTTCTCTTTAAGTGCACGCTACACCAGTATAAACTTAAGTGCATGTCTAGTGAACATTAGAGTTCACTTCCCTTTAAGTGCACGCTACACGAGACACTGTCATCAAACTCATGGCCTCCTAGCCATACAACTCTCACCCTATTGGATTCATGCTCCCATCTTTTAGTTGCATCAATTCCTTCAATATCCTAAGTCTACAGATCAAAATACAAAACAATTTATGAAATTACTTATATAGTTTATTCATGGAGGCTTGGCCTTGAGCTCCTCGTCACGAACTCGTACAATGTTACATTTGTATTTATATCAAGGAAGAATTGGGTAGCATAGGGAATATTATAGTGCAGTAGTGAAGGAATTAAATTTGAGCATGCTCATTTATGTATTTGATGGGCTAGTCATTGATAACTTTGTAGATTTGATTCCCATTTACTTAGGTAAACCTACCCTCAAGTATCCCTTTGTGGAAATTACTTTATAATTTTCATGAATAAGCTTTGATGATTGAGTATCTAGTTATGGCCCTTTGTTTAGAGCCTATGCGGATTTTGTATTAGTGATTTCTTTTTTCTCTTCCCTTATTTAGAAGCCTTTGTTTAGAGCCGATGTGGATTTTGTATTAGTGATTTCTTTTATTGCTTCCGCTATTTAGAAATGTAAAGTGAGAATGAGGGTGTAGATGCTAGATTTTTTGGGTTTGCAAGTATTGTGCATAAGATTAAGCTAGGATAAGAGTGGCATTCACACTACATTTTATGTAATCTCTCTCTAAGTTGATGAATCCATATTTAGAAATTTACTATTATTTGTACTAATTTATTGGATTATATGATATTATGTGGGTTTTATGTCTTACATATTTGGTATTCATCTACTTTTATGGTTGTTGCAATCTGAAAATATGTTGGCATGCTTCTCTAAAATATGTTGTCAAATTCTCCTTGACGAGTGTTGAATCTTTAATGTTAGTGGGAAATTTGATGATTTTAATGTCGATTTGTTGTTGTTACCACTGCTAAAATATTGTTGTTTGTGGCCATTTAGTTCAAGATTAGAAACATATTCATATTTTGATTATGAATTTATTTCTATTATAATAACAAATTGTTTGTTAGGATCATGACACAAGATTTTTCATTTGATGATGATCATTTCATGGGATTTTGTTTTAAATCTAGACATGGGATAGATGTCCAACACCCTAACGAAATCATCTCCACCATATATAACAAGATGGATTTGAGGTAGCCATATTAGTGTATGATAATCTTGCAAACAACAAATTTGAGTAAAGGGTGTCGTCACGGGAATCCTTATGCACCCCACATACTTACCATGCCCCCAAGGCAAGTAAGGATAACATTGTTGGATCTGATCCAACAGATCCAAAGACAGTCCCCTCACTTGCATGGTGGATCATGTAAGGCACATAAGTCCCATTGTGTCCCCACAATGAATTGTGTTCCCACAAAGATTGTGTCACTAGAACAAAATGATAGTCACCCTTTCGAGGTGCTTGAGTACTTGGTTTCCTAGTAGATGAGGGTTGATATATGATATTATTAGATGTAAGATGGTTCGAGTAAAAAAATCTAATATTCTATGATTTGGACATCTTTTGTGATTGCACAATCTATATGGAATAGAATATTTTGAGGGAACTGAACAAAAATAAATGACACATGAACGTAACATATGTCTTATTTAAAGTTGAGACCCAATATAAGTTTGGTCAAGCCTCGTGTATTATTCTTTCATTTCCAATTTAAGAGAAGTAGCTTTGATAGTAGTTGTAGGCATCCTTATGTTTATGGTGTCCACTGTCAATGCATAAATAATCATTCTTGTTTCGCAATAATCGCATATTTTCTCAAGCAACACATTTGAAAACTAGGAATGGGGTTGTTGCCTCTTCAAGCATGGAATAGAGTGAAGCCAACCAAATGTTGATGTATATGTAACTTCGGAATGTATTTCATCTATGTATTTCATATATATTTATTGTACCCTTATTAGAGATGTGTTATTCCTCTATAAGGAAGTGTCGTCATGTGGATTGACAAGTGTCGCAAGTATGTGTACTTGCCGATGGGTTATTAGACCACCATGTGTGGGGTCGGCCCTAAAATATATATATTATAATGTGGATGTACCTAGCTAGACAAGTCGGCCCCATAAGGTCACTAGGAAAATAGGTTAGTATAAATAGAGATCAGGTGATCTCTATTTAGATCATTCAGAAAAGTCATATCTCTCTCACTCAGAAAGTGGCTCACTAGCGAGGAGGAGGGTCATCTGCTACTAGGAGACTATCTCAGTGTATTTTGGTTGTACTTTGGTTGAGCCATTGCTCTCTCTATCTCTGAGGAAGTTGTGGGGTTTTTCACCTTAGGGTTTTCCCCACGGAAACCCTATGTCTCTTGTCTCTCATGCTTTTGATTCTTGTGATGCTTGTAATACTTATTGTGATGCATTGATATACTATACATGTTATTCTCTCAGTGAAGATCCTAGAGTATTGTGAATTAATGCTCAAAATTTAACATGGTATCACAGCTAACCTAAGAAGAAGACATTTTACAGTGATGGAAACTTGAGTTTCTTGTTTATTGGGTTTCTCTCCACAGATTTTGGAAAAGCTGTATAGTATATTGACTCTACTCATCAAGGAGAATCTATCTGTCCAATTAGAATTCAATTCTGAGCATTTTCAGATTTGGCCTTAAAAATTAGGGTTTCCACAAAAATTGGAATTTCTGAAATCTGAAGAAATAACGGAAGCTCCTTGCAAAAATCGAAGTTTAGAGCTTTGGATCGAGATTTTTGGTTGGGTAGATCTCTGGGAAACTCAAACCCTAATTCAGGGCTCTCCCTAGTGAACCCGGGAGGATAAAAAGGCAAATCTGAAGGGTAAAACTTTGTTGATCTCAAATTCTGAATGCACTAGGCTGATCATCTCATCAAAGCACATCTTTCTATCCTTTCAAAAAATTGAAATTCACATTTTGAATTTTTAGTGTTTTTTCGACAAACCCTAATCCGATACCAGATCCAGTTTTTAGCATTTCAAGTGGTAAGACCTAAATCTTTTCTATTTCCATTTGAAGTACTCTTTAAGATGTCTCAACACACCAAGCTTGAGGATAAGCTTGAAGGGGCTGATAACTTCTGAGCTTGGAAGTATAGGATTGGGTTAATCCTTGAAGAGAATGAGTTGGACTCATATATAAAAGAAGACATCCCTATCCCAGAAGATGAAGAGGCCAAGGTATTGCATAAGAAGAACTTGGTCAAGGCAAAGAGAATCATTGCTGATTCTATCAAAGACCATCTCATTCCCCATGTGTCTTCTCTAAAGACACTCAAGGAGATGTTTGACTCTTTGACCAAGCTATTCAAAGGGAAGAACATAAATCAGAAGATGACTTTGTAGAATCAATTGAAAGGGGTCAAGATGTTGAATGGAGAAACCATTCAATCTTACTTCTCCAAGGTCTCTTAGATCAAGGAACAACTTGAAGCTGTGGATGAAGTAGTGGACAATGGTGAAGTTGTTATGACCACTCTGAATGGCCTACCTAGGTCATGGGACTCCTTTATTCAATGAATCTGTGCAAGAAAGAAATTGATCTCTTTCAGTAAACTATGGAAGGAATGCTCTCAAGAAGAAGCTAGACTTGTAGCTCGTGAGGAAAAGATGGGAGGTGAAGGTCAAGCTCTCGCAACTCACACCAAAAGAAGCAAGCCCAAGAAGGAGCACTCTCGCTACAAAAGATCCTATCAAAAGAATAAGAAGGATCTAAGATGCTTCACATGCAATGAGAAGGGTCACTTTGCTTCAGATTGTCCCAAGAACAAAAGGGATAATAACAACAACTTCAGCAAGAAGAAGAAGGGCAGCAAAAGAATGTTCCATGCTCATGCTGTCGAGGATGATGAACCTCCAAAGAAGAAGGCTAGGGCAGAAAGTGATGATGACTCATCAAGTGAAGAAGAGTATGTTCTAATCTCTACTCTCACAGGTATTATCTCCCATGGTTGTAATGATTGGTTGATTGATAGTGGGGCTTCCAAACACATGACTGGGTTTAAGGAATCTTTTGTGAATCTATCTGAACATGAATCACCCCATAAGGTAAAACTTGGGGATGATTATCAATACCCAATCAAAGGAAGTGGTGAAGCCTCCTACAACCTAGATTCTGGAAAATATTTGAAGATGAAAGAATTCCTTTATGTACTTGGACTCAAGAAGAACTTACTCTCCATCTCTGCATTGGATGCAAAAGGTATGAGGGTTGCATTTGGGGATGGCCAAGTCCTAATGTGGCCAAAGGGAAATACCATAGATGATGCAGTAGTGATTGGAGAGTAAGAGGGAGGATTGTATAAATTGAAGGGACAACCTGAACATGCCATGGTGCATGAATCCATGGAGCCAAGTGAACTTTGGCATAGAAGACTTGCTCATATGAACTATAGGGCACTTCCAATTGCAAGCAAGGTTGTAGAAGGTCTTCCTGAAATCAAGACCAAACATGAAGGTGTTTGCAAAGGATGTGCAAAAGGTAAGAACATTAAGAAGGCTTTCCCAAGCAGTGAAAGCAAGGCCAAAGATATCCTGGAAATCATCCACTCAGATGTATGTGGTCCTATATAATCCAGTTCTCTTAGTGGGTATGTTTACTATGTCTCATTTATTGATGACTTCTCTAGGAAGACTTGGGTATACTTCTTGAAGAACAAAGATGAGGTGTTTGATAAGTTCAAGGAATTCAAAAATTTGATGGAGAATCAAACTGACAAGAAGATCAAAACATTCAGATCCGACAATGGTGGAGAATTCACCTCAGGTGACTTCAAGAAGCTTTGTAGTGATTCAGGGATTAAGAGGGAGTTGACTGCTCCTTATAATACTCAACAAAATGGAGTTGCAGAAAGGAAGAACAGAACTATCATGGAGGAAGCAAGGGCAATGCTGCATGACCAGGATCTACCTATGCATCTATGGGCAGAAGCAGCTAGAACAGTTGTATATGTGCAGAACAGAACACCCCATAAGATATTGGACAACAAGACACCAGAAGAGGTCTTTTCTGGTAAGAAACCTGAAGTTAGCCATCTAAAAATATTTGGTTGTCCAGTATACACTCATGTCCCAAAGGAAAAGAGGACTAAACTAGATCCCTGAGGAAAGAAGGGTATCTTTGTGGGTTACAGTGAAAGCTCGAAGGCTTACAGAATATACTTTCCAGGGTTCAAGAAGATTGATGTCAGAAGGGATGTAACATTTGATGAAAACTTGGCATTCATCAAATCAAGGAAGGCAGCTATCGAAGTTTATGAAGAACCTAAGGAAACTAGATTTCAAGACACTACCATGACTGAAGCACTTCCAGAAGTTGTTCGTGAGATTGAAGATCCACAAGAACCTATAGATCCACCCCATGAGGATAACTCTCACAAAAGGAAACCTGCATGGGCTAGAGAGCTCATTCAAGATGCAGAAATATTTGGCATTCCAAAAGAAGAACACAGAGCAAAGAAGAGAACCAGATCACATACCAGCTATGTTTCTTTACTCTATGACATTATGAACAAAAAGCCTTCCAGTTATGAAGAAGCAGCAGAAAAGAAAGAATGGAAGGATGCCATGGTTGAGGAATACCAATCAATAATGAAGAATGATGTTTGGGATGTTGTCCCAAGACCTAAAGAGAAGTCTATTGTGACTTCCAAATGAATTTACAAAATCAAGCATGCTGCAGATGGCAGTGTAGAGAAATACAAGGCAAGATTCGTAGCTCGTGGCTTCTCTCAGAAAGAGGGAATAGATTATGAAGAAACTTTTGCGCCTATAGCTAGGTATACTTCCATCAGAACAATACTTGCCCTGGCTGCAACAATGAAATGGAAAATACACCAGATGGATGTCAAGACTGCTTTCTTGAATGGTGTAGTTGAAGAGGAAGTATATGTGGAGCAGCCACTCGGTTTTGAAATACATGATAGGGAGTCATATGTGTGCAGATTGAAGAAAGCCTGGTATGGATTGAAACAAGCTCCCAGAACCTGGTATGGTAGGATGGACAGTTTCCTATCTAGTTTGCGCTTTACCAAGAGTAAAGCGGATTCCAACCTTTGCTACAAGGTTGAGGAAGGGAATCCCGTGATTCTACTCCTGTATGTGGATGACTTATTTGTAACAGGAGATGCCAGATTGATTGCAGATACTAAGAGGAAGCTTGCTGCCAAGTTTGATATGAAAGATTTGGGAATGTTGCATTATTTCCTAGGTATGGAGGTGTGGCAGAGTGCAGGTGGGATCTTCCTTGGTCAAGGGAAGTACACAATAGATATCCTGAAGAGATTCGGGATGATGGATTGCAAGGCCATGGCCACACCTATGGCATCGAATCTGAAGCTTCTATGTGATGCTTCATCTGGGCCGGTTTATGTCTCTATGTATCGTCAGATGATTGGGTCCTTGATGTACATGACGAACACAAGACCGGATATCTGCTTTGCGGTGAACACATTGAGTCATTTCCTGACAGATCCAAGGAGTGTTCATTTGGTTATTGTAAAGCACGTTTTGAGGTACCTGAAGGGTACAATGGATTATGGGCTCAAGTATGAAGCGAATCAAAATTTTTAACCTGTAGGGTTATGTTGATTCAGATTGGGCTGGCAGTGCTGTAGATAGGAAAAGCACATCTGGGTGCTGCTTCAGTATGGGATCAGGTGTGATCTCTTGGTTTAGCAGGAAGCAATCCTGTGTAGCACTGAGTACAGCTGAGGCAGAGTATGTTGCAGCCTGTTCAGCTAGTTGTGAGGAAATATGGCTACGGAAGCTACTGTCTAAGTTATTTGATCTCCTGTTGGATGCTACTAGTATCTTCTGTGATAACCAAATTGTGTGAAGCTGTCTGAGAACCCAGTGTTTCATGACAGGTCGAAATAAATAGAGATCAAATATCACTATATCAAGGATATGGTGTAGAGAGGAGCTGTGAAGATCCTGTATGTTGCGACGAATGAGCAAATTGCAGATGTGCTAACGAAGCCACTATCCAGGGTGAAGTTTGAGTACGTCAGAGAGAGGCTTGGTGTTCTTCGGATTGATAACACTTCGAGGAAGAAGTGATGGACACATTTGCTGAAGCCATTCCAAGCATGTTGGAAGGAGGATCCTTCACATGGCTGTGGATGTAAGCGCTGGATGATGAGCATCAAAATGATGTTCTGGTTTATGCTGGATATGATCACTTGGATCATTTATATGTATATGTATGTATGCATCATGTTGGATGCTGGATATGATCAGTTCGATCATTTATATGTATATGTATGTATGCATCATGTTCGATGCTGGATATAATCAGTTGGATCATTTATATGTATATGTATGTATGCATCATGTTGGATGCTGGATATGATCAGTTGGATCATTTATATGTATATGTATGTACGCATCATGTTGGATGCTGGATATGATCAGTAGGATCATTTTTATGTATTTTGTATATGCATCATGTTGGATGCTTGGACCATGTATCTGTATATGCATTAGGTGGATACATTGTATGATCAGGTGGATCATATATGGTGATATGTATCATGTATTTGTATTTGTATCAGGTGGATACACTGTATGATCAGGTGGATGATGTATGATGATATGTATCAGGTAGATACTTGGTATGCATCAAGTAGATGCATTGTATGATCAGGATGATCATGGATGACGAGCTTCAGGATGTTGCTCCAGATGACATGCAGCAGGATGTTGCAGTGATGATGATCGGGATGATCATGTGTACATCAGGATGATGTATGGTGAGTATCAGGTTGATACTCTATGGCCGTGGATGAGGTTGTGCAAATGAGCATATAATTTGGCCTTGGGAGATTTGCAGATAGTCTTTCAAGGTTTTTCCTATGGCATATAATTTGGCCACGGGATATCTGGCAAATGCTCTTTCGAGGTTTTGCTCTGGGAGGACATATAATTTGTGCCCTGGGAGATCTGCAGATAGTCTTTCGAGGTTTTTCCTATGGCATATAATATGGCCCTAGGATATCTGGCAGATGCTCTTTCGAGGTTTTGTACTATGGCATATAATATGTCCCTGGGAGATCCGATAGGTTGGGTTGTGTGCCCGTAATAAGTCCTAGGATGCTCTTGCGAGGTTTTTCCATGACCACATACAATCTGTCCCCGGGAGATCCTATAGGTAGAGCTGTGTGCTCGTAACAGCCTGGGATGCTCTTGCGAGGTTTTGTGGTGACCACATATAATCTATCCCTGGGAGATCCTATAGGTAGAGGTGTGTGCTCGTAACATCCTGGGATGCTCTTGCGAGGTTTTGTGGTGAGGTCACATATAATATGGCCCTGGGAGATCCTATAGGTAGAGCTGTGTGCTCGTAACAGCCCGGGATGCTCTTTCGTGGTTTTGTGACACACGTAATAAGTCCTGAGGATTCCATAGTATGGCCAGTGATGACGAAGACCTACAGGTGGTGGGCCTACATCCAGTATGAAAAAAAACTGGCTCTGTAGAACTTCCTATGATGAGTAGAGTCAGAGATTGGTTGAGATAGCAGCAACAGTGACGATGATGATGACGATGCATCAAGGACGATGATCCCGAGAAGAAGACTTGTCTTGCAGATCTGTGTTGAGAAATACCTTCCTAGTTAAGAGGGAGTGTTGATGTATATGTAACTTCGGAATGTATTTCATCTATGTATTTCATATATATTTATTGTACCCTTATTAGAGATGTGTTATTCCTCTATAAGGAAGTGTCGTCATGTGGATTGACAAGTGTCTCAAGTATGTGTACTTGCAGATGGGTTATTAGACCACCATGTGTGGGGTCGGCCCTGAAATATATATATTATAATGTGGATGTACCTAGCTAGACAAGTCGGCCCCATAAGGTCACTGGGCAAACAGGTTAGTATAAATAGAGATCAGGTGATCTCTATTTAGATCATTCAGAAAAGTCATATCTCTCTCACTCAGAAAGTGGCGCACTAGTGAGGAGGAGGATCATCTGCTACTAAGAGACTATCTCAGTGTATTTTGGTTGTACTTTTGTTGAGCCATTGCTCTCTCTATCTCTGAGGAAGTTGTGGGGTTTTTCATCTTAGGGTTTTCCCCACGGAAACTCTATGTCTCTTATCTCTCATGCTTTTGATTCTTGTGATGCTTGTCATATTTATTGTGATACATTGATATACTGTACATGTTATTCTCTCAGTGAAGATCCTAGAGTATTGTGAATTAATGCTCAAAATTTAACACCAAACCGGTTGGATCATTTGGATCGGGCAGGGGGTAGTTTTGTACTCTATAAAATGAAAAACTAAAAGCTTTCCAAGACCATTTCAATTTTTCATTATAAATTAAAATGCTTACCATTGGATTAATAATAATTGGAATAATTACCATAATAATCGTTGGAATACTTACCATTGGCGTAATAATAATTAGTGTGGACAAATTTTATTATAATTTAGTAGTCAGCTCAACTAAAATTAAACAAAACACGGATCATGCTTTGTTGTTTACATATTAAATAGAGTATTAGTAGTTTCTTAATAGATTTGTTAACATGCTAACATTAGTGTTATATAAAGACAAAATGGAATTGAAAAGAACAGTATGGATAAATGGAAGATCCAGATGCTAAAACAAAAATGGATGCAAAGAGTTAAGAAACAAATCTCGGATTGGTATGTCAAGGTTTTGATAATGTATTTGTTAAGAATTGTAATCTCAATGGTCATGAGCTTGTTAATTAGTTGATTTTGTTAGTTGACTAGGACACTTGGCTGTCCCATAGTATTGGACAGTAGTATTGATGTGATGTAATCCTATATAAGCTTGAAGTTAATAATTAGGAGGAAATCAATATGCCCATTGTGTTCTATCTTCTATTTGCTTTTGTCTTGTATATTTTAACATGGTATCAGAGCGTATGGTTTGATCCATACCTATTGTTGTTGGGTAAGCCTTTTCACATAGTGGAAAGCGCACACATGTAGATCAAGATGGAACACATCGGCGTGGAGGAGTAGCTTCACATCTTTGGCGCTGCATTAAATATTTTTTTATTTTTTCCTTTGTAAGCGCCGATGCACTTGACCTTTTCGAGAACTGTGGCACAACACACATGTTGCATAGAAGAGACACGTCACCAACACACTCTCTGCACAAATGAATCACGTAATCAACACACTTATTGTTAAGGAGAAGCGCATCGAACATTGTTCACTTGCATGGATTTTGTCCAATGCACCCTCCGATGCACTGTGTCAGCTAAAAAACTAGCGGCACTCTTGATGAGTCCAATTTTGAGGTATTTGATAAACCTTTTTCCTGCAGTCAAGCTCAAGCAATGGCGAAGAAACACACTCATTTGTGGAAAAAATGTTTTACTTTAAACATTTAATGAAATTGTTTTTGATGATTATTCTTGTATGTTAAAATGCAAATTTGATAAACTAATTATGTGGAAACCAAGCGTGATTGAGTAGGTTCAGGGGCATTCAAAGATGAACACATAGAAGACTAAGGGATCACCAAGCTCGACACCCTGTTTCCTGATTTATAGAGAACACACTCCTGTTTAAGGAAAATCGGCATTTAGACATTTAGTTAAGTTCAGCATTACAAATTATATAAATATGGACCTCTCGGGTAGCGAGAGGCCTCTGTTGACATTTTGGAGAAACATTGTTTTAAGTTTTCTTAACTATTGAGATACTGCAAAGTTACAGACCTTTGTGAAGACATGGATTGTATATTTTAATAAGAGATTGATGTTAAATTCCAGCCAGCGTTTATAAGTTTCTTTCTCTCCTGAGTACGGGTTGGAGAGGGCCCCTCCAACATGTAAGTCAGGGGATTTCCATTTTCAGGTATTTTCCAATTATGTGTTTTACATTGACGAACAGTTATATTGCATATGGAAGCGCTTGAATGATGTATTATTTCTATAGTAATTTATACCACGTTCTATAGTACAGCAAAACGGTTTCAATAGTCCTGTAGCTGCTTTCTTCCAAACGCACATTTTAACAAACAATTGCATCTATATTAGCTTTGCTTTCAAAAGTCATGGTTTAGATCTAAGGTATATGAATATTTCTCATTGTGATTAATTACTCTGACTTCTTAGTAAATAGATGTGTAGCATGAAATGATCACACTTCAATCTTAGTTTTGGTATTTAAACGATTTAGATCAGAACTCTAGTTTTATGCATAAAAGTAATTACAGACCTTGTTTTCTCCAATATTAGAATAGATATGTTATGGCATTTCACTTTCTAGATTTACCATTCTGCACTTAGGTAACTTCATAGGATTATCTCTTCTACTTTCAACATTTTAATTATTTAAAATAGACTTACTGCTTTTAGTATTTTCATTCTTTAAAAACAAATTTATTGCTTTCAGTACTTTAATTCTTTGAAATAGATTTATTGCTTTCCAGTATTTAATTCCCTAGTATAACCAGTTTTACATATTGAGTAGGAAACCCTTAGAGCATCGATACCGACACCCAACCACAACAAAGATTATCCTATAAGAGCATAGATAGTGCCTGCACCTCTAAGGTTTGTACGTCCCCTGGGTTGACATTTAAAGTAGGCTCGTAGTACAGCTGCCTTCATTAGGCATTCCTATTAGGAAACCACTTTTTGGCGCCATTGCCGGGGAGGTGCTAAATATTTTAGGAGACATCACCTAAAAACAACACAAAAAGAAAACAAAAATCACATAAAACAAAAACAAAACATAAATACTTTTTTTTACCAATGAATGCCTCATTGGCTAAGGGATAGGTTTGGCCGCTTTCTGCCCAAGCATTCCACGAGCAACAACCGTAATAACAGTTCTGATCATTCTCAGTTTGAATTTCTACACTCTGAAAATGAAACTAACTCCACATACGATCCAAACAGATGCAACTTCACTACCAGTTCCAGCTCAAACACCACAATGGAAAACAAAGAGGAGGAACCTAGGGAGCTTTTCACCTTTCCCATTAGCATACCTCTTGGAGATGCCAGGATGAAGAACATCAATCCTAATAATCTCTACCAAACTTCCATGGTTTGACTTCAGAAGATCCTGACACATTCCTGTTTGAATTTGAGGTAGTTTGCAGATCATTTGATTACACTACGGATGCACAAAAGCTAAGGCTTTTTCCTTCCACATTGAAAGACCTATCACTTTGGTGGTATATGGGCCTTGAAGGGAATATTATCTTTAGCTGGGATCAAATGAAACAAGCATTCTTAGAAAAATATAGGGACTACTACAAGGCCAAAGATACTAGGGATGAAATCTTTAGGATGCAACAAGGAGAAAGAGAGTCATTAGAAGATTATGCCCAAATATTTCAACTCAGCTACAAACGAGCCAGTCATTGAACCTTGGATCCTGAATCACTAAAACTTGTCCTTCTTAGAGGTGTAAAAGAGGAGAATTTTGAAGTCTTAAATATTCTAGGAGATGGTGATATATTCCATAAATCTTTTTACCAGATCCTGCAAATATTCAAAAACTACTCTAGATCTAGGAAAACTAAGAATGGGACAAGGGATACACACACATCTACTGGTGGATCAACATCTTCAAGACCAACACTTACAAAATATGATTTAGGAAACCTGCTAGACGACATGAAGACTGACATCCTGCAATCTCTAGCCATGAAACTTGATGCTCTTCAAATAAAAAAGAAACAGGATGAAATTAACCAAGCCTTGGCAGTATTATGTCCTCATTGTAGAAAAAAACATGAGAAGGGGCAGTGCGCCTTGAACACAATAGAAGTATGTGGTCTCTGAACTGATGACCATTCCACTAATAAATGTCCCCTCTTACCCTCATGTAAGGAAACTATTCAAGACCCAACAACTGAAGGAGCAATAGAATAGCTCTATTTTATAAATCAAAGGAGGAATAATTTTGTTAGACCATATCAATAGAGAAATCAATCCTACTATAATCAAGGACAGCCAAATTGGAACTCTGCACCAACTCCATAGAAATCACAGCCAAATCAAAACCAATGGCAACAAAATCAACAAACATATCAACCATCCTATCAACAACAGTATTATCCACCGTCCTATCCTCAATACCCCCCACCTTTTCCATCCACCACAAATTATATAAATCAATACCCCGATCCATCAAATTGGAGGGCGCCATTACAACAGTCACTTATTATGCCACCCCCACAACCTTAACCACCCCCTACACCTCCACCCATTCCAGCCCAACCAATCCCAAATCCTAATAATAACATACCTCCACAACAGCAACAGACATATAACATTGATATCACACAATTCCCTACCTATGTTGTAGAAACAATAGAAATAAATGAAATAAACCTGAGATCTGGAAAAACGTTGCAGAGTACATCCCCACACAACATCCAACAACCTGAAGCTCAAGACCAAACATCAGAACCCTATGTTCAACATCCAGATGAACCAGAACCTCCTGAGGACGAAATCCAACCACTCCCATGAAACAGAAACCCTCCATTTCCTGAAAAACTAGTACGATGTACCAAAGATGAAGAGGAAAACGCAATTTTGAATGAATTAAAACACTTGAGTATCCAAATCCCCATCTTACAAGCCATCAGAGACGTACCCATCTACAAAAAATATATAAAAGAGAATTGTTTGAAGAAACCTGGAAGGAGAAAGCGTGACCCACCAACTATTAATGTAGTGTGCCAATTAGCTGATCTAACGCTAGGTATCGTGGTTAACCCCAAATATCTAGACCCAGGTAGCCCCATGGTCCAAGTCAACACCAATAACAGACAAATCAACAAGAGCCTAATTGATTTAGGAGAAACTATAAACGTAATGACCAAATATATTATGATCCACCTAGGTCTCCAATCAGAGGTTCGACCAACAACTACAATACTCCAACTAGCAGATACATCCACTATGAAGCCTGAAGGAATGCTCGAGGACATTATAATCAATATAGAATCGTGGGAATACCCAACAGATTTCATAGTCATTGAGGTAAAAAGCAAACTTAATGGATATCCTATTACACTCGGAAGACCCTGGCTAGAAACTGCAGACACTTACATAGGATGTAGGTCAGGAAACATGACCATCACCAGTGGCCAGACTAGGAAAAAATCACCATTTACCCACCAGCCAGAAAATCCTTAGACATAGAATATCAAAACTGGACTGACGATTACAATGACACACTGAATCAAAACATAAGACTTGTCCTGACAATTGATGCTGCATTAACCCTAAAAGCCATAGACGAAGATGGCCATATAGATAGATTTATACAAAATGTATCTTCTAACAATCATGTTATTCAAGAATTTTTTTCTACAGAAACAGATGACAGTTCAAAATAGAACATGGATGACTTATGGACAGAAGTACTAGAAGAATAGATTGAAAAGGTAAAAGTCGTGGAAGTTCACCCTGGCAAAACAGTCAACATAAATTCCAATTTGGAACCAGAGCAAGAAAGGAAATTAATAAAGATACTAGAAGAACAGATTAAAGCATTTGCATGGACATATGCAAACATGAAAAAAATACATTCTGATATGTGCAAACACTACATTTACATCAAAGAAGGTTCTATTCCTATTAGGCAACCACAAAGAAGGCTAAACCCTACATTAAAGGACATAGTCAAAGTGGAATTACAAAAGTTATTAGATGCAGGGTTCATCTATCCAATATATGATAGTGAGTGGGTCTCACCACTAGTTATAGTACCCAAAAAAGGAGGCAAATGGAGAATTTGTGTGGACTACAGGGAGCTGAATAAAGCAACCAAGAAAGATCACTTTCCACTTCCATTCATAGATCAGGTGCTAGATACATTATCTGGAAACAAGTATTTTTCATTCTTAGACGGTTTCAGTGGGTACAACCAAATTTTAATACACCCAGCTGATCAAGATAAGATGACCTTTACATTCCCATGGGGAACTTATGCCTATAGGGTCCTAACCTTTGGTTTATGTAATGCCCCAACAACATTTCAAAGAGCCATATTGAGTATTTTCTCTGATTTTATAAATGACAAAATGGAAGTCTTCATAAATTATTTCACACCCTATGGACAGGCCTTTGACCAGGAATTGAACAATCTTGAATTAGTATTAAAAAAATGTATTGAAATGAGCTTGTGCCTAAGCAATGACAAATGTAGGATGTTAATGGAAGAAGGCATCGTTCTAGGACATCATATATCACAAAGAGGTATAGAGGTTGATCAAGCCAAAGTCTCAGTAATCAGAATGATGCCCCCATATATCAAACAAAGGGATGTGAGAAGTTTCCTTTGGTAGAAAGGGTACTATAGGAGGTTTATTGAAAATTATAGCAGAATTGCTGCCCCCATGTTTGCACTTCTCACAAAAGACAATGAGTTCATATGGACAAGCAACTGCATGACAGCCTTTGAAAGTCTTAAGCAAAAAACAATCACAGCACCAGTACTCCAAGGACCAAACTGGGAAATTCCATTTCACATCCACATAGATGCATCAGATAAAGCCATCAGATCTGTGCTTGGACAAGAACAAGACAAGAAACCCTATGCCATGTACTATATAAGAAAAAATTTGGCTGTGGAAGAACTCAACTACATAGTCACAGAGAAGGAATTTCTGGCAGTCATACATGCAATCAATAAATTCAGGCATTACATCACAGGATACCAAATTTTTATCCACACTGACCACTCAACAATCAAATATCTTATGAACAAGCCTAATACTAGTGCGAGAATTATCAGATGGATGCTACTTCTACAAGAATTTGACATTACTATAATAGATAAACCAGGCAAGCATAATGTGGTAGCCGACTTTTTGTCAAGAGTCACACATGGAAAAGATAACAAATTGGTTCAAGATAACTTCCCTGATGAGCACCGTTTTTCCATATCAATAAGAAGCCCATGGTTTGCTGACATAGCAAACTATTTAGTATCCGGGAAGTTTCCAGAACATTACAGTTATAAAGAATGGACAAAAGTAATAAGGCAAAGTGCCACATATACATGGATAGAGGGAATGCTTTTTAAACAGGGACCAGATCAAGTACTTAGAAGGTGCATTAGGGAAGATGAAGTACATGACATAATGCATGCCACCCACAATGAACCCTATGGAGGAAACTATGCCGCAAAAAGGACAACCTACAAGATCTTGCAAGCAAGGTATTATTGGCCAACACTCCACAAAGATGCTTATGAGTATGTGTCCCACTGTGATGATTTCCAGAGAATGGAAAACCAACACAAAAACAAGAAATGCCACTCCATCCACAAATCTCCTTGGAGGCATTTGAAAAGTGGGGATTTGATTTTGTTGGCCCATTCAACCCACAGTCCAATCAGAAAAGCTACATCCTCGTATGCATTGATTACCTTACAAAATGGATAAAGGTAGCAGCACTGGCTGCTGCAAATGAAATCAGTGTGGCCAAATTCTTTACTGATAAGATCTTTCACAGGTTTGGGGTGCCAAGCGAAGTAGTTTCTGATCAGGGCCCACAATTCACATCAAATTTCATTGAAGACTTGATGAAAAGAAACAATGTAAAGTACAGACAGTCATCCTCCGATCACCCTCAAGCAAATGGTCAAGCTGAGGTAACCAACAAGGAATTAGAGAGAATCTTGACAAAAACTGTCCAACTTCACAAAAGGGATTGGGCTGACAGACTTAGTGAGGTAGTCTGGGCTTACAATACTACATGGAAAACAACTACAGGATTCACACCTAATGAACTAGTCTATGGAAAAAAGGTCATGCTGCCAATTGAATTTGAAATAAAGACATTAAGAATTGCAACAGATTTACAGATGGACCTATCAGAAATTCAAAAAGAACTCATGCTACAGCTAAATCAGCTGGATGAACACTGCAAACAAGCACTTACACATACTAAAATCATCCAACAACAAAGAAAGAAATGGCATGACCAACATCTGAAGGATAAAAAGTTCAATGAAAGTGATTGGGCACTACTTTACGACTCCAGATTTCACACATTCAAAGGAAAGCTAACCACTAGATGGCTTGGATCTTACATTATACATAAAATTTATGAAAATGGGGATGTGAAAATTATTACAATTGATGAAGAGGAGTTCCTCGTGATAGTTAATGGGCATCGCCTAAAACTTTACAAAAAACCACAGTCAAAAGAAGAATTTACACAGGTACTCTACCAACAACAATTGATGTTGATAGAGGATGCAACAAGTCAGTAAAATTCAAATCATTTACAATAAAAACAAAAAAAACAAACAAACGAAAAAGAGAGAAAAAAAAGACAAAAATGAAAAATGAGATGAAAAAAAAAAAAGAATGAAAAGTTACAAGGCCACGTATATCCCTATGAAAAATCCATCATTACTATTGCAAAGCAAAATATCAACCACAATTCAAGCGAGCTGGATATGCATTCAAGAAAGCCAGCAAAAATATCTACCACTACAGGAACAATCCAAGCACACTCTTCATTTTCAACTCTGCCATATCATCATGAGAGCCTGACCATACTTCAAGAAAGCCTGCAATTGATTCAAGCAAGGCTGCCATTTATCCAAGTGAGCCTGCAATTCAATTCAAGCGAGCCAGATACATTACATATCAGCACTCAAGCGAGCCCGCCACGTCTACATTCAGCAATTAGTCATCACTACTACAAAATTCTTCAAACACGCCATTCCATTCTTTTTCAACATACTCAAGCGAGCCTGCAAATCAATTCAAGTGAGCCTGCAAGTTATTCAAGAGAGCCAGTTACATACAGCCATGCAATCATCCAAATACGAAGCATCATCACATGAGTCGTATCAACAACTGCCACAATTTTCAAAATAAAATACTTCAACAAATTCAAATGGGCAAAAAGGAAAAAAAGCAGCCCACACACGTAACTACTGATATGCAGAAATCAACTACAGACACCGCCAAATCTACTACAGAATCCGCCATGCATTAAAAATGCACCAGATCATCAATGTAGGTACGCATACATACCAAGGTAATCTCTAGAACGATTTTATTTTATGCTTAAGGTAAAATAGTATCCCACACTACATTCATTTCTAGTCAGCTGAGGACAGCTTCTATTTTAAATCGGCAGCATGGTCGAATGACCTTAATAAGTCATGATCGCTACCTAAGTCCCGTCACCCTCAACAAATCATGATCGCAACCTTCACCATATGAAGTATAGAGATCGATCATGGGAATACAGAGATCGATCATGAAAAAAAGGGGGATTAAAAGAGGCAAGTACAGGAATGATGGAAAGGATACGTGCGAAAAGACAGCAAGTAAGGCTACATAATCCTCCACAATTTTGCATATAAGGAACCGCTTGGAATTCCCGAGAAGCAACAGACCAAAAATCTAATGTGCTCACCCATCCAACATTGCAATCCTCGAGCCTATAGGCAGATCCCTGACCAGTTGAAGGTATAAACCATATTCCAAAGTTCTCATTTTGTCTTATTATAAAGAAGATTCTAAAATGACAAAGGGTTTCAAGAAAAGTGAACCGAAAGATAACAATGCCATTTATCAGAGCTCGAGAGTCCTGCAGATCATTCGCAATTCAGGATGGAGGCATTTCATCCTTGTACTAAGAGGATATGATATAGGGGTAGCTCAGAAGATCACAAGAAACCTCAAACATATCAAAGATGAATAGTACGTCACCCGAGTAAAAGGGTTGTATATAAAATTGGATGAGGACATGATTGCCAAATACACTGGTATTCCAATGGGCCTGCATTTGAGCAGTAGTGACAGGGAATCAAACCACATAGCAAAAGCAACATTCTTTGAACAAGGGGAAGCTTACGATGAGGACAAAAATGGATTCAAAAGACTCTCCATGCCAGCACCATGGGATGAAATGGCTGCAATTGTCCAGAGGTACATTACTTGCATTGGAAGGTTAAGTTATGTTCCCATTTTCCATTTCCGTATTTTGGAACTTCTCAGGCACATAAGTCACATTTCAGCAAACAACAACATTAGCATTCCATTTTACCTACTCCAATCCCTAGCTGAAATGATTAGGAAGGTGGCGAAGGGAAAAGAGGATGCTTTGGCCCATCATGGGTTGATCAAACTAATAGTTGGTGAGGAACTAAAAGAATAGATTCCAGAGCTCTCTTTGGAGGAGTTCATATTGGTATCTGCTGAGGACGTTCAGAGAATGAAGACTACACCCTTGCCACTAGAATCAAAAAGTAAGACCACATCTGTATCAGGGGCAAAAAGAAAAATTGACTTGGACAGTGTGGCCGACACCTTGGTAAAAATAAAACACTCATGAGAGGACTCCCCCAAATCAGACCCAGATATTTCTACCAGTAGTCAGGGGACGAAGAGGCGTAGCAAAAGATTCACATAGGTAACTAAAGTCCAAGTCTCCAAGGAGGAAGAAAGGGAACCCAGCCCCCTGGTTACCAATGTGTCTGATGATGACATTGATCCTTTTATAGATGAGAAGGATTCAAGTACGGATGAAGATGAGGAAGAACAAGAGGAAATGAATGAAGAAGAAGAACAGGATGAAGAAGAAGAAATGGATAAAGAAGAAGAGCAGGGCTTACAAAAGAAAGGAAACCTCCAGGAGAATCCTCCAGAACATAATGAAAACCCTGAGGTCGTTACCCAACTCACTGAGGCTCGGGAAGACTTGGAAAGGCTTAGAAATGAGTTGGAAACATTAAGAAAGCCCATACCTCCCCTATTCTCAGCTGAGAAGACACAAATCCAGATGAATCGTGCAGAAGAGCTACGACTGGATGAGTAGAACAATTCAGTGCTGCAAGAAAAATTGGCCGAGGCACAAAACAAATTAGCAAAGAAAGACCAGGAGATTACCAAATTAAAAGACGCTTTGGCCACTACTACCGACATATATGATAGACTACGGGACCTTAGACCACTGTCGGCAGTATATGCGGTTTATATGCAGGAGAAATGGGGAAAATTCTAGCTCCAGAGGTTGAAGCAAGGGCTCCCTATAGAGATAAGCACTCCCAAAGAGTTTATGGATGCATGTTTGAACTCCACAGAGATAGAGAAGGACCAATTGAGTGAATTCTTCTTGCATAATTTCATAGTTTCTAGCTCGCCCAACTGGTCGCCAAACCCATATGTGGGAAATTTCCAATTGAGGGCATTATGTTCGTGGATGAACCACGAAATTGAGCGAGCCCAGGACTACCATCTCTATGTCACATCCAAATGGGAAACCCCATTGATGATTAGAGTAGAGCCAACTCACCCTGAAGGGGTAATCTACAACCATAGGATCCTCACCCACGATGAGGAACTGATCCCCATTCTCCTTGCAAAACAGCAGGAGGCTATGACTCATTTTGACAGTACACTTCGAAGCACACAGAAGGAAGTTCATGAGTCCATTAAGGAAAGGTGGAGCAGAGTGGAAAACGATCTGAAAGGAAAAGAACTCCACTCCCCACTTAGGCTTAATGATGCCCTTTTCAAACCCACACTCTACAAGGAATCTCTGGCAAGAAATCAACTCAGATGGATAGGGATGACGCTGAATCCCCCATTCTTTCTTTCTCCAGTCATCAAGGGACAGATTAATGAGGAGGAAGAGAGGAGGGCATGGGCCAAGGAGGATCAGAATTTTGGATATCACAGGCAGGCAAGGATCCCTAGGTTCGTAGCATGGGACATCAGAGAGGTCATCGACGAATTGAATATGTCACCCAAGGATGGGTGAATCCTTCAAGTATGGGAGAGAATGATTATTCCAATTTTGAGGTATTTGATAAACCTTTTTCCCGTAGTCAAGCTCAAGCAATGGCGAAGAAACACACTCATTTGTGGGAAAAATGTTTTACTTTAATTATTTAATGAAATTGTTTTTGATGATTATTCTTGTATGTTAAAATGCATATTCATAAACTAATTATGTCGAAACCAAGCGTGATTGAGTAGGTTCAGGGGCATTAAATGATGAACGCGTAGAATACTGAGGGATCACCAAGCTCGGCACCCTGTTTCCTGATTTATAGAGAATGCACTCCTGTTTAAGGAAAATCGACATTTAGACATTTAGTTAAGTTCAGCATTACGAATTATATAAATACGGACCTCGAGTAGCGAGAGGCCTCTTTTGACATTTTGGAGAAACATTGTTTTAAGTTTTCTGCACTATTGAGATAGTGCGAAGTTACAGACCTTTGTGAAGACATGGATTTTATATTTTAATAAGAGATTGATATTAAATTCTAGCCGGCGTTTATAAGTTTCTTTCTCTCTTAAGTACGGGTTGGAGAGGGCCCCTCCAACACGTAAGTTAGGGGATTTCCATTTTCAGGTATTTTCCAATTATGTGTTTTACATTGACGAATAGTTATATTCTATATGGAAGCGTTTGAAAGATGTATTATTTATGTAGTAATTTATACCGAGTTCTGTAGTATAGCATAATGGTTTCAGTAGTCCTGTAGCTGCTTTCTTCCAAATGCACATTTTAACAAACGATTGCATCTGTATTAGCTTTGCTTTCAAAAGTCATGGTTTAGATTTGAGGTATATGAATGTTTCCCATCGTGATTAATTACTCTGACTTCTTAGTAAATAGATGTGTAGCATGAAACAATTACACTTCAATCTTAGTTTTGGTATTTAAATGATTTAGATCAGAACTCTAGTTTTATGTATAAAAGTAATTACAGACCTTGTTTTCTCCAATATTAGAATAGATCTGTTATGGCATTTCACTTTCTAGATTTACCATTCTTCACTTAGGTAACTTCATAGGATTATCTTTTCTGCTTTCAGCATTTTAATTATTTAAAACAGACTTAGTGCTTTTAGTATTTTCATTCTTTAACAACAGATTTACTGCTTTCAGTATTTTAATTCTTTAAAATAGATTTATTGCTTTCCAGTATTTAATTCCCTAGTATAACCAATTTTACATATTGAGTAGGAAACCCTTAGAACATCGATACCGACACCCAACTGCGACAAATATTATCCTATAAGAGCATAGATAGTGCCTGCACCTCCAAAGTTTGTACGTCCCCCAGGTTCACATTTAAAGTAGGCTCTTAGTACAGTTTCCTTCATTAGGAATCGTTATTAGGAGCTCACCAACTCTGTTTAAAGATATCCATACAATACGGAAAATACCAGCATGAAGTAGATATCTCCACTAATGTTGACCGACACAAACTACGAGTTTTGGTGAATTAAGTTGAAGACATTTCTTCAAATCAACAAATGTTTGGATATGGTTGAAAATGAGTTCATGGAACTAGCGGCAATTGCTTTGGATGCTATGTCTAATGCTCTCAATAAATCCCTTGAAGAAAGCCGCGATTGAGATCTCACTGCAAAATGATTGATCCAAAGCTTCATTGAAGAGTTCATTTTCCCACGGATCTTGAGAGCTACCACCGCATATCAAGCATGGAATCTCCTTGCAACTGCATACAAAGGTACCGATAAAGTTAAAACGGTAAGACTTCAAACCCTTAGACTTCAGTTTGAAAGTCTTGAGATGAAGGAAACTGAAACTATAGATTAGTTCATGACTAGGGTTTCAGGTATTGTAAATCAATTCCAAACCTATGGAGAGGCCTTGGAACAAAAGGTTGTTGTTCAAAATATTCTTATATGTCTCACTAAGAATTTTGCTATGGTTGTTACTGCAATAGAAGAATCTAAAGATCTATCCAAGTTTTCCCTATAAGAGCTAACAGGGTCCCTTCTGTCCCACGAAGCTCGACTCAGTCAAGAGGAAGAGTCTATGTCAAATGAATTAAGCACTGAGGCTTCATTCAACAGAGGTCATGGCAGAGGAAGTAGAGGATGAGGCAGAAGAAGAAGAAGTTCTCATTCTACAGAGGATAGAACTGCTCATGAACACTCAGATCGTTGTGCTAAATCTCACAAATCTTAGAGAGGGAGAGGAAAGAGATGGAATAATAGGTCCAACATACAGTGCAACTACTGCAAGAAGTATGGCCACTATGAACGAAATTGCATAAAGAAGCAAGAATATCATAACAGTGGCAGATCCCATGTCTCCAATGTTGAAGAAAGCTCATCATAAGTCATGTTTCTCTCATGCCAAGCGACTGAAGAAGAATATCATTCAGATGTATGGTTGCTAGACAATGGATGCAACAATCATAAGACTCGTAAAAAATCATTATTTTCTGATCTAGATTCATCTGTCAATTAAAAAATTAATCTTGGTGATCATTATCTTGTTCCTACTCAATGCAAAGGTATTGTACCTATTCTTACCAAACAAAATGAAAATAAGTCCATACATTATATATTCTATGTTCCTAATTTGAAAGTCAATCTTATCACTGTGGGTCAAATGATTCATAATAAGTATGATGTCATGTTTATTGATTCATATTGTGTTGTCTATGATAAACCCCCCAGTAGAGGACTCTTAGCCAATGTAGAAATGACCAAGAATAGAATATTCCCACTCGATCTGAGAAGTGCTATCCTATCGCAGTCATATGCACATACTGTTTCCAATCTATATGAAACCTGGTTATGGCACTATAGGTATGGTCATCTACCCTTTTAGAGTCTCAATCATCTGCAAAAACAATCCATCGGTAAGGGGTTACCAGTTATGAATGAATAGTCGAGTTCCTGTGAAGACTGTATCTTAGGGAAACATCAAAGGGACAAGTTCCCCACTTCTACATCTCGATCCAAAGAACACCTTGATTTAGTTCACACAGACCTATGTGTACCCATGCAAAACCATTCCATAGGAGGTAGTCTATATTTTCTGACCTTTATTGATGATTACAACAGGAAAGTCTGGATCTATTTTCTCAGACATAAATATGATGCCTTCTCCAAATTCAAAGAGTTCAAGGCATTGACTGAAAAACAGTCATGTAAATCCATGAGAGTACTAAGATTAGATGGTGGAGGTGAGTATGAATCACATGATTTGGAGAGTTCTATAAACAACATCGCATCCAGCACCAGTTCACTACCACATACACTCCACAATAGAATGGGGTTGTTGAATGGAAGAACCAGACCATCATGAACATGGCCCAAAGCATGTTGTCATACAAGAAGCTGTCACATGATTATTGGGATGAAGTTGTTGCATGTTCAATTTACTTACTGAACAGATCTCCCACAGTAAGTGCTAAAGATAAGATACCTGAAGAAGCATGGAGTGGCACTAATATTAGTGTTTCACATCTCAGAATATTTGGATGTGTGGCATTTTCACAGATACCTAATGAATTAAGGAAGAAACTAGACAAGAAAACTGAAAAGTGTATCTTTATTGGTTACAGTGAACAACACAAGGCTTACAAGTTGTATAATCCTGTCACCAAAAAGGTTGTGGTGAGAAGAGATGTTAAATTCCTTGAAGACAAATGCTGCATGAAATAGTATATATTCAACAGAATCACAGTCCAGTACCACCAAAACCACTCAGAATGCCCAGACTGGAGGTACAACAGCAATAGCAAGAAGCAACACCAGCAGACTGTCCACCAATGAATCAGAGAACAAGAACCTTAAGGGATTTATATGAACATAATCTTATTATTGATGAGCAACTATAGTATGCTCTATTCTCGTGTCAGCCAACATCATTTTATGAAGCAGTAAAAGATGTACAGTGGGTACAAGCAATGAATTGAGAAATTCTTTCTATTGAAAGGAATCAAACTTTGGACCTTGTTGATCTCCCACCAGACAAAACCGATATTGGATTAAAATGGGTCTATAAGACCAAACTCAATGAAAAAGCAGAGATAGAGAAGCACAAAGCATGATTGGTTGCAAAAGGATTTTCTCAACAACATGGTGTATACTATGATGAAACCTTTGCTCCAATAGCAAGGATGGACACTATGAGGGCTGTACTTGCAATAGCAGCTCAAAACGAGTGTCCTGTTTATCAAATGGATGTGAAATATGCCTTTCTCAATGGCATACTTGAAGAAGAAGTCTATGTAGACCAGCTACCTAGTTCTGTAGTCAAAGGTCAAGAACACAAGGTATGTGTTGATGTATTTGTAACTTCGGAAGATATTCACTTGTATATTGTATGCATTACATTTGTACTTTATTGTATCCCCAAAGGAGATGTATTATTCCTTCGATTGGAAGTGTCATCATTTGTATTTGCAAGTGTCGCAATTTATATTGTAAGTGTCGTAACTTATATCTGATGGGTTATTAGACCACCTTGGTGGAGTCGGCCCTGTATGAGTTATGTGGGTTAAAGGATTATTAGACCACCCTAGTGGGGTCAGGCTAGTCAACATTATGTTAAGTGGTTAAGTTGGGGCCGACCTAGTTAGATTTAAAAAACAAGTGAAGTAGTGTATAAATAGAGAGTGTGTTTCTCTCATTTTACTCAATTCACTCACTCATCCAACTCGCATTAGTTGAGAGAGGGGTGCACATAAGTGGAGGAGGATTAGCTGCTGGAGTCATCTATCTTTTGGGGATTGATCTTTGTCATCTTTGTATTGGGGCTTATTCTATCTCTAAGGAAGTTGCGAGGTGTTTCACCTTCTTGGTTTTCCTCGAGGAAGCTCTTTGTCTCTTATGTTTATGATTGTTATGATGTGCATGTTATTCTCTTAGTAGGATCTTAGATAATGTTTGAATGAAATTATCAAAAAATTAACAGTATGTAAGCTAAAAAAGGCCATGTATGGTCTAAAACAAGATCCACGAGATTGGTACAACATAATTGATTCTTACCTCATAAATAATGGGTTCAATAGGAGCAGCAGTAAACCCACTCTGTAAGTCAAAACAAATAAAAAATGTAACATTCTACTTGTATGTATTTATGTTGATGATATGATTTATACTGGAAATATGATACTAGAATAATTTAAGATAACCATGAAAAAGGAGTTTGAAATGACTAATCTTGGTCTCATGAAGTATTTCCTTGGTATGGAAGTTGACCAAAGTGAAAATGGCATCTTCATTTGTCAGCATAAGTATGCTACAGACATTCCACAGAGATTTGGAATGGATAAATGTAAACCAGTAGAAACCCCCATTGCTACAAGAACAGAGTTAAGCAAGAATGATGAAGGACCAGAAGTAAATTCTACAATTTACAAAAGATTGGTAAGAAGTTTAATGTATTTAAATGCAACTAGACCTGACTTGATGTATGTTGTAAGTTTGATCTCTAAATTCATGAAGTCTCCCAAAGACTCTCACTGGAAAGTTGGTAAAAGAATTATGAGATATGTTGCAATCACAATTGGTTATATAATTTGGTACACTCATTCACCACACAGTACTCTTACAGGGTACAGTGACATTGATTTTATAGGTAGTATTGATGATAGAAAAAGCACATCTGGTTATGCTTTCCATTTTGGTACTAGTCTGATTTCATGGGAATCTCAGAAACAACCCATTGTTAGTATGTCTTCTGTAGAAGAAGAATATGTAGGAGCAACTACAACAACATGCCACACAGTTTGACTAAGAAGACATTTGAAGGATATGGGACACATAGAAAAAGAACCAACCTCTATTTATTGTTACAATAGTTCTTCCATACAATTGTCCAAACATAATGTGTTTCATAGAGATAGTAAACACGTGTACACTCGCTATCACTATATATGCGAGTTAGTCAATAATGGAGAGATTGCTTTGATGTTTTGTGTCTCTAAGGAGTAATTGTATGATATGTTTACCAAACCTTTGATAACATCTACATTTGAGTTTCAGAGGAAGCACTTGGGCAGTGATAGTGCTGAGAACACCATCCCATTTGAGATTAAGGGGATGTGTTAAGAATTGTAATGTCAATGGTCATGAGTTGGTTAATTAGTTGATTTTGTTAGTTGAATAGGACACTTGGCTATCCCATGGTATTTCTTGTCCCATAGTATTAGAGAGTATTGATGTGATGCAATCCTATATAAGATTGAAGTTAATAATACAAAGCAAATCAATATTCTAGTTGTGTTCAATCTTCTATCTGCTTCTGTCTTGAATATTTTAACAGTATTTAGTACATGTTATCAAAGTGTAGCACTCTAGTGCATCTTAGCCATGGAAACCATGCGAAGATCTTTTATGGGTCTCCCAACTCGAGGATCACCTCAGTACTCCATACTAGATGAGTCCATGACAGCCCTTATTTACTAACTAATTATAATGGAGGGGACGCCGCAAGTACTTTGTATAATATTCTGCAGATATTAATATATGAAGGCTATGTAACGTGCTTAAAAGAAGACCTCTGCTCCAAATACATAGGTCGAGTAACTTGCAAAACCAGCAGTGCTGGATATGATTTGGTTGAAGATGATATAATGGTTACCTTCTGGGTGGACAAAGGGAAGGAATTTGACCTTCTCAGCTACCTTACAGAAGGTAAATTTGACGATAAAGATATGGCTGAGTACAGTACCATATTTTTAACCATACGTAATCTGTTCAAGTTTATAGAACGAATGAGCAGATTTAGAGAGGATATAACACATAACAATGAATCTAGTAAAAGTAAGAAATATTCACGTGACATGGTATAGGATGTAAAGTATCTAAATAATATTCAAAGTTTGCCACGCACTTTGATTTTTGGATGTTACTGACATTTACGAGTGGGATAGGATGATGTTGCATCAAGAATTTCTGGATCTGTGTCAACAGATGGAGTCAGTGAGCAGTAGCAGTGGTGACCATTGTAAATATAAGCTAGTGGTAGTTGAGGCTCTCTTCGAGGATGGAAAGCATTCTATCGTATACGTTTGAGCTTCAAAGTATCTGAACCAAAATGTAATGGATAACATGTGGTATGAAATTGATGACAGTGATGTCAAATTAGTGCCGTTTACAGAGCTTTTCAAACCAAAAAACGTCTCAATTATGCTAATCTATGAGCAGATGAACTCCTAAACTATTTCTGAGTTCACGAGTTATTTTTCCTACGGATTTTTTTGAAATAGATGGTAATATCTGATTGTACAGGGAATATACGCATAAAGACTCTCCATAAAAGGAGGATGGCTGCTTTGTCAATCTAGCAATTTCTATGTTGAGCCTCTTTGTAAGTATTATTATCAATAGATACTCTTTTCATGGTTTTAAAAGTGGAGATTAATCTATGTTATTCCTAGATTGCAGTCTTTAACTTAGGATTATCAATAATACACATTGTTTTTATGGCCTCAAAAGTGTGATCCACTTTTACACCGGATAGGTGTTTGTATCTTAGAATTTGGGGTGAAGTAGCATCTATGCTTTTCCTAGATTGTAGTAGGTTGAGACAAGTTTATTGGCCAAATTAATTTTATGGCAGTTGTTCCAAATTCACAATAAACAATTATAAAAGAAAAAAAGAACATAAAAAATATATAGTAGCTAGCTGATCCATGGATAACTCGTAGTTGATGCATAGGTTACTCTTAACTTATACATGGATAACTCGAAAACAAGTAACATATAACTTATTTGTGCCACTCAACTTGTGTTATATCTATTTCACTAGCAAAAGTTAAGTGGTTGTGCTAGTATAATAACTTTTAAATCAATTATTTTAATTCCTCTCATTATGAATTAAAATGAATAGTTTTAATTTTTGTAACTATTATTCCTATTTATATTAGCTATTATTGTTATTTTGATTTCTCCAATTATTAATAAAAGTATATTTAAGTTGTTGTTTTGTTGTAGAATTCATGTTAATTTTATATAAAAGTCCTTTGAATTGTATATTTTTATAACTTAAAATTGTAATTTTAGTTAACAAAATAAAATTTAGTCTCTAAATTTATGTAAACATAATATATAAAATTATATTTTTGCAATGTAATATTGTTTTTTATAAATATCTTTAATGTAATTATTCTTATTATTCTCATATTTTAAGTAGTGGTTAATCTTCTTTCTTGAATGATATATCTTTCAAAAATCATTATATGTTTTATTTTTTTTTAAAAGCATGAGACGCTGAGCTTCTATATATTACAACATCGCAACATTTGCATAAAGTAGAATATCTTTAGGCATATTGTAATAAACACTATGAAATCTCATGTTGAAAGTGGAAAGAGCTTCATCCTCCTCTCTCTTCAAATCATTAAACTTAATCAAGTACTTATCAAATGATTTGTTCTCACCTTAATATCTCAAAAAAACACTATGAAAATCAGTCCATGAACCAATGGAACAAGATTCCAAATTTCTAAACCATAATTTAACATTTCTAAACAAAGATTTGCAAAATATCCTCATAACTACATCCTTATGGATAATTTCAAAATTATCAATGAAAATTTCAAAAGCTTCGAAGTGCTTTTGAACTGCAATATGGTCTTCTCCATTGAACATATGAACGTACTCAAAAAACTTGGAAGGGTAAGGATGAAGGATAGATGTCAGCTTCAAAGATCTAAAAATTTTCCTTCTTATTCTCGACTGAACTTAAGTGGGATGAATATAAGGTTCAACACGATGATTGCAAGATATAATAGGGATGGCGGGAAGTAAATCAACTTTACTAGCTACAAGATCGCATGATTGTTTATGTTCAGGAAAAATTGGTATATGTACATCATTTTTATCGTAAGGTTCAGCTAGAGGAATTAGATCAATATCTATAACACAAGAAGATGACACATCTTCTTCCAATGAAGGATAAACAAATGAAGGCTTGTGGTCATCGGAGTAAACAAAGAATAGGATGGTTCTTTTCACATATGAGGGAAAATACAAGAAAGAACTAATGAAAAATAATATAAGTTCCTGAAAGAAACTTATGACTTGATACCTGGTTTTCTTGCGTATTCTCATTCTTTTCTTTGCTAAGCTCATCTTCTAGTGGAGTTTCCAAGGTGAAATATTGCAGTGTGTACTATGTCACTAGCCCATGCTCACCATCAAAGATTGGATCTGACCATTATTATTCTCCCCATAAATATTTTTTCAATTATGTCCTCCTCAATGGCGCGAGAAAATGTTATCCCTAGGGTTTGCACTAGACTTATAGAGGGAAAATCTAGGGCACTTCGATATTGATCTATTATGAATTATGGTTTGAATTTGTTGGTAAGAGGTCTCCACATTAGTAAACCACAAAGGTTTAGGTGGAATGATCAATGGCACAATAAAGATGAGTAATACAACATAATTTTAAAAGGATTTACAGTTAAATATCAAACACGAGCCCATAATTAATCACTAATACCAACATGTAAACACCAGAAAGTAAATCTTCTAATCCATACATTCACACATGTTCATTTCATACAATAACAATGTTATGACAGGAAATTAATGAGAATAGGGAAGAAAGAGAGGAAATGAACAATTAAAACTTAAATGTGATTAGATATGAGTTCTACTAGTTATATAGTGCATGAATAGTTATGTTTTCAAAAGATTATCAAGAGTAAAGCAAGAAATATGTACAATGTTTGTCCATAAGTGTAAATGATCTCCAAAAATACATAGCTTACTGGATATTAAAGTTCTTACACATGTTCCACCAGCCTCCTTGGCTTCCCAAAATAGAACCTCTCCACTTCCCAAAGGAAGAACCATTTCTTCTTCCTTTTTAGAAATTTTTATATCCCCTTACATCATCATCAACATCGAAAACCTAATGGATTTGAAAAACTACCCCCCCATATTTAGTTAATCGATTTAAATTTAAAGGTCTCGTCCCAAATTGAATTACTTTAAGGTGGCCTTTCAGCTGCTTGACTCGGCATATTTTTAGGAAACTGAATCTCGTGAAATCAAGAAAAATAGGCTTCAAAACACCACCCGTAGCTCCCAAATAATGACACCTGCGAGAATTTTTTGTAACTTGGCTTGTTCCTGACTGGGATTTTAACCATTTCAAAGGATTCCTTATAGTTTGTCATGAATATGTTCTAGAAGATGATGACTCAAAAATTTACCTACAAGAAGTTTCATAGCTCAACTTAAAAACCATACTAAAGTGCTCCTTACTTAAGGTGTGTCTGGTCCCAAGATTGACCTTCTCCTTTTCAAGTGCAAATATATTTAATGAAGGAAAAAAAACCTGCAAAACTAATATCAAGCTCCATGTAGATACTGTTCCATCTTAGCATGTTGTTGTGCCCAAGTTGGGACAAAGCTTTGGTAACACTTTTGATAAGTGGGAGTAATTTTGTCTAAGTGTTGAGGGTGCTGCGAAGTTGTGTGCAACATCCAAGTTTTGACCATGCTGCGAAGTTGAGCGCGGAATCCAAGTTTTGGAAGTACCGTGAAGACCAGCGCTGTGAGGAAGCAGTGCTGCGAAGCAGTCAGGCCACGTGGAGCCAGCAAAGCGGAGTGCTGGACAAGGATCAGGTACAAGTACCAGATGGACCACTAGTGGTCTAATTTTGGAAATATGCTCTAGGAGTGCCGAGCGGTGGGCACGAGCAAATCAGGAAGGTGGCCAATGCATGAGTTTGTTAAGGAAAGGACAGCTCAGGGAAAGCGATGGCTTGGCATGCCTAGTGGGTGAGACCATTAGAGATGAACGGTTCAGTGAAAGTGGCCTATTGGCAAGCATGCGACAGGAAGGCCAATAGCGACAGAATGGAGACGTGGAGAACCGCCACGATGAAGCAGACGCTACCAGATGCTAGCAAGCTGGTTTAGGGAAACCGACATAATTTTGTAAACCCTAAGGGTTCTTATGTTTAGGTCTTTGGCATTGTAAAGACATGACCTTCGAGCATGATCTATTTAAGAAGAGAATTTTGTATGGGATGGGGTTACGTTTTGGAGTTACTTTTTGTTGTTACATTTCTGAGTCCTGGATGTTGTATTGTAAAATATCTTTCGAGTTGAGAAGATTGTAAAGGCTCTGCAGCTGTGTGCGCATAGACCTATCGGAGAAGAATGAGCTTCTGCAATTGAGTGCGCAGACTAAGAACGGTTGTCCCCATCCCTTTTTAAAGATATATATTACCAATCGTTCTTTTGGATGTAGCTTCCCATCCGGGGGAGTGAACCACGTTAAATATTGTGTTATGCGTTTGTGTTTTATGGATGAATGATTATCTAAATTTTCTGTAAATGAATGTCTAGATGTTTCCTTGCATGCTGTTATGAGAGAACTGTTGTACGCATTTGCCATCAGAAGAAGTATGGAGATGATATGTTAAGTTCTGCATGAATATATGAATGGTGAACATTTAGCTTATGTTTGAGAACAATGAGTCAGTTAATTGGTTAAGTGTTAAGAGATCACTTAAGTACTTCCCTACACGCAATAGAACAAATGCATAACAATTAGATGGATAATCGGCTGAGTAGTTGAATGAGTGGATGAGTGATATTCAATTCAGAGCCTTAAGCATTTTCAAGGTAGTCGATGATAAAGTTGAACTGCATAGTTCGCAGTTTCAGTAGAAGTCCCACGGTAGAAGAACATAGTGGCACGGACCACAACGTTGTCCATCACTGCGCAGTCCCCCCTCGCAATGCATACCCCATGTTGCACTGCACAATACGTCTGTCCAAGCAACTCGTCACTTACTATGGAAACCTGATTCCGCAATACCCCATAGATACACCTCGGGTGAGACCTCAACCTACTCGTAGGTTGTTGCCGAAAGGGCCGGTGCGAAGGGGTTTTGTTGGTCAAAGGGAAACTGCGAAGAACCTGGGTCTTATCAGAAAACCTCTGGGTCAGTTATAGCCAACAGATGTTTCACTAACCAATAATCAAATTGAAAACAAAACATACAACTTAGGATAAACACTAATGATTAAAGACTTGTCTTAGGTGCAAAAGTTGTGGAATGACCCTAGAGTAGTTTTGAAAATTTTAGGCATTAAGATCAAAGATATAGACAATCCTGGGTGCAAACCTAGGTACTAATTGGTGGGTTATGAACAACACCAGTGTAAGTGGCTCAAAAGCACTGTGGAGGGGTAAAAATGATTTTGACGGGGTATTTTTTTTATAAAACCCTCTTTCGGTGCACTCGATAGGTGAATGCGCCAGTGTGTTGAAGTTACACAGCACTGCATGTGGGTTTTAAAATCAAATTTAACTTCTTCTTTTTTTTTCAACAAATACCAACAGGTGCATTTTGTTATTTTGAATGCATTGGGAATTTATTAATATTGAACAACGTGCGTTTAGGGGGTTTATTTATTTTTTTAATAAAATAACCCGTTGCATTTGTTCTCATTATGTGCTCTGGTAAGTGGGTTATAAAACGATGTTTTCTTAGAAAATTAACGCACCGGTGTGTTATGTTTATAAAAACACACCGCTATAGATTTACAAAATTTATGCGTGTTTCGTCTAAATTTATTTTTTAATTGATTTTTTTTTCGGGCTACGATATTGGTTTTTGGTGATCCCAATATGCTTTATTTGGATATGCCCTGGTGTGTTAACGTTACATAAATGCACTGATAGTGTTTTACAATTTTTTTTCCCATTTCGCATAAATTTTTTAATTGATGTTTTTTTCGTGGTGTCACATTTTTTTTTGTGGGCCTGGTGCGTTTTGTTTGGAGACGCACTAGTGAATTAAGGTTATAAAAATACAACATTTTGGTTCTACAATTTTTTTGCTCATTTCACATAAAAAATTTCAATTGATTTTCTTTTTCATAGTGCGACATTGGTTTTTTGGCAGTCCCGATGCATTTGGGTTGTAGATGCACTGGTGTATTTAAGTTAGAAACACACTATATAAAAAATATTCACTACAACTTTTGGCCATATGCCTTCACTAGTGACCTCCATTATAAACATGTATTTGAGCTCTTTTGAGAAGAGCATCTGCTATAACCTCTGCTATAGGGTTTTTTCCTTGGAGTACTTGAGCACATAGGAGGTAGAGGAGGCTCGTAGAGATGTCTTCGGTAAGTTCATTTTGTGTGATTTTTTTTTTTTGAATTTCTCCTCTTTTGATTAAAAAAACTCCAAGTCTACCTCACAGAGACAAAATCTAAGGGGAATTAGTCCCTACCCCCATTCCTATGTTGCTAGACACCAACAAATATACTGTATGCTTTGAAATTGGGAACACAACTATTCCTCCAAGTGAGCCCCTTCATATTTTTCTAAGAAATCTACCATTTTTTTTAATGGGTGTTATTTAATTCATGTGATATTCTCCTAACTCCTTCTCCATTTGTAGAACCCTATTGGTTTTCTATTTCTACATGTCATTGCATCTCAAGCTTGAGGTTTGAAAATGAATGTTTGGTACAATAGTTTCTTGGCAAAACATGTATGAGCTTAAAAAATGAATATTAATTTGATGGAAATTTAAGTTGTATATGAATGGATTCTTGGTTAATTTAATGGCGTGAACATTCATTCTCAGTTGTAATATAAGGTTCTCCTTAATCATTTCAATATCCTTAGCAAACTGAAGAATGCTAGTAATTATTTTCTTCCCACAATTGAATGTATTATTAGATTGGAAATCAAGGGATTCCATCACAGAGCTATTGCAATCCTAAAGGGTGTTTCTAGATTTATTTTCTCAAGCTATATCACTATTTATTGGAACACAATTAATCTGGTTTCATTTTGGATACCATATAATCTCCTTGGTATCTCATTGAACCCATATACTACCTAGCAAGAAACACAGAGATGCAACTTAGTAATCATTTGGTATTCCAATGCTTGACAACTTCAAAGCATTGAAAGGACCCCATATGCAAGGTGCTAATGGATAACATTCTCCATTCGTTTGGCATGCTTCCACCATGCCCATTTCCAATTGACATCAGATCTTAGTTGTTGAGTTGTTATGTTTCTTGAGGTCTCCTCATAGATCTTGGTGGAGAATATTGTGCCTATCCTTTAGACCTCAATTATATTCCCTTCATAGTATGGGCATCCACATCATCTATTGGGAAAGGGGAAAATCTAAAGATAGTTGATAGTTGATGTGGGTTTTTTCACTACCCTGCTTGCTTATGCTACTTTGAGAAATCTGCAGGGCAAATTTTATTATCATTATGGAATTTTATCTAGAGAAAAGGGAACCAACTATAATCAAAATTGTTCAAAATCCCATAAGAATACCTAGAAGATCCTAAATATTCTCTATAGATTTCCAAGAGTTTGTATCCTATACCAAATCTTCTCTAATCAAGATTGGGTCTAAGTAGTACACAGTAACATAGAAAGTGGCATGTTTTTGTGTTGATGAGTTAACTAAGTTCCTCTAACTACATGATCTCATAAAGGTAATCTATTGTTGTCTTCTAACCATCGACAATTTATAGGAATTTTAAGAGTGATTAAGAAATGTAATCTCTTCTTCAACGACACTCCAAAGAACTGCGTTATATGCAATATTTGCAACTTGAATTCTTTATGGGGTCTTGGCATATTTTGAATTTCCATACTCATTGACCGTAAATTCCGTCTTCAAAGTTAACTTATTTGAAGCAATGTATTGCAAGATGAAACTATTGGTAAATCTACTAATTTCGGGACAAACAAACCCCTTTCCTTCTATCTGAGTCTCCATCATGCTAAGTACCCCATATGACTGGCTAGGGGTTTGCACCTTTTCTATAATTTCTTGGAACAAAAAGTTTTATGATGTCCTTATACATGATTTCTATATAGTGGGTTGATTGTAGTGTCCCCAAACCCTAACTAAGGACAAGGGTGCTAAAATTAAAATCAAGTTAATTTTAAGCATAGTGGATTTAGACAAATTAAGGTAAACTAGACATTTACCCAAATAATTAAAACTTTTAACTCCAAATTTACAATTATCGCTAAAGTTGCGAGAGTTAATAATAATTTCTATAGTGCGAGCTAAAGGTCATAATCATAACAAGTACATGAATAAGGAATTCTAATCATCGTATTTAGTGTTAATAAGAACCTACAATTAGTTCATGTACTATGGATTTGTAATATTGTTGAGAACATAATTTATAAACAACCATGCATTATTGTCATTGGTTAATTTTTCAAAATAAATTAATTTTCGGTGTTGTTATGTGTGTGATTTTGGTGAGGTTAAATAGTAAGGAAAATCACACATCAAGACACATCTGTAGGTCATAATTTATAGCCAAACTTAAACCATAACAAAATAAAAAACACCAGTCGGAACCACATCTCTCCAAATCACCTCCCGATGGTTGCCTCCTACAACCAACTTTCACTAATACAATCAGATTGTCTGGCTACCACCCTCGAGCTATAGATCACATTTACAATTAGAATACACCATTCAAACTCAGATCTACAACTAAGAAAAAATATGTACATAGAAACATTTACAATCAAATAGTAGGTTCGCTCATCTTGGCATCAGAAAACTGCTCGACCAAAAATGACATATCTCAGTCATCTAGAAAGCCTTTTTAGTGAAATAAAAGGAAACATTTATTGTAAACGATCTTCTAGACACAATGAAATAGGTATCACAACGCAAACATGAGCAGAGATGGGTGAAACATAACATATGGTTGCACCCCTCTCAATACCACAAAACCACAGTTACAATTTCCAAATAATGAGAAAGAATAATAGAAAGAAGGGAAGGACCATAGAAAATTGGACCCATAATATATAGCTTTCATCCTTCCTACATATAGATCATTGCATGCATTACATGATCATTCAAATAACGAATTCAAACACCATTGCACATATACAAAATAAAACACTATAATGAAAATAAAAACATGAGAGAAATACTCATCTCAAAACGTGGGAAACTAGCTTCAACAAGACAACTTTCCTTCCAGCCATAGAAACAGTCAAGTCTAACTCACTTGAACAGGTCACCCTAGATCTGAGACTACATATCCGCAGGTATACGCACACTCAATTTGGAAACTTTTGAAACTACCCATTCCAGGAACCACAATGCTTCCCACTACTACTTTGTTGTATGTCTCCACTACCTATGGGGTTACCTTCCCAATTCCTAGATTATTGTATGAGAACCTAGACTAGTAGAGTGATATGGGAGTAAAGGATGGTAACAATCCACCAGAATAACTCTCTGGAATGGAAAACAAACTTCTCCTCTTAAGGATCCTGCAATAAACTCTCGGTCTCTATACAATCCCAACAGTCTCAATATTGTCAACACTCACATCACAGTGAGATAACACAAGGCAAGTGATCCAAAAGATAAGGATAGCCTCAACAATGAGAGATCAGATGAATTTATAGGAGAGAGATGAAAATTAAACCAAGGTAATCCAACTCATGTCAAGAGAAGGGTTAACTGAAGCATATGGAGGCTAACTCAAATTGGGTGGGACCTAATTGAATTCATGAGGGGGCAACTTGAATTCCTTAAGGAGAGGTTGGATAATGTGGAGCCTACTCAAAATCGTGGAGCACAACTCGAATTAAGGATATTGGAGGCTCATGTGGAGGTTACTTAACCTGAAATAACTCCATGAGGAGGTGTTACAAAAAATGTATGAGTGGAATGACTCAAATGGCTACATGAGAAGTGATGGAGGCTCAATAATGCCAATAAATATCCCAAAAACACAAAAAATAGGAGCATCAATGCATTGTGTAAGAGTGGAAACTATAAAATAGCTTACATCCCCTAAAAACTAGGAAGAGGGAAAATGAATGACAAAAAATTCATAAATAGGCGGGAATCTCTTCCAAGGACGGAACACTATGAAATAGATGCCCACTAAGGTATGCATAAGGTGCAATAGTAACTCCATGGTCCATAAAAATAAAAAAAGGGTCCTTTGGACAATGTTTGGGTGACCAACAATACTAATGTCATCAAGGTACAAAATGAACTAGGATGAATAAATTACATCCAACAAGAAGTTCTAAGGTGATAGGGATGTCCCCCATTCCCCCTCACACTATCAGATCCATGGTATCCCTTAATATTTTAGTTTCCTTAGCTAATCGAGTTGTTTATTTAATTAATAGCAACAACGCTCAATGATAATAATAATAATGACAATAACAACATTAACATTAATAATAATAATTCCATGGTCCATAATCACATCATCGAACAAAAGATCATAAATACATAGTCACATTAACAAACATAACATAAGTCCACAATCACATAAAAGATCATAAGTATGGGACTTAACAACTGTGGTATTGCATTTCTTGTGTTCCAAAATATGGTATGGTGTCTCTTCAAATAGTGTTCCAACAACCACACAAATGGTTTTGTTTTCATTGACAACTTGCACAACATTTTCTATCTTCACTTCTCTAAAACAAATCACAAAGGTCAACACACTTTTACCTAGTCATAGGAATCTATGAATGTAGACAAGGTGGTACCATTGGCAAGATAGATGAAGATTTAGCACCTGAGGTTCTAATTCTTCTATTTGTCACCTTGTATGACATGATAATGTTAATTAGTTTTTCTCCATTATTCATTTATATCTTTTAGAACCTCAATCATGTCTTTAATATCTTCAACCAACATATCAATCAACTTAAATATTTATTGAATGGAGCATTGAAGTGCATGTTAGAAATATCAATAGAATATTACCATTCCCTGTGAATAGGTGGCCTTAACCACACTAAAAATAATGATTCAATAATACTTAAAAATATCCATCACCTACTTGGCTTGCTCATGAACGTTTCCCTCATACTTATATTGTGGACTTAACCACATTGAAAATAATGATGAAATAATACATGAAAATATCGATCACCTTCTTGGATTTCTCATGATCATTTGCATCCTACTCGTGATGTCCAAGTTAGGTTGGGAGCTAGGTTTAGTATGGATTGTGTTAGAAATCAAAATAGAAACCCTTTAAATAGGATGTGTAGGTTCTTATGCTAGCAATGGTAAGCATGTAAGAGGAGGAATGACCCAATGTCACCTTGGTCTAGCTCCTTAACTTCTTTGGTAAAATCCTAACCCATTGGAAGATTCCCTAATTGAAGGGAGAACACTTAGATACACGTACAAATACCCTTCAACAAACCTTATGGAAGAGACCTTATGACATGATCTATGAAATCACTTTGATACACATTTACAACTTTCACATACTTTATGGAGTCTAATTTTTACATGGAAGAACTATTTTCTACCCCCAACACTTCTTAAACAACTTCAACATATTAAATGACAATTTTGTTCTATTTGTGATAAGAATTGGTGAGTTTAAGCACCCATTTACACATACCTATAGGTAGGGAAGGAATATCATATGCTTCGCACCTTCACCTATCATGAATGTGGGGGTTTAAGAGCCCTAGTAAGTATGAGGTCATCAACTCCCTCCCACGAGGGATTCAATGGAAGGCAATATAATATCACGTTCATTCATATTGTGATATTAAATATTAATGAAAACCTAAAAATTATATTGCTTATATATTAAGGGGCAAAGGGTTATTTTTATTTAATGTAACAATACAAAAATACTTTGGGGTATTTTTTATATGGGTGGGCTGACAAATATCTGCCAAATGAAGATGGTGGGATCATGACCGGATGAGAAATCAGGTTGAGGCAAGGCTCGGTCTTACCAATATGCAGGGAAATCGCATCTTGAGGCATGTTTGAGGCAAGGGGTTTCGTGGTGAAGTGGGTTGCCAGTTGATCATAGTCGAGAGATAGTGATCATTGAAAACCAATTGTTACCAATAGCACTCATCTAGTTGTTACCAATAACCTTGGGAGGCTCTAAGCCTCCAACTCCTTTTATAGGCCCTCGATAGGCCTTGGGGGCTTGAATACCCAAACACTCGTGCTTATTATAGGCCTTGGGAGATTTAGTCATCCTCTTAGAGCTTGTTACAGGCCCTGGGGGCTTGGATACCTATCCCACAATAGGCTTAGTCAGTGATTGGGGAACTGCAACATGAGATATAAATGTTGTACTATGTGCATTGGCTCTAGTGACATACAAGAAGTGATCTCCTATCTCTTCATTAGACCATTAGATGTTGCAAATCATAATGATATGTGGATGAGTAATTGCATTGTGGGTGAAGTAATGTGCATCCACAATATACATCGAAAGAAGCTGTAGCGTCCCCTTCAATTCAATCCGATGCCAGGAAGGAAACGTGAACCAAACATACCGGGCTTATTGGCAATCTTAGCCCCGTTCATTACTAAGAAATTCATAATAAATAAAAACTTCTGTGTGCAAATACATAATCAATATAAACACAGCGAAAATAAACACAATTGCACACACAAACAGTAATGCATCAACTTATTTGACCCAGGCAGATGATGAATCAACATGCAGAGAATCAATCACCTTCTCATGATATGCACAAACTTCGTATGAATTCCATTAACATGAATAATTATCATTCAAAATTAACACATTGCAAAACACAGAATGCATATAATTTGAACCACAGAGAACACTTATATTGAGATGAAGCTGTCCAAACAACTGGCTGTGTGAGAGCAACGTTCCACCCAACCATAGATCTCTGTCCAGCCTGTATTCTTTCAGCTGAGAGATCACCCTCGAGATGCGATGTGTATCCACTAAGGAGGAACTAGATGGGCTCACTCACAATCATAGTTTCACTCAAACAGTCATGTTAATCCAACACACAGTTGGGTTTATCAAGCATGTAATATGAAAAGGCGGAGGATGATAAACCAGTGAGTTCAATCACAGAGCTACATACATCTCAAGCTAAATTCAAGCAATCCAATCCTCTGTTCAAACATCCATACTTGGATTTCTAACCATTCTGTCAACGAATAACTCAATCCCGTCACTGGTTTTCTGGGCTATCAAAACTGAGTTTTCCAATGGATTTCGGGGTAGATAATGCCCCAAAATTTGCCCCAAGGTTCATGCCTATGGATCTCCCATTGGATTTCACTGTCCAATACCAATTCAGGGTGTTTATGGCTCTTCAAAACGTGGGTTCTTTCATAGTTGCGATTTTTGTTTTTTCTCACTGCTGGGAATTCGTTTTTGGATGAAAATTGATGTTGGGTTCTTCCACACTGGAATGGGAATGAGGAAGAAGCAACTCCCATTAGGTATAGTGACTTGTGGTGCAAGAAAACAGAGTCCATACTCTGCCATACGAATTTCTGGGCTTCCCATACTCCATTGAAGCCATGGTCTGTTTTCTTCAACCACTTCCTTACAACAGAATAAAATGCCAGCAAGGTAAGTCAAATGGGTTCTCAAGATGACATTTGGAAACCTAAGTTTCAATCCCACAACCCCCTCACCACTCCCTAGTGGATACACATGACCCCTTCTCATTCATTGCCTCCATAGCCAATTTTTGTATTTTATTGCATGATGTTTATTTATATCATTTTTACAATGTTCCATGGCTAAATAGCACATGGGTTATATAATGTCTAATACTTGGCTTTTAAATAAAATTCGAGCTTCCACTAGTGAGGCCTTGGCTTTGAGCTCCACGCTAGGAAAACATACATCACATGTATACAGTATTTACATCAAAAGCTAATATATCCTAAGGGTCAAAATGGGGTATTAGAATCTCCTCCCCCTTAGAATAACACTGTCCTCGGTGTTCCAAGACTTAGGAATACATATACAGTTTACACATCCAAAATTTTCAAAAATTTTGCAGATATGCCCTGCGTTCTATCCTTTACTTTGAACTTTCAGGACCAAGTCCCTTGGATTCCACAAACTTCTCCTACTGGTTCTAACCTTTCAGCTCATCCAAAAATCTAAAAACTTTATGACTGTTACCCTTTTTATGTCCCCTTGTTGGAAAGTTGCAGAGACAATGATGTCCTCCACATTTCCAACATTTCATTGGCTGCTTCATCTTTGCCTGCTCAATTTTTTTTAGTCTTCATGCCTGGAATGTTTCTTAATGGACCGATTGGATGAATGCCTCATCATTGATCCACTCTCATTTCCCTTACAGATTGCTCTCATAATGGTTTTTACCTCCCTTTGCAGACAAATAGAGTCCTGCAAAACCTTGTGGTTCATCTCATTCTGCTGCTTTTGTAGCATGAGTAGTTCTCCAATATTTTCTTGGGTCTTGGCAATTGTTTGAATGAGATTTCCATCCAAGTCCAATAGCCTTTGGTCTGCTGCCATGGTCAAGGTGCACGACTGGCTTTCACTTTGCTCACAAGCAGCACTTGCTTTGCAACAATTGTAATAAATTAGCTTCACTTTCTCACCTGTGAAATACATCATGGCAATTTATGTTAGGCCAACCATAGTACAAACATTTAAAATCAGTCAATTAATTGTGCAATTGACATGGGTAGTCCATGCTTTATCCATGAGACTTTCACACTTTCCATGCTTGCCCAACATACTAGTGAATTCCTTCATGTTCATCCATTCACAAGAAATTCATTAATTCAGCATTCACAATTATTTTAAGCAATTAACACAATCATTTCAAGTCATGACATGCATCAAACAATTTTCTATTTTTATAAATGCATCAATAAAAAGGAAAGAGAGAGCAGTAAGAGTTTTCTCCTCTTAGTCTTGTTCAATTCTGGAACCCACACCACCACTGTGGTTTTCATGCTCCTAGCCTCTTTCACTTCAATGTGAATGATTGACTTGCCCTTCTTGGCTATGACACTTAGTGTCTATGGTCTATTTCAGACCTCTCAACCATGGAGTCCCTTCACATGGTTTGTCTACCACTTTTGGCTACTAGGACTCACATAGTTCCACTAGCCCCATATTCCATTACTACTCATGCTGAGCTCTTTAGGATGGTTACATGTCCACATGCATCCCTAGGATGCCTTCATAATCCTTGCTTCCAACAATACCTACACTCAAATATTGAATCAATTCGCATGTTTAGTTTATTTTCATAGGATTTATCTTTAAACAAGAGTTTAGGAAGTCATACCCAAATCATATACACATTTATCTTCATAAGCAAGAAATTACAAGATAACCAAATACTTATTTGCATTGGATGTCTTCACTTTATTCCATAGGGTCCTTCT
This sequence comes from Larix kaempferi, assembly GCA_027924585.1. Lineage (NCBI taxonomy): Eukaryota > Viridiplantae > Streptophyta > Pinopsida > Pinales > Pinaceae > Larix > Larix kaempferi. The sequence continues at coordinate 9,277,657 of BSBM01000486.1, forward strand.
TTGCTTTACAAACCTTGGGATCGCCTATGGACTTGGATGTTTGGCCAGCACGCAGGCTTTCCCTCAACATCAAATAATCTTGTATGTTTGGCCAACACGTAGGCTACTCCACAACATCAAATAGTCTTGTATGTTTGGCCAGCACGCAAGTTGGTCCACAACATCAAATAGTCTTGTATGTTTGGCCAGGGCGCAGGCTGCTCCACAACATCAAATAGTTAATGCTCAACCAGTCACTCTCTGGATTTACCAAGAAATTTATAGTTCTTTCAGGGTCCTTGCTTCCTATAATGACCAAGGTTTCCAACAAAGAAACAATAGTGCATCAGCTTAACTGTTAGAGGACTTACACTTGAAACCTTCGTTATTCTAAATAAGAAATGAATGAAATTGAATGCTTATTTGTATTAGACATTTCCTCTCTGGTCCACAGGGTCTTGCTTTTACTTTATAATACTTGGGATCCTTTTGCGAACTGGGATGTTTGGCCAGCATACAGGCTTCTCCAAAACATCAAATAATTAATTTCCAACCAGTACACCTTCATGTTGACTTGGAAGGAAACTTCACCACGACCATTTCTAGGTCAAGGCTCTATTATGGAGCCATAGGCATATATCAACCCTTTCATCAACACCTTCACAACCCTTCATCAAAATCCCCATAGCCTCCACAACATCCTTTCATACACATTAACCTTTCCACCACAACCCCTCACAACAACCTTTCACTTTGCTTATTTAGTGTGCAACACCAATTGCATCTGTTTAGGCTGACAACACAAGTAGTATAAGCAAACTCATCAGTGTTATTTCTCTAAGATTGTAACCATATTTCATAACATTCACTATCAAGTATTGAAACATCAGAAATGCGTCCATTCCCTTAGGGCATAATCAATATTGGCATCCCTAATATAAATCAGCACTAGAAAGGTGTGCACTCCTTACTGATGTGAACTATGTAGGTCCTAATCACACTTCAAGCAGTATGAATAATATACATAAATAGAATATGCTCTACATAGTGACTCTAACAATTAGACTTGCACATATATATGTATATATATATATATATATATATCAGTCAAGGTTTATAGAACACTTATCCATTTGCAGATGTAGTCTTTCTTGATTAATGAGGAATGGGTGCTCTCTTCTCTAAGTTGACAGTCCCTCGGGGTTCCATCCCAACTCCTTTTTGCATTCCATATCCCACATATGTCTTACCGACATACTCTTTACCATCTCACTCATATTGTTTACCAATCATGTAGTGCAGATCGTACATTACCAAAATATCCAATGGTGTTTCACCCAAAACCCATTTCCAAGATATGAAATTCTTCCCATGAAGTTTGGCTTCTACAGGCCCTCTCTCGTGGTCTTACTGCAATTTGTCTTCCTGGCACACTTATTAAATAGCCAAACAGTCAGCAACATTTAACATTAAAATTCAAACCTAATTGTTTCATAACCAATCAATCGCACAAATAATTAAATTCGATATGAATTTGCAATTCTGTTTACTGTAGAAATCAATTTGCTCAGTCATGAGGCTATCCTCATACTCTTTGTCTCTCATGATTTTGATTCTTGTGATGCTTGTCGTGCTTATTGTGATTGTTATGCATTGATATACTGTATATGTTATTCTCTCAGTGAAGATCCTAGAGTATTGTGAATTAATGCTCAAAATTTAACCTGGTATCAGAGCTAATCTGAGAAGAAGACATTTTGCAGTGACGAAAACTTGAGTTTCTTGTTTATTGGGTTTCTCTCCACATATTTTGGAAAAGTAGTATAGTAGATTGACTCTACTCATCAAGGAGAATATATCTATCCAATCATAATTCAATTATGAGCATTTTCAGATTTGGCCCTAAAAATTAGGGTTTCCACAAAAATAGGAATTTCTGAAATCTAAAGACATAGCTGGAAGCTCCTTGGAAATATCGAAGTTTAGAGCTTTGGACCGAGATTTTTGGTTGGGTAGATCTCCGAGAAACTCAAACCCTAATTCAGGGCTCTCCTTGGTGAACCTGCAAGGACAAAAAGGAAAATCTGAAGGGTCAAGCTTTGCTAATCTCAAATTATGAATACACCAGGCTGATCAGCTCATCAAGGTGCATCTTTCTATCCTTTCAGAAAATTGAAATTCACATTTTGAATTTTTAGGGTTTTTTCGACAAACCCTAATCAGGGACTAGATCGAGTTCTCAGCATTTCAAGTGGTAAGATCTAAATCTTTTCTATTTCTATTTGAAGTACTCTTTAAGATGTCTCACCACCCCAAGCTTGAGGATAAGCTTGAAGGAGCTGATAACTTCCGAGCTTGGAAGTATAGGATTGGGTTAATCCTGGAAGAGAATGAGTTGGACTCATATGTAAAAGAAGACATCCCTATCCCAGAGGATGAAGAGGCTAAGGTATTGCATAAGAAAAACTTGGTCAAGGCAAAGAGAATCATTGATGATTCTATAAAAGACCATCTCATACCCCATGTGTCTTCTCTAAAGACACCCAAGGAGATTTTTGACTCTTTGACCAAGCTATTTGAAGGGAAGAACATAAATCGAAAGATGACCCTGTGGAACCAATTGAAAGGAGTAAAGTTTCAGAATGGAGAAACCATTCAATCTTATTTTTCAAGGGTCTCCCAGATCAAGGAACAGCTAGAAGCAGTGGATGAAATGATGGAGAATGGTGAAGTGGTGATGACCACTTTAAAGGGCCTCTCCAGGTCATGGGATTCCTTTATTCAAGGAATTTGTGCAAGGAAGAAGTTGATCTCCTTCAACAGATTATGGGAAGAATGCTCTCAAGAAGAAGCTAGGCTTGTGGCCCGAGAAGAAAAGATGGGAAATGAAGATCAAGCTCTCATAGCACATGCCAGGAAAGGCAAGTCCAAGAAGGAATCATATCATAACAGGAGATTCTCACACCACCATTATCATAAAGATAAGAAAGATCTCAGATGCTTCAATTGCAATGAGAAGGGACACTTTGCTTCAGATTGTCCCAAGAAGAAGAAAGACAACAACAACAACTTCAATAAGAAGAAGAAGAATAACAAAAGAAGATATCATGCTCATGCTGCCGAAGATGATGAACCCCCAAAGAACAAGGCTAGGGTAGAAAGTGATAGTGCTGATGACTCATCAAGTGAAGAAGAATATGTTCTAATTTCTACTCTCACAGGTACTATCTCCCATGGTTGTAATGATTGGTTGATTGACAGTGGGGCTTCCAAACACATGACTGGGTTTAAGGAATCTTTTGTGAATCTATCTGAACATGAATCACCCCATAAGGTGAAACTTGGGGATGATTATCAATACCCAATCAAAGGAAGTGGTGAAGCCTCCTACAACCTAGATTCTGAAAAATCTTTGAAGATGAAAGAAGTCCTTTATGTACCTGGGCTCAAAAAGAACTTACTCTCCATCTCTGCATTGGATGCAAAAGGTATGAGGGTTGCATTTGTGGATGGCCAAGTCCTAATGTGGCCAAAGGAAAAGAACATAGATGATGCAGTAGTGATTAGAGAGCAGGAGGGAGGTTTGTATAAATTGAAGGGACAACCTGAACATACCATGATACATGAATCCATGGAGCCAAGTGAACTTTGGCATAGAAGACTTGATCATATGCACTATAGGGCACTTCCAATTGCAAGCAAGGCTGTAGAGGGTCTTCCTGAAATCAAGACCAAACATGAAGGTGTTTGCAAAGGATGTGCAAAAGGTAAGAACATTAAGAAGGCTTTCCCAAGCAGTGAAAGCAAGGCAAAAGACATCCTGGAAATCATCCACTCAGATGTATGTGGTCCTATGTCATCCAGTTCTCTGAGTGGGTATGGTTACTATGTCTCATTTATTGATGACTTCTCCAGGAAGACTTGGGTATACTTCTTGAAGAACAAAGATGAGGTGTTTGATAAATTCAAGGAATTCAAAACCTTGATGGAGAATCAAACTGACAAGAAGATCAAAACATTCAGATCCAACAATGGTGGAGAACTCACCTCAAGTGACTTCAAGAAGCTTTGTAGTGATTCAGGGATTAAGAGGGAGTTGACTGCTCCTTATGATCCTCAACAGAATGGAGTTGCAGAAAGGAAGAACAGAACAATCATGGAAGCAGCAAGGGCAATGCTGCATGACCAGGATCTACCTATGCATCTATGGGCAGAAGCAACTAGAACAGCTGTATATGTGCAGAACAGAACACCCCACAAGATATTGGACAACAAGACACCAGAAGAGGTCTTTTCTGGTAAGAAACCTGAAGTCAACCATCTCAGAATATTTGGTTGTCTGGTATACACTCATGTCCCAAAGGAAAAGAGGACTAAACTAGATCCTTAAGGAAAGAAGGGTATCTTTGTGGGTTACCGTGAAAGCTCGAAGGCTTACAGAATATACTTTCCAGGATTCAAGAATATTGATGTCAGCAGGGATGTAACATTTGATGAAAACTCAGCATTCATCAAATCAAGTAAGGCACCTATCAAAGTTTATGAAGAACCTAAGGAAACTAGATTTCAAGACACTACCATGACTGAAGCAGTTCCATAAGTTGTTCATGAGTTTGAAGATCCGTAAGAACCTGTAGATCCACCCCGTGAGGATAATTCTCACAAGAGGAAACCTGCATGGGCTAGAGAGCTCATTCAAGATGCAGAAAGATTTGGCATTCCAGAAGAAGAACACAGAGCAAAGAAGAGAACTAGGTCACATACCAACTATGTTGCTTTACTCTATGACATTATGAAGAGCCTTCCAGTTATGAAGAAGCAGCGGAAAAGAAAGAATGGAAGGATGCCATGGTTGAGGAATACCAATCAATAATGAAGAATGATGTTTGGGATGTTGTACCAAGACCTAAAGAGAAGTCTTTTGTGACTTCTAAATGGATCTACAAAATCAAGCATGTTGCAGATGGCAGTGTAGAGAAATACAAAGAAAGATTCGTAGCTCGTGCCTTCTCTCAGAAAGAGGGAATAGATTATGAAGAAAATTTTGCACCTGTAGCCAGGTATACTTCCATCAAAATAGTACTTGCACTGGCTGCAACAATGAAATGGAAAATACACCAGATGGATGTCAAGACTGCTTTCTTGAATGGTGTAGTTGAAGAGGAAGTATATGTGGAGTAGCCACTCGGTTTTGAAATACATGATAGGGAGTCATATGTGTGGAGATTGAAGAAAGCCTTGTATGGCTTCAAACAAGCTCCTAGAACTTGGTATGTTAGGATGGAGAGTTTCCTATCTAGTTTGGGCTTTACCAAGAGTAAAGCGGATTCCAACCTTTATTACAAGGTTGAGGAAGGGAATCCTGTGATTCTACTCCTGTATGTGGATGACATATTTGTAATAGGAGATGACAGATTGATTGCAGATACTAAGAGAAAGCTTGCTGCCGAGTTCGATATGAAAGATTTGGGAATGATGCATTATTTCCTAGGTATGCAGGTGTGGTAGAGTGTAGGGGGGATCTTCCATGGTCAAGGGAAGTACACAGTAGATATCCTAAAGAGATTCAGGATGATGGATTGCAAGGCCATAGCCACACCTATGGAATAGAATCTGAAGCTTCTATGTGATGCTTCATCTGAGCCGGTTGATGTCTCTATGTATCGTTAGATGATTGGGTCCTTGATGTACTTGATGAACACAAGATCAGATATTTGCTTTGCGGTGAACACATTGAGCCAGTTCCTGACAGATCCGAGGAGTGTTCACTTGGTTGCTGTAAAGCATGTTCTGAGGTACCTGAAGGGTAGAGTGGATTATGGGTTCAAGTATGAAGCGAATCAAAAGCTTAACCTGTAGGGTTATGTTGATTCAGTTTGGGCTAGCAGTGCTGTAGATAGGAAGAGCACATCTGGGTGTTGCTTCAGTATGGGATCAGGTGTGATCTCTTAGTTTAGCAGGAAGCAGTCCTCCGTAGCACTAAGTACAGCTGAGGCGGAGTATGTTGCAGCCTGTTCAGCTAGTTGTGAGGCAGTATGGCTATGGAAGCTATTGTCTGAGTTATTTGATCTCCCGTTGGATGCTACTAGTATCTTTTGTGATAACCAGAGTTGTGTGAAGCTGTCCAAGAACCCAGTGTTTCATGATAGGTCGAAACACATAGAGATCAAATATCACTATATCAGAGATATGGTGCAGAGAGGAGCTGTGAAGCTCTTGTATGTTGTGATGGACGAGTAGATTGCAGATGTACTAACGAAGCCACTAGCTAGGGTGAAGTTTGAGTACTTCAGAGAGAGGCTTGGTGTTCTTCGGATTGATGACACTTCGAGGAAGAAGTGATGGACACATTTTCTAAAGCCATTCCAAGCATGTTGGAAGGAGGATCCTTCACATGGCTGTGGATGTAAGCACTGGATGATGAGCATTAGGATGATGTTTTGGTTTCTGCTTTATATGATCAGTTGGATCATTTATATGTATATGTATGTACGCATCATGTTAGATGCTGGATATGATCAGTTGGATCATGTATGTACGCATCATGTTGGATGTTGGATATGATTAGTTGGATCATGTATATGTATGTACGCATCATGTTGGATGCTGGATATGATCAGTTGGATCATGTGTATGTATTTTGTATAAGCATCATGTTGGATGCTTGGACCATGTATCTGTATATGTATCAAGTGGATACATTGTATGATCAGGTAGATCATGTATGTTGATATGTATCATGTATTTATATTTGTATCAGGTGGATACACTGTGTGATCAGGTGGATCATGTATGATGATATGTATCAGGTAGATACTTGGTATGCATCAAGTAGATGCATTGTATGATCATGGATGACGAGCTTCAGGATGTTGCTCCAGATGATATGCAGCAGGATGTTGTAGTGATGATGATCAGGATGATCATGTGTACATCAGGATGATGTATGGTGAGTATCAGGTTGATACTCTGTGGCTGTGGAACAAGTTGTGCAGATAAGCATGTAATTTGTGCCCTGGGAGATTTGTATACAGTCTTTCGAGGTTTTGCCTATGGCATGTAATTTGTACCCTGGGATATCTAGCAAATGCTCTTTCGAGGTTTTTCTTGGGAGGACATATAATTTGTGCCCTGGGAGATCTACATATAGTCTTTCGAGGTTTTGCCTATCGCATGTAATTTGTGCCCTGGGATATCTGGCAGATGCTCTTTCGAGGTTTTGTCCTATGGCATGTAATTTGTGCCCTGGGAGATCCAATAGGTTGAGCCGTGTGCTCGTAATCACTCCTGGGATGCTCTTTCGAGGTTTTTCCATGACCACATGTAATTTGTGCCCTGGGAGATCCGATAGGTTGAGCCTTGTGCTCGTAATCAGTCCTGGAATGCTCTTTCGAGGTTTTGTGGTGACCACATGTAATTTGTGCCCTGGGATATCCGATAGGTTGAGCCTTGTGCTCATAATCAGTCCCGGGATTCTCTTTCAAGGTTTTGTGGTGGGGTCACATGTAATACATCCTGGAGATCTGGACAGGATGAAAAAGGCCTCAGATGCTCTTTAGGGTTCTTACTAGTCAACAGACTCTTTTAAGGTTTTGTGACGCACGTAATAAGTCCTGAGATTTCCATAGTATGGCCAGTGATGATGAAGACTTGTAGGTGGCGGGCCTACATCCAGTATGAAAAAGGACTGGCTCTCTAGAACTTCCTATGACGAGTAGAGTCATAGATTGGTTGAGATAGCAGCAGCACTGACGATGATGATGACGATGCATTGATGACAATGATCCCGAGAAGAAGACTTGTCTAGCAGATCTGTGTCGAGAAATACCTTCCTAGTTAAGAGGGAGTGTTGATGTATATGTAACTTCGGAATGTATTTCATCTATGTATTTCATATATATTTATTGTACCCTTATTAGAGATGTGTTATTCCTCTATAAGGAAGTGTCGTCATGTGTATTGACAAGTGTCGCAAGTGTGTGTACTTACCGATGGGTTATTAGACCACCATGTGTGGGGTTGGACCTGAAATATATATTATATTGTGGATGTACCTAACTAGACAAGTCGGCCCCATAAGTTCATTGGGCAAATAGGTTAGTATAAATAGAGATCAGGAGATCTCTATTTAGATCATTCGAAAATTCATATCTCTCTCACTCAGAAAGTGGCACACTAGTGAGGAGGAGGATCATCTTCTTTTAGGAGACTATCTCAAGTGTATTTTGGTTGTACTTTGGTTGAGCCATTGCTCTCTCTATCTCTGAGGAAGTTATGTGGTTTTTCACCTTAGGGTTTTCCCCATGGAAACTCTGTGTCTCTTGTCTCTCATGCTTTTGATTCTTGTAATGCTTGTCATGCTTATTGTGATTGTTATGCATTGATATACTGTATATGTTATTCTCTCAGTGAAGATCCTAGAGTATTGTGAATTAATGCTCAAAATTTAATAGCCCTCTTCATGCACTTACTATTTTGCATTCATAACAGCCCATGAAATGATCCTAGAATTATCATCAATTCATCATCTCATCCATTATTTAGTTTGCAATAACACATATACCATCCCCATGCATTCATGCAATTCATCACAACATGTGCACCCACACTTATGCATGCACATTTACAACATTTACTCAAACTTTTCATATGCATCCACTCAATGCATAACTGCAAGATTTATAAAATCTCTTAATGCATATCCATTCAATGTTACCTTGCATTGGTTCATGAATGTTCTACATTCAAACACATTATGGCCAAAACATGACTAACTCATACATCATTCATTACCATAATCAGGACCACCAGTCCTCACTTGCTTTGATTATTAAGCTCATAACCAACATACACATGGCATGATATATTTTTGAATGAATGTAGTCTAAATTTCTAAACAGTCACATGGTAGGAGGCATCTTGCTTTCACCAATCCATGCTCCACCACACTATGGTAGTATGTCATCCACATGAATGCATTTCAATCCTAAATGCATACCCTTCTATGATTATTAAATATGGTTCAATGGATTCTTACCCAATCCCTTTTCAACACTTATGCAATCATCATAATTAAATCATTACTTGCATAGCTCCCATTTACACCCTTGATGTCACTTGATCAGTTGGTCTCTTACAGAGGTTGACAGAATCCTTCCACCAATCTCTTGATAATGGATTTGTTGCCCTAGCCTTTTCTTCATAAGGTTGTTGGCCATATGCAACAACATCATCAACACATGTGGCCATGCTTCTGTTGTCTTTGGTCCTACAACTAATACCAACACCAATAGTGATTATCAACCACAATATTTACCATTAGTGGTTCATTGCATATGTAAAATCCCACTACTTTTACCAATATGTAATATCTTATGCGTGCAAAAACATATTCTCATGCACTGTGCATTGTTTATGAATATGCAAACTAGTACATATTCATACCATCCATCTATTCTCTGCATTTTCAGCATTCCCATGCCATAATTTTATGTACACAAAGCTCATAAAATATAATTACAACAACAAACACGGGTTAAGGAATCCTCCCTTTCCAATCCTTCATCAAGGCATGCAATTCCTCTTCCACATCATAGCTGGTATGATTTCATTACTTCTAGAAAACATACAAGGAATCATTAGATATGATTTAATAACCAAGCATCAATTCAATACATATACTCATGCATAATATTCTAACTTGCTACTTTCCAGGCATGCAATTCTAGAAATTGCCCATATTGACAACAATTTTTTCAAAAGAGCCACTAGCACTTTTCTGCTCCGCATAACTATGGGGTATGATAACCTCATTCAAATTATGGTCATGCACCAGTGTTCCCTGCCGGATAAGATTTCCAATGCTTGTCCACTTTCTCTATTCCGACATCAGGTGTGGAAACTGCATTACTTCAAAAATGACAACTTTCACCACAATTCTGCACATTTGTACACAGTTGTAAAATATCTTGAACTGCCAACTTTAGCCACTCGTGGGAGAAAATCTATGAAGAATCACGAAAAATTTTCTACTGGAAGAAGTTATTCCATATAGCAAGAAACACTTAGCAACTCACAGATCTCTATTTTGATACACCATTCACTACTTTCCACTTTTCAAATTTTTCCAAAATTCCAAATTTTGGGCCAAAAATGTCTGTTTCCCAAACGGTGCATTTTTGGAAAATCTTTGTCTAACGGAAAATGTCTAGCTTACTGAGAATATGAAATGCTAAGTTCAGTAATTTTCTTGATTCTGAATTATAAGGTCACTTTCAACCATTGCAAGCTTTTCAAAATTCCAAAATCGTGGCCCAGAATAGTGCTTTTTTGCCTTCTTGTGCACCCCAACTGCACATCCTTTGGTTTTTGGCTCCAAAACTCCAAACTTAACACCGTGACTGCTCCATGACCGCTCCATATCAGTTTCGGCTCAATCCGACCTTCTGTCAAGCGTCGGGACACTTATTTGTAAAAGCCATTAATTCCAATTTTGTGCCAAATTGGGGCATAATGGGCTCGGGATCTTCACTGGTTCATTCATGGCCTTCGTCAATGGCCTTGGAATGAAACTGAACTCATCAAATTTTGAATCCGCATGCTCCTGCAACCCAAAAATCAATTTTCAGGCTCTATACTTTTGTTTTTTTTTCTCGAACCCGAAAGCTGAAAGCCGAAAGCCGACACCCGAAAGCCGAAATATGAAAGCCGAAAGCTGACAACCGAAAGCCGAAAGCCGAAAGCCGACACCTGAAAGCCGAAAGCCGACAGCCGAAAGCCGAAAGTCGAAAGTGGACACCCGAAATCCGAAAGTGCGGGTGCGGGATTGCGGGAATCTAACATGCAATTTTCAAAATTCGCATTCCTGAAACCCGAAACCCAAAACCTGAAACTGCGGGTTCGGGATTGCGGGAATCCAACATGCAATTTTCAAAATTCCCATTCTCGAAACCCGAAACCCGACACCCGAAACTACGGGTTCGGGATTGTGGGAATCCAACGCGCAATTTCCAAAGTTTGCATTTCCAAAACCCGAAACCCGGAACCTGAAACTGTGTGTTCGGGATTGCGGGAATCCAACGCGCAATTTCCAAAATTCACGTTGCCGAAACCTAAAACCTGAAACCCATGGAACACCTCCGGCCCTGCAACTTGCGGGGTTCATAACTCCTTCGTCCCTTGGCAAAATAAGGCGCGTCTGGTACCATTGGAATGCTCGTGGAGAGATCTATGCACTTGTCTGATCTGATTCCACACCTGATAAATCTGACCCTACCATTTTTCCAATAAAAAATGCCGCCTCAACTTCACCTATACTACACTAAAACATTCCGTCACTTGCTTGTTACTCAGAGTTTCACCCAAGCAGCCCCAGTGCTGCAAGATGGGCTCTGATACCACTCTGTAGTGTCCCCTTCCATTCAGTCTGATTCCAGGAAGGAAACGTGAACCAAACATACTGGGCTTATTGGCAATCTCAGCCCCATTCATTACTAAGAAATTCATAATAAATAAAAACTTATGTGTGCAAATACATAATCAATATAAGCACAGCGGAAATAAACACAATTGCACACACACAAATAGTAATGCATCAACTTATTTGACCCAGGAAGATGATGAATCAACATGTAGAGAATAAATCCCCTTCTCATGCTATGCACAGACTTCGTATGAATTCCATTAATATGAATAATTATCATTCAAAATTAACACATTGCAAAACACAGAATGCCTATAATTTAAACCACAGAGAACACTTATCTTGAGATGAAGCTGTCAAAACAACTGACTAAGTGAGAGCAACGTTGCACCCAACCATAGATCTCTGTCCAGCCTGTATTCTTTCAGTTGAGAGATCACCCCCGAGATGTGTTGTGTATTCACTAAGGAGGAACTAGATGGGCTCACTCACAGTCATAGTTTCACTCAAACAGTCATGCTAATCCAACACACAGTTAGGTTTATCAAGAATGAAATAGGAAAAGGAAGAGGATGATAAACCAGTGAGCTCAACCACAGAGCTACAGACATCTCAAGCTAAATTCAAGCAATCGAATCCTCTGTTCAAACATCCACACTTGGATTTCTCACCATTCTGTCAACGAATAACTCAATCCCATCACTGGTTTTCTGGGCTATCAAAACTGGGTTTTCCAATGGATTTCGGGGTAGATAATGCTCCAAAATTTGCCTCAAGGTTCATGCCTATGGATCCCCCATTGTATTTCACTCTCCAATACCAATTCTGGGCGTTTATGGCTCTTCAAAATGTGGGTTCTTTCACAGTTGCGATTTTTGGTTTTTCTCACTACTGGGAATTCATTTTTTGGATGAAAATTGATGTTCGGTTCTTCCACACTGAAATTGGAATGAGGAAGAAGCAACTCCCATGAGGTAGAGTGACTTGTGGTACAAGAAAACAAAGCCCACACTTTACCATATGAATTTATGGGCTACCCATGCTCCATTGAAGCCATGGACTATTTTCTTCAACCACTTCCTTACAACAGAATAAAATGCCAGCAAGGTAAGTCAAATAGGTTCTCAAGATGACATTTGGAAACCCAAGGTTCAATCCCACAACCCCCTCACCACTCCCTAGTGGATACACATGGCCCCTTGTCATTCATTGCCTCCATAGCCAGTTTTTGTATTTTATTGCATGATGTTTATTTACATCATTTTTACAATGTTCCATGGCTAAATAGCACATGGGTAACATAATGTCTAATACTCTCCTTTTAAATAAAATTCGAGCTTCCACTAGCGAGGCCTTGGCCTTCAGATCCACGCTAGTAAAACATACATCACATGTATACAATATTTACATCAAAAGCTAATATATCCTAAGGGTCAAAATGGGGTATTACAGAAGCAAGGTGCATTGTAGAATGCATGAGAGGTCATAAGAGGGATATCATATCAATATACTAGGTAGAGATATAAAGGGGTATAAAAAATGTTAATGAACAAATTGATACATACAATATCTAGTGAAAACAAAGGTTTTTTTTAAATTGGGAAGACATATTGGGAGGGGGTTTAAAAAAACGATTTTGGAAGGTATTTTCCAATATTTAGTGAAATTAGGGGTATTGCTTCATATGCCACGAACAAACGTGCGATGATAGTAGTTTATTGAGTGAAACCCCCATGCTCCCTCCAAGATCCAATGATGAGGAAGGAAAACCATTAAGGGGCCAAGTTGGACTTGTAGATATCTCTTCTAACCCTTCTTATAATAAAAGTATAGAAGGTAAGGAGGAGGTTGAGATACCCCTAGCCCCATTGGAAATTTGTCCCTTTCTAACAATATAAAAATCAATGCAATCAATATAATTGATGTTGAATGTTCTATACTATTTTACCGAGAGCACACATCAATATTACATTTTTTCTCTTGTTATTAGTCCAAAATTGGTCATATAATTTGTTAATTTATCACACATCCAAACAAATCATAGAAAACCCTTTTATTTTTAACAATTGTTAGGATCTTAAATAAATATATCTATCATTCAATGGAGTGTAGGTACAACCAAACATGTATTTGTATGATATATCTTCCTCGAGCAAGGGAATATCACGATGTGTAGTGGGAATTGAGACAACAAGTAGATCTAATAGGAAAAGAAGGAAAAGAGGTCACAAGGTCAGAAGAAAATTCCCTAGATGCATGGAAATTCTTGTTGTCGAAGGAGGAACATGTCTATATGCTGATGAGAGAAAAGATGACATCGAGGTTCCCTTAAGGCATATACATATATTGAAACGGTTGGTACTCAAGGAACTTCCTCCATTGTACACTAATTTTTGTGTTAATGAAACAATATATCACAATTCTCCATCCTCTCTACATGGTCTAGGGATATTTACCATGGATGGAATAAAGTTAAAATAATATGGCTAAGAAACTAAATTGATGGATTATGTTGAAATGTGTTATGATTAAAATGATTGGATATTTTTGGTCCAATACATTCCAAGTATGTGGACATATGCACTCGCCGCAAATTATATAGATAAGAAACAACAATCAAAATAAGGGGAAGACTATTTCTATCGGTGGAAGGACTAAAACCTCCAGGAATATTGCAAGGTAAAACCTCCGGGAATATTGCAAGGTTTGTAAAAAAAACACGACTCGGGACAACAAATAAGAAACCCAATTGCATATTCAAGTGTGTTGAAGGGAATAAACTATTTGTGTGGGGAATAAAAACAATAGCTTCTAGGGAAGAGTTATTAGTGTATTACTCTTTGAATCATATATATAAAACAACTAAACATGTGTAGGTACTGATTATGTTATATCACTTTTAATGTACCTCTCATTAATGCATTATATTTAACAAGTTTAATTATATTATAATGTGGCAGGTTGATCATGGGAAAACACCAGCTCCAGAACATGTAAATGATCATTAACGCTTTAAGGAAGAAAAGGGGTTATACTTTTGAAAAAAGGGTTGATGAAGAGGCAATCCCTTTTGTTTAGACTTACAATTATTTTTTTCCCACACATCACTCCACATATAGATATTTAAATTATTCACCCTATAATGTGGCTTATGATATGGCTTCCACTAAGGAGGAATTATACTGCACTTCATGGTTATTGGGAATTAACCATACTCATAGTAAACAAAATGGGATACTTAAGATGCAATAAAGCTGCCTTCTCGGAAGTAGTAGAGCTAGGCATATAAAGATCCCATTGGAGATTTACCTAGTCGAGCGTGCACCCACACAGTTGACAAGTGCGATGGTCCAAGATGCAAACTAGCTCTACCTTCAAATCCCCCTTGTTTTAAAATATGTGTTTGTTTCCAATAAGAAGGATCAACAATATAAACTTGAAGAACTAACACATTAAAAAAATTGTTCATACTAGATAATATTGGTGGCAGAGTAAGGTGGATATGCCATAGATCCAACCCTCTCGAGGATATCAAATGATCCAACATAATGAAGAGGAATTTTGCATCCCTTCCCAAAGTTTATAAGATACTATCACCTAACAAATTATTAGGGTTAGGAATTATCCACCTAATTGTCATAAAGAGGGGTTTCCCCCATCTTATATATCTCATTATCATTATCAATATGAAAATCAGCTTCACATTGTAATTAATGAATATGTTTCTCTCCATTTATCAAGTTAAGCAAGTGTTACCCAACCCTTGGGTGTGCAAGTACCCCAATTATTAAAGTTTAATTTATGTTCTTTGTAGTTTATGCAAGTGTCATGTGTTTTTTTATATAAGGATGTAAAGAGGATACTTTATCAATGTTTATGACAAGCCACTAACCATTTTATTAAACCAATTCCAAATGATTTGTGTGAACAATATCATTAGTCACAAGTTGCAACACACTCACTACTAATTCAAATTCATTTTAGATTGTTCATCTACTGCATTTAATCACGACATGCAACCCACTAAACATTGAAACATATTTGTTTTCAAAGTAAACGATTGGTGTATGCTTATAGAAATTCCACTCAAATAACTTCATCAAGCTTAGGGGGGGAACTTGTTTCAAACAAATTATTGGGCATTATTACCAAGCGATATCTCACACTTCATCAATTGCAAGCCACTCACTATGATCAAACCTTGTTGTTTGTTTCAGTAGTATCTTTAATGAATTTGTTTGTCAAGATGAATGTACCATAATGTCATGTCAAACCTCTTTTAGGATCTCATGAAATAGTCTATTGGCCTCTTGGTTTGTGCCTTCCTTTTATATCCCATCCATGAGGGTGATATACGTAGTCATATTAAGGAAATTACTACTATCTTCCACCTATGTAAATAAATTTATTGACTACTATATTTCATCTTTCATCTTTCATATGTGTTGTATGTAATATCATCAAGGATTATAGCTTTCTTTCGATTCTCACATAAGCTTTATTTAGCTTTGTCTATCCTGTGAAATTAAGTCAATCCTAAAAGCTTTCTGCAACATTTCTTGAAGGAGATCTCTAGACTCATCTAAATGACCTTACTTGCAAAACCCATCTATAAATTTATTATATGTGATATCATTAGGTTGGTGTACTATTTGTACAATAACATCTAAAAACCAAAGAGCTCCTTGAAGCTTGATTTCTTTGCAAAGGAAATCAATAAGTGCATTGTATGTGATAACATCCAAATTCCAGTCTAATCTAGTGTCTCATGAATTACTTCGGTGGTCTCTTGTCATTTCGTTTAATAAAAACCACCAATAAATGAAATATATGTGACAACATCAAGGGAGATATTTTTGTTCGGGCATTTCATAGAATAGTTGCATCACCTCCTCAAACTTCCATTCCTTACAAACGCTATCAATAAGAACTATGTATGTGACCATAATAAGGTGTATCTATTTTTCAAGAATTTCATACAAGAGTTTCCTAGCCTCCTCCAACTTTTATTTCTTACAAAAACCTTCTGACGAGCTTTTTAATCACCTTCTAATTTCTCACATGATAAGTAAGAATTTTGTACATTAATTGTCAACCCATGGTTCCTTGGGAACTTGCGAGTTACCATGAACTGTATGTGCATATCACAATCTTCTTTTACATTGGTTTATCTACTGTGAAGTTGTAGTTCAACAACCTTACATACAAATAGTTGTATGAACAGTTACATAGTCTTGGTAAGGAACTAGCCATCTAAACAACTATTCAAACTAAATTGCAAGGAAATTAAATCTCACAGAAGAAAATTAAAACAAATGAAAAAAAAGTATGAATCAATTTTCTCTCAAAGTAACCCCATCGATGTGCAGTAATACTAATTGAAGGATTGAAATCCTAAATCAATCTTGCTTATATAAAGTTGGCACATAATAATTCTGTTTGATAGAAGCCCTTAGTTTTGATAGAAGTCGTAGGTATACTTAATTTTATGCTGTCGATCGTCAATGCATAAAAATCATTCTTGGTTCGCAATAAGCACATATTTTGTCAAGCAACATGATTGCTCATTTCAAAACTAGGTCTCGGGTTATTGCCGCATGGGATAAGCCGGATCATTTGGATCGGGAAGAGGTACTTGTGTACTCTATAAAATGAAAAACTAAAAGCTTTCCAAGAGGAATAAGGTTTGATTTTTTTATTAAAAATTAAAATACTTACAAATTTTATTATAATTTAGTAGTCGGCTGAACTAAAATCAAACAAAATATTGATCATGCTCTGTTGTTTACGTAATAAATAGAGTATTCGTAGTTGCTTATTGTTAACATTCTGACATTAGTGTTATCTGGATACAACATCCGAAGGCTAAAGAGAACGGAAAAGAACAGTACGGATTAATGGAAGATCTGGACGCTAAAACAATAACGGATGCAAAGAGTCAAGAAAACAATCACGGATTGGTGTGTCAAGGTTTTGAGAATGTATTTAGTACATGTTATCTAAGTGTAGCACTCCAGTGCATCTTAGCCATGGAAACCACGCGAAGAGCTTTCATGGAGCTCGCAACTCCAGGCTCGCCTGAGTACTCCATACCAGATGAGTCCATGACAGCCCTTATTTACTCCTTATTCTTAAAGGGGACAGAGGAGCAAAACCCTGAAAAACAGAGCATGAACAGAATGTAACACAGTGCTACAGCACTTTAATCGATCCACCACAAAACAGAGCTAAGTCATGTATATCTTCTTCGCGTTAACATAAAAAATGAGAAAATACAATAAGTATGCCCTCGGCAAGCGGTTCTCCATGCCCAAGAGGTATGGCATGTCACTTCTAGAGTCTCTACATATCCAGATACATACTTCAAAAATTAATCTACAATAAATAAGAGTTCACTCCAAATAGCGGTAGATGGTTGCAATTAATACCAACAAACTCTCCCTTAATTGCAACCCCCCCAAAAAAACAAAACAGGATATAACATTGAAAAAATTATGATATCCAACCTACAACTACAGTCATATAGATACAGCATTAACAATGCCAAGATTCTCTCTATGAAACTCAAAAAACTCCTTTGCTAGAGGCTTAGTAAATATATCTGCTAGCTATTCCTTTGACCTGCAAAATTTCAAGTTAATTTCTTTGTTGTTATCAAGTTCTCTGATGAAGTGATATCGAGTATCTATGTGCTTGCTCCTTTTGTGAAATACTTGATTTTTTGACAATGCAATTGCATAATTATTGTCACAGAAGATCACAGTTGGATCCTTTTGTTCATGCAACAACTCGGACAAACCTCTCCGCATCCACACTGCTTTGCTTGGCATGTTGCTGACGTAGCTACTACATACTCCGCTTCAGTTGATGAAATGGTCTCTATTGGTTGCTTCTTTGATGACCATGAAACCGCACCTGAACCAAAATTAAGTACATAACCTGTTGTACTTTTCATGTCATCTATACTGCTTGCAAAATCACTATCTGTGTAGCCTGTTAATCTAAAATCTGAACCTGCTAAATACAAAATTCCATAATTCATTGTTCCTGAAACATATCTTAAAATTCTTTTTGCTACTTGCCAATGAGACCTTTTTGGAGATTCCATAAACCTGGAAATTAATCTGACCGCAAACATGATATCTGGCCTAGTTGTTGTTAGATACATCAAACTTCCAACTAATTTCTTAAATTGAGTTGGATCCACAAAAGGTTCATTGTCCTCTTTACTTAGTTTAGTTCCTGTTGCTATAGGTGTTGACACTGGTTTACAATTCAACATTCGAAATCTTCTTAATACATCTTTAGCATACTTAGATTGACATATGAAAAACCCTTTTTCAGATTGATCAACTTGAATTCCAAGAAAGTATTTCATCATTCCCAAATCTGTCATTTCAAACTCGGTTTTCATTGTTGTTTTAAATGCTTCTATAGACAGATTTCCACTGAAAATTAAGTCATCAACATACAAGCATACAATCATGATTTTACCTTGCTGATTTGATTTTGTGTACAATGTAGGCTCACTAGCACATCTATTGAATCCATTACTCATCAAATATGAGTCTACTCTATTGTATCACACTCTAGGTGCTTGCTTCAGCCCATATAATGCCTTTTTTAGCCTGTAAACTTTATCTTCACATCCTCTTATTTCATACCCAATTGGTTGTTTTACATAAACCTCCTCTTCTAAATGTCCATTT
The DNA here is from genome assembly GCA_027924585.1 of Larix kaempferi. Lineage (NCBI taxonomy): Eukaryota > Viridiplantae > Streptophyta > Pinopsida > Pinales > Pinaceae > Larix > Larix kaempferi. Next base: position 9,296,767 of record BSBM01000486.1, read on the forward strand.
AAAAATGCATATTTTACGTCCATCTGATATACATTCCAATTATTTTGTGTTGCAATAGCTAAAACAAGTCTAACTGTGTCAAGTCTTGCTACCAATGCAAAAGTCTCATTATAATCTATGCCGGGTTGTTGACTAAAACCTTGTGCCACAAGCCTAGCCTTGTGTTTTTCAACCTTTCCATCAACATTCAATTTTGTTTTATCGATCCATTTTACACCTATGTAGTCTTTTCCATTAGGTAAATCTACTAATTCCCAAGTTTCATTTCTCTCTATAGCATCTATTTCATCATCCATAGCTTTTATCCATGCATCATCTTTAATTGCTTCTTCAAAATTAACTGGTTGATAAGCCAATAATGCAAAATTTGAATTCAAATCCAGTTCTTCATCATGTTGTTCATAGATTTCTCTTAGGCTTCTAGATTTTTGTCCTCTAATCTTAGATCTCAATTCAGCTAATGTAGGATGAGATTCATCACTTGTGAGCTTGATGTATGTTGGCCTCCAAGTCTACGTTGCTCTTCTTGTATGAAATTTCTTGGTGTTCTTGCTTGAGGTGAATTAAAGTCTGTTGAGCTCCTTCCTGGTGTGCTGGATGTTCCTACATGTGCAGGTACATATGGATGTGGAATTTGTTGTCCATCATGTACATCTTCTTCATCATCTTCAACACGAGGTAAAGTTGCTCCATGTGTAACTATTTCATCAATACTTCTATCCCATGATTCCTCTTCCTTAAATTCTACATCTCTACTTACAATCAGTTTCTTGGTAATAGGATTATAGAGTTTATATGCTTTAGAATGCTCACTGTACCCAATGAAAATACATTTTTCACTTCGATCATCCAACTTCCTTCTAATTTATTTAGGTACATGGGAGTAAGCCACACACCCAAATATTCTAAGATGTGAGACATTGCAACACTTTCCACTCCAAGCTTCTTTAGGTACTTTATTCCTCACACTTTTTGTGGGACACTTGTTCAAAATGTAGACTCAACACGCAACTGCTTCTACCCAATACTCATTTGACAAATGTTTGGCCTTCAACATGCTTCTTTTCATATTCATAATTGTCCTATTTTTCCTTTCTGCCACACCATTCTGCTGTGGTGTATACCGAGCTGTAAACTGCCTCTTATTTCCATGATTGCTGCAAAATTCCATGAATTCATTCAATTTGTATTCGCCTCCTCTGTCAGACCTCAACACTTTGATGAAATTTTCACTTTGCTTTTCAACCAAGGTTTTAAAATTCTTGAACACTTCAAAAGTTTATGATTTTTGTTTAACACAATATACCCATGTTTTTCGGCTGTAATCATCAATAAAAGTTAGAAAGTATAAATTTCCAGCCAATGATGGATCCTGCATTGGTCCACACAAATCTGTATGAACTATCTCCAGAGGTTCTTTTGCTCGATACGAAGTGCCTACATGGAAAGCTTCTCTATGATGTTTTGCTAAGATATAATTCTCACATGAGCTTGCTAGTTGTTCAATTGGTGGCAACCCTCTAACCATTTGTTTTTTCTGTAATAAACTTAATTCCCCAAAATACAAATGTCCATATCTCAAGTGCCAAAGCCAAGACTGATCCAAACTTTGAGCTTTATATGCATTCACATAATTCTGAATTTCACTCTTTAATGTAAGTGGAAACATTTTATTTTTAGTCATTTTAACCTTTGCAATCAACCCTTTTCTAGGATTCTTGTCAAGAATTGTGCTACTGTCATGGTTGAAAATTACCTTGTAACCTTTCTCCATTAGTTGTCCAATGCTGATTAAATTGCATTTCAGACCAGGTACAAAATACACATCATTAATATGCCTTTTATCTCCATTTTTTGCAAATATATTAACCGTACCTTTGCCATTGACTGACACTTTATTATCATCTCCAAACTTCACTTCAGACTGTACCGAACTATCTAGATCAGTGAACACCTCCTTGTTGCCAGACATGTGATTGCTATAGCCACTATCTAGAAACCATACATCATTTGGATTCTCTTGTGCAACATTGCAAGTAATAAGAATTGAATCAGTTTTATCTTCTGATTTCTCAACTAGATTTGCAGATTGCTTTCTGGCATCTGCTTCCTTCTTTCTACGCTCCCTAGCATAATGCCCAAATTTCTTACAATAGAAACACTGAATTTTGGATTTATCAATTCTTTGATTCTGCTGTTGATAAAAGTTATTACTTGTGGTTCTGAAGTTTCCTGGATTTGGGTTTTGGACATACCTACCAGTCCTATTTATATTCGATTATTTTTCTCTTTGAACTTGAAATCTACCCCTACCTCTATCGAATTCCCTTCCTCTTCCTCTTCCAACTGTTAACTGTGTCTTGAAGGCAGTATCAAGTGAGAAGTTTGCATTTCTGTTTACCCTAGACTCATGGGATAATAGGGATCCCATTAACTCATCGATGGAGAGATGAGACAAATCGTTTGACTCCTCAATTGCCACAACAACAACATCAAATTTCCTGGGCAGACTTCTTAATACCTTTTCCACCACCTTTTGGTCAGAAATTTGTTCACCATGGGTTCTCATCTAGTTCACTATTGTCATTAGGTGATTATGAAATTGATCTACAGTCTGTGTCTCACTCATTTGCAGATTTTCAAAAATTTTCCTAAGGATTTGTAATTTAGCAACCTTCACCTTACTTAAACCCTGATAAATGGTGTCTAAGATGTCCCATGCATCTTTGGATTTGCTTATTGATGCTATTCTAGGAAAAATCGAATCACCCATGGCTTGCTGGATGAGAGAAAGTGCCTTAGCATCTTTCTTCTTGTTGCTTTTCAACAAATCTTTTTGTGCTTCTGTTAAGGCCAAATAAGCTACCTCATCAGGGGGTTCTATATACCCATTCTAAACTAAATCCCACAAATCTTGTGAACAGAGATGGGTTTTCATTTTTATAGACCAAAATTCATAGTTCTTACGAGTCAAAGGAATTTGAGGCTGTGCTGCCATACTACTCGACGCCATGGCTCCGAATTTCTAAAATTTCTTTTTTTGCAAGTGTAGGCCAAGTACTCTGTTTTAATGTTCCTCCTCGGCTTTCTTTCTAGTTGTGTTTTCTCTACAACTTTAACTCGGGCTAGACCTCCTCTTCAATGTAGTCCCCCTTTTTTTTACTTTCAGCACAAATGGTACAGCAGGATCACCCTGCACTCTACTCTCACAAACTGCTCAACCCTCTATTTTCTTCAACAACTACGTATGAGCTTCCTTCACGGACTCTTCTTTTTTTTTGAGAGGTGTGGCCCTTTGCCAGAAATACAATAGCTAACAAGTTCCAATCTACAAGCTGGAGGAGGAGTTTTAAATAAATACAAAGCTATGACTCTCTTTCCTATGGCGTTCCATTTTTTTACACACAAACACTGCTCCTGCAATCAACAACTACGACTCCTCTCTATGCAGGCTCAGCACTCTCAGACACACACAAAATAGGAATGAAGAGCCCAACTCCACTCTTCAATGATATTTGCACTTCTGTGGGAAAATAAACTCCCTCATCCGTGAGGGGGGAGGACTCTCCAATGGAGGACAGAGCTAAGCGATGGCTCTGATACCACAATAAAGGGGACAAAGGAGCAAAACCCTGAAAAACAGAGCGTGAACAGAATGTAACACAGTGCTACAACACTTTAATCGATCCACCACAAAACAGAGCTAAGTCACATATATCTTCTTCGCATTAACATAAAAAATGAGAAAATACAATAAGCATGCCCTGGGAAGGCAGTTCTCCATTCCCAAGAGGTATGGCGTGTCACTTCTAGAGTCTCTACATATCGAGATACATACTTCAAAAACTAATCTACAATAAATAAGAGTTCGCTTCAAATAGCGGTAGATGGTTGCAATTAATACCAACAATTCTTAGAAAGATAATAGACACATAAGATCAGTCTGCAACATGATGAACAAGGCCCATATGATGGAAATGTAGCAGCTGTACTAGTAGAGTGGATACATAACAGATTTTCTGATATGATTTCCCCATTGGGAAATGGAGGGGACGCCGCAAGTACGTTGTATAATATTCTGCAGATATTAATATATGAAGGCTAGGTAATGGGCTTAAAAGAATACCTCTGCGGGAGATACATAAGTAGGGTAACTTGCAAAACCTGTAGTACTGGCTATGATCTGGTTGAAGATGATATAATGGTTACCTTCTAGGTGGACAAAGGGAAGGAATTTGACCTTCTCTGCTACCTTACAGAAGGTGACTTTGAAGACAAAGTTATGGCTGAGTACAGTACATTTTTAACCATATGTAATCTGTTCAATTTTATAGAAAGAATGAGCAGCAGTATTATTACTATCAATCGATACTCTCTTGATAGTCCTAAAAGTGGAGATTAATCCATTTTTACATTGATAGGTGTTTATATCGTAGAATTTTGGGTGGATGTAACATCAATACACATTGTTCTTATGGCCCCAAAATTGGAGATTGATCCACTTTTACACCCTATATGTGTTTATATCTTAGAATTTGGGGTGAAGCAGCATCTATGCTTTTCCTAGATTGTAGTAGGATGAGACAAGTGTATTGGCCAAATTGATTTTATGGCAGTTGTTCCAAATTAACAATAAACATTTATAAAAGAAAAAAAGAATATAAAAAATATCTTGTAGCTAGATAATCTATGGATAACTCGTAGTTGATGCATAGATTACTCTTAACTTATACATGGATAACTGGAAAACAAGTAACATATAACTTATTTGTGGCACTCAACTTGTGGTCTATCTATTTCACTAGGAGAAGTTAAGTAGTTGTGCTAGTATAATAACTTTTAAATCAATTATCTTAATTTATCTCATTATTAATTAAAGTCAATGGTTTTGATTTTTGTAACTATTATTCTTATTTATATGAGCTATTATTCCTATTTATGGGCTGGTGCAAGCTAATGTTGGCCACTCATGAAGCGTTAGTGGCAATGGACTTCTGGAAAAATAGAAGTATGAACATCAAAAAGAAATATTAGAGATACCTATAGAACATTTTGGAATATGGGGTAAGAAGATGAAACGTAGACAATCGAATTACCTTCCTAAGGTTGGTATGTTATTTTTTTAATAACACATAATGGATATGTTTTCCTTGGGTCCCGGGTTTGGTATGCAAATGGTGGAATTTTGTGAAAAAAATTATATGTAGTTGTAGATAACAGGTCGTTCTAGTGCAGTGCTATTTTTCCAGATTTATTTATGTTAATTTTAATTTCTTTTAAATTAAGGAAGTCAGCCAAGCCCTAAAATGACTAGGTCGAGTGTTGTGCCCGGACATCATGGTCATAACATAATTAATGAACTTTGTTTTTTTTTAGGATGTAGGTATTTGTGTGTAATATTGACGTTAGTGCAATTAAAATTAAATAAAAAATAGAAAAAAAAAATAGATTTAATAAAAAATTACATATTCGGAATCTACACACATAGTTCTGCAAGGGTGTGCAATTTCCTTAGTAGTGGACAAGTGTAGCATATGCAGAATCATGCTTGAAATCAAAGAAGTTATAGAATAAGATGTATTTTGTTATAACACAGTCCAAGCCACTTGGTTTGGAAACCCGAACCTAAAACCAAAGCGGCCAAGTCATCCAATACGTTGGTGGGAAATGAATTGCTTGCCAAAATTTAGAAATTTAAATGGCCCGTACGAGTTATTTTAAATACACGTGTATGCACCAAGAGCGCATACGCACTATTTAGTGCGTATGCACTAGTAACGCATGTGCACATTTTTTCACTAATCCGAAATGTAGTTTTGTTTAAATCTTGATCTATCTCCAACCTCCCCCTGCCACCCCTCTCACTAACTCTAATCCTCCTCCTCTCCTTTGTCTATTCGTTTCCCTCCCTAACCCTCCTCCCCTCCACCCCATTTCAACCCTTTTATCCCTCTCTCTTTCTCTCGCTCCCCCCTTCAATCCTCCTCTATCTCTCCACCTACTTGAGCTTCCTCTTCTTCTCCCTCTCCCTCCCTCTACCTAAACTTCTTCTCCTTCTCGCTCTGCCTCCTATATCCATCTCTCTAATAATAACCATCGTCATCTCTATCTTATTCATCCCATCTCTTCTTAAGCCCCCTCATGCCCCTTCCCCTCCCCCCTGTCGCACTATCTCCTTAACCATGCTCCCCTCTCTCCCTAACCCTCATCTTCTCACTCTCTCTATAAGCATTATCTCTCCCTTTCTCTCTACTTAACCCTCCTCCCCCTCTTCTCCTTCCTATGTCCCTATCTCTCTTTATTTCTCTCTCGTTAAGCTTCCCCACAAATTGGCCTTTTATACTGCCCCTAAACCAATGCTCAAGGATTTACTGAGAAGCGTAGGGAGGAGGAGGATGACTTGGCCTTCGAGAAACCTTAGGGCATTATTGATAGAGACAAAAAATACAGGAAAAGGAGGCTTAATAGAGCTAATTTCACTGACATAATGATGCCTTATCCATAAGTGACAAGACCCCTGATGCCACTATCTAGACGTATGTTGATCTCATGCAACAGAGGCCCTCAAAAGGGAAAAGGAAGAAACCCTAAGGGTAGTTGCAAAGAAGCACCAGGAAGAAGATCAATATAAGGTGAAGGATAAATATGGGGTGACTCAGGCCCCAGTAGCGTAACTTTCTCTGAAGAGAAGGAATCGATGGGACAAAGCTTAGGATTAGGACATTGTTGCAAAGAAGGCAGAGGCTTCGTTGGAATGGGATGCCCCCAATGCCACTCATTGGATTAGCAGGTGGGATGGTACACCTACTTTATGAAGGATGAACGGTGATGCGACTTTGGGCATTGATTGGCGTAACATATTAGCAGGTGGGAGGCTTCACCTACCCCAGGAAGGGATAACAGTGATACGATTCCTAAGTCTCTACCAAGTGGTTAACTACTCAAACAGAAGATGAAACGGTTCCTTGGTAAGAATGTAAACCTATAACACTAGAAGTTGAATGGTCTTTCCATCTGTTAGCATTCCTCCAACCATGTGAAATATGTAAAAGTTGTATGCGATGAGGGATAGGAGGAAGCAACCATAGAAGGGAGTAAAGGAGAAGCAGTGTAAAGATGAGAAGTAAAGCCATAGCACTGATGTTTGGTTCTCCATTATGACAATGTATAGGTTCAGCTTGAAGTAGTAGTGCATGGCCCTATTAATGTAATTTGGAGTGGCATGAGTAATCAATAAAAACTTTCATACATTTCCTTATTCCTGTTAGTTGCACAATACTTGTATTTATTGTGCGTCTCTATGCTTGTATAGATTGAATTGGAAGTTGGTTCAAAGGTAGTTTTGTTGTCCATCTTTGTAGCATCATATTTGCTACGTTACCCCCCTTCTCTCTCTCTTTAATCATCTCTCTCTCTCTCTCTCTCTCTCTCTCTCTCTCTCTCTCACACACACACACACACACACACACAGAACATGTCACCCTATCTCACTCATCTCTCTCTCTCTCTCTCTCCTTAAACTTCCTCCCCCTCTCTCTCTAACCCTCTTCACCCATCTCACTCTATCATTATTTGGTAAACCTACTCTATCTGTAGTGCACAGATACCCACTCATGACACCCATATCCCATTTAAAGGCCTATAAAGAACACGTACAAGTGGCATACCATTTGATATACTCATGGTCTCATGTATGTGCTCATGGTGCTTAAAATTGAGAAAATATATGCTTAGGGCCCAAGGTTATTATTTGCCTCCTCCAACCATGCTAAAGGGATAGAGGCTCTTGTTTCATTACGACAACCATGGTCAAGGCATGAAGACCCATCCACGATGAACAAACCATCTTAAGGGCACCGATACCTAAATATCAGGCCAAATAATCCCTAATGAGGGATCATGTGGTTTCTAGGTGGTTTTTATGCTTCAAGAACTAAAAAAGGTTCAATTAATGTTTAAATCCCATGTTTCACCCTTCACCATGTTTAAGTGTCAACACCCATTTCTAGTGCACAATACTTACGCATGGTCCTTATATCCCACTTGGATGTCTACAAAGAACCCTTACAAAAGACTCTTGTGTTGGTCCATGGACTTAAAGAAATGAAATCAAAGAAGTTTCAACAATATCTCAAGGCACTTAAAGTTTCCTTCCTTGACCATGGTCAAGGGCTCACAACTCATCCTTTTTAAGAAAAACCATCTAATGGCATCCATATCAAACTTTGATTGTAAAGACCCCTTAGAGAGGTTCCGTGCCATTATTTGCACATGTTGTTGATGGCTATTGAACCTAAGAGACTACGTTTAAGCCCAAAGGATGAAGTGTTTTCCTCCCTAAACCATGGCAGTTTAGCTTCAAAAGGTTACTTTATGGTTGAAGCCATTTGTTCCACCTAGGAATTTTTAGGCCTCTAGACCCATTCCCAATTCATGAAACCTACTCATGTTGAATGTATCCCACTAACATACTCAAAAACACTATCCATGGCCTCGACAAACATTTCTGGCGCAGGTCGAAGACAATTAATCTTGTTTAAGGCATGCGATGTAGCCTAATCATGGTATACGTATCCCTCTGCATTTGCTAGGGATACCCCAAAAGGGCTATGTGTGGTGGTTTGAAAAAGAAATCAACATCGTATCCTAAGAAGCTTCTTGAGTTGTAGGTGTTCATTGTGCTTGAGCCTGAGAAGCTTCACTTAAGGCATGAGGATCTTCTTGTTGTCCCTATACCCTAGTCAGACCTTGACACCCATTTTTGGTTCACAACTAACCTAGTCATGGAACACATAACACACTTGAAGTTGACTAATACCCTATAGAGCTCATATGTGATTGTCTAGGGACTCTTTCATGGTGTTTGTGCTAAGCAGCAAGAGTTAGTGTTGAAGGCTCTTGTTTCCCTCCACTAGCCATGGTTAAGTAGCCAAGATAAATCCTTAATGCCAAAGACATCATAATGGCAGCCATATTCAATTCATATGCAAAAGACTCCTTGTAGAGGGCTAGTGTCATGGCTTCTATGTGTTATTGACAACGCTTGAGGTCAAGAAGTTTCAATTAAGGCTCAAGTGGAATTCAATTGAGATCATTATGCTTCAATAAGATCTCAAGGAACCTGTTTTCATTCATTGATGTTGTTCAAGGCCTTGTAACATATCCATGGTCTTGCATGGTTGTATGAGTATGCATTCATTACATTAAATCTTGACAAAATATGTTTCGGGTAGACTAAGATTGTTATTTCCCTCCATAAACCAAGGCCAAAGGCTTGAGGCTATAGTTTTTCTACCGAGACTAGGGCTAAGGGCCCAAGAACCATTCACAGTGCATAAAGCATGTTATGGATAATCTATATTGGACAACTAATGGTGTCCATATTCCCAAGAAGAAAATATGATTGACAAAGGATCTTGCTTAATATGCATACATGATTCCCAAGACATTGTAATGACACTCCCATTCAAATTTGATTCCAAAGACACCTTATAGATGGATCACGTTGTGTATTTTAGATTTTTTTCATGGCACTTGAGGTTGAGAGGGTCATTTAGGGATTAAATCCCTTGTTTAAGTTTATAAAACCTACTTATGGATCATGTATCCCATTGTTGTAACCACAACACCCCCAGGGAGAATCCAGGGGCCCCTTACAATTTTTTTTGAAAGTTGGACTTACGAGAGGGTTTTTTTTGTATTATTTCCTTACTCGACCATATTTGAGGCTCTATGGGCCATCTTTGGTGTGAACAAAAATCATATCCAAATGATTTAGGGCATAAGGCCCAAATCATTTCATCCCCATATCGTAGATCCTAAGTTATGAAACGTTCATTTAGGTCTCAATCCTCTTCTTTCACCCTCTAAGTATGTTTACATTTGAAATCCCGTGTGGTGTTCCACCGGGAGCGACCCTTGCAAGTATGAAGTGGGATTCTACTGCTCTCCTCTTAACCCCATGATCTATTTCTCTCTATCTCTCCCATATCCCATATCCCGTTTCTCTATCTCTCTTTCTCTATCTCTCTCTACCTCTCACTCTCCCTAAAGCACTACATCCCTTAACCCCTAAACCATTCAACCATTCAACCTGTAATCCCACAACCCTAACTCCTAAAAAACCTAACCCACAATCCTTAAAGTCCAAATACCCAAGACCTTATGCCTTAAGTCCTAAACCCTTCAATCCCTAGAAGCCTTAACCCCACTCTCTTTAGCCATTCATTTATCCACTTTTGAATTATAGTCCAATGTATGCAATTTATTAGCCTTTCCCAATAATACATATCCAACATCATCTAGTAAGTATCATGTACCACATTACAAACCACGAACCATTGTCAAGTATGAAGGAACATCATCATAATTAAGGAATACCAACACCATAATAAACGCAATCAATAAATATCATAGTTAAGGTCTATAAACATTATAATCAATTATCAATGATCATCATTAATGAATATCCTAAGCTACCATATAGGTATCCATGTCTAACATAGTTATGCATAATAACTAGGACTATCAAGGTTTAAGTAACCAATACTAATACACACACACGTACACTAAAATATGGGTCATAATAACCTCATGAATCATAATGCATCAAATGTCAAGGATGAAATATTTTTAAAGTATTGAATGGTTGGCATGCATTAAATGGTTTGAATGTTGGTAAATTAATGGTGTAAAGATTATGCATGGGCATGTGCGCATGTTTAAGCGTATATGCGCTGATTGCATGTGTGCACTACGAACACGCATGCACGCATGTAAACACGCGTGAGCTACTAGTTAAAAAAACAGAGTTTTCTATTCCCGGGAATGCTACGAGAAAACATAGGCATTGGAGGCATGTTGTGGGGGGGGATAGCTGAAACTCGGCGTCCTGGATCCATCGGAATCGACGGATTCACAATCGGAGTCACGGTTTAGGTACAACCGGAATTTTCGTCAGGCACGCTGGGGCCATTGTTGACTCAAACCCAGTCGATAGGGGTTCGCATCACTATCGACACCAACCCACTGCGATCTCCCTAAACATCGGACCAAATAGGTTTTACCCCATCCAGCAACACCTACGGGGCAGATGAGGTCTCACCCGAGATGTTCAAGGGAGAATCGATGGAACCATGTTTCCACCGAATGAAGGAGGATGGTTGTGGCAACAATTCACTTAAACTTATTGCGACATTCAGGAATAGATCTATGCATTTAACTTTGACATCATTGTATTCATTGCATCATTCAACATAAACATTCATCACAGCAAGTATAATAGTAAAGCATTAATTGTGGCTGGAAAACATAGCATCATTCATATATCACAACATGCAATACCATAAGTGAACAAAAGATACAGAAGGATTTCACAAAACAACTCCGTCATGTCATATTAGCTCAACAAAACCCAAATACAATATCTCCGCAAAACACATATCTCGCAAATAACTCAAATGCATACCAAGATCAGATCTCCATTCACATTAATATTTGGTTATGCTCTCGTTCAGGGATATCAAACACATATGAATCTATGACTATAAATAGGCTTCCGCCTTTACATTGTGTTAAAATCCTCACAATAGATCTAAGAGCTAATGTATACCTCACAATGAAAGAATTTAGGAATAAGATTAAGAGTAGTCAATGTAGTAAAATGAGCAATAGAATAATAATACAGTAGAACTTGGATTGAAGCAAAATAACTTCACACACACTAATTCATTAATCACAAATGGTCAAATAAGTAATACAATGCATGAGGATTCGAATGCCAAGGTGGCAATTCTAATTAGCCTTCACAGATAGATCAAAAGATCACTAAAGTGTCATCAGATCACAACTAGAAGTCTTCATCATCATCAGTGGAGTCATCAATGCACAAGTAGCTGTCAACCATCAGTCAAATTGAGTCTAACTGAGTGTGGTAGTTGTAACTGAGTGTAACTGGCACTAACTAAATGAAGTAGGCTCAGTGGAGGGTGCATGAGGAGCTAACCAGAGTCAGAATGGGCAGTCTAGTCTCATCAAAGGTCCATCGGAGTGATACAGTCAGTTGAGAGTCAATCTAACCTTAATTCAAGGAAAGAACTGAAGATAACAAAACTAACTGAAGTGCAACTGAGTGGTAGGTGAGAAAGAACTGAAGTGCAACGAGTGGCTTCCTTAAATCAAGGAAGAAGGGCACACTAAGCTCTATGAGGGATAAAAATGATCAGTGAGAAGCTCTTGAGGGATGGCTAACTAAGCGCTAGGTGCTGGGACTGATGACTGGGATGCATGCTGCATGCATGCAGAATGCATGCTGCATGTAGGAATGCATGCAAGACTGAAAATGAAAATAATGAAAATGCTGGTAGGACTAGGATGGAGTATAGGAATATCCTAACACCCCCCCTTAATCCATCTTGGGCCCTGGTAACTCAGAACAAAGGTCACCCAATACAATGAATAATAATAACAATGAATAAATCGAGGAAATGGGGAAAAACCTCATGGGAAAAATACCCCTCCTCAAAATAGACTATAAGGCACACCAAAAATAAATGCTCCAAACTCAAGTAGGTGTGATGCTTGGTCATATGTCTGGAGGTATCTTCTTCTTGGGAAGAAGTGGATCATGCTTAGAAAGCATGTGCTTGTACTTTCTCTTCAGATTGAATGTGATGAGAACAAATCCAAAAGTACGACGATGATCCTTGAACCTGTGATTCGAATCAGTTGAGGTAGGATCAAATCTATGAATGTGCAGATAGTCTTTTGTCTTCTCCTTCGAACCATCATGGGTGAGATTATGCTCAAAAGAAATATCAAATATCACTGATTGCTAGGAATCCAAATCAGATCCAAGACTTAAATCATGGTTGCTTAAGATCTCCTTTGAACCATTTGAGGTGAGATATAAACCAGTAAATGCATGAGAAATTATCCCAAGCGAATGGCAATGGCAATCATCTTCAATAACCTTATGAAAGCATGAAATAATGATCATATAGTAGTACATAAGAGGTGAGTGATCAAAAAGAGTGAATGCATTACCTCCAATGGCTGATTTTACCTCTGAAACATTCAGGAGATCATGACGCAAACCAATAGACTTTGGTGTAAGAGAGGATTTAGGAACCTCTGCAATTTCTGGACTGTGAGTTGGCACATAATTCAAAATAGAAGGAATTTGGAGCATGAGTGTAGAATCTACAAGTTCTTCTTCTTTGTGGCTAACTTCAATATGAGATATGTTTGATATTGATTCATGATCAATGAGATCATCAAGGAGGGCGAATGCATCACTGGGATTGCTCTCGAAAGGGTTTGGACCAATCCCTTCATACTGTTTGCCAAATTTTTCATCCAGTTGGGCCCATAGCTCTATTGGAGATTCAACAGAATCTATGAAGTGGTTCATCATGTAACAAGACATAGAAAACATCATGGTTGCATAGACACTGTCACCTTTATTTAACCAGTCATTCTCTTCTTTAGAGGATTCAAATTCTCTTTCAAAACAAAAATCAAAGAGATCATGGCTCTTCAAATATGCTATCATTTTTGGTTTCCATTCATCATAGTTTAATGGAGAAAGAGGAGGGATTTCTTCTGAATACATGGAAGCTATAGAAGACCTGCAAAAGCAATTGAAAAGCCTGCAACTGCTACTGCTGCAAAAATGTAGAAACTGTTGCAACTGCTGCACTCGAAATATTGATAATAACCTGCAAAAAAATCTCAGGAATGGAGATAGACAATACTCTCAACATGCTCTGATACCATGAGAAAATCCTCACAAAATATCTAAGAGTTGATGTATACCTCACAATGAAAGAATTTAGGAATAAGATTAACAGTGGTCAATGCAGTAAAATGAGCAACAGAATAATAATACAGTTAAACTCAGATAGAAGAAAAATAACTTCATACACACTAATTCATTAATCACAAATGGACAAATAAATAATACAATGCATGAGGATTTGAATGCCAAGGTGGCAATTCAAATTAGCCTTCATGGGGAGATAGAAAGATCACTAGAGTGTCATCGGAGCGCCACTAGAAGTCGTCATCATCATCAGTGGAGTCATCAATGCACAAGTAAATGTCAACCATCAATCAAACTAAGTCTAACTGAGTGTGGTAGGTGTAACTGAGCGTAACTGGCAGTAACTGAATGAAGGAGGCTCAGTGGAAGGTGCATGAGGAGCTAACTAGAGTTAGAATGGGCAGTCTAGTCTCATCGGAGGTCCATCGGAGTGATACAGTCAGTTGAGAGTCAGTCTAGCCTTAAATCAAGGAAATAACTGAAGATAACTCAACTAACTGAAGTGCAACTGAGTGGTAGGTGAGAGAGGACAAGTGTCTTCCTTAAATAGAGGAAGAAGGGTGCACTAAGCTCTAGAAGGGATTAAACTGATCAGTGAGAAGCTTCCAGGGGCTGGCTAACTGAGGGCTAGGTGTTGGGACTGATTACTGGGATGCACGCAATTGCATGCATGCATGTAGAATGCATGCAAGACTGAAACTGCTGGTAGGACTAGGATGGAGTATAGGAATATCCTAACACCTTGCTTGTCCACTTACTAACAACTTCCTAACTGACACTTTGAGAAAATGACCCAAAATCTAACTGACATAGTCCAAATCACCCAAAAACTTGCATATTGCGGTACAATTGACCCAAAATTACATAACATATGGTCCAAATGACCCAAAACATGCATACTATGGTATAATCGACTCAAAAATACATAAATAATCTCCTTTACGCCCAACTCTCCACCTTCCGCGATATATTCTGACTTGTCATAGCAACCACGATGCTACGATGCTACCTTACCAAATTGCTTGCCAGCAGGCCTCCAACACAATCTTGTGGCTCGCCCTTGAGCCACATCAACTAGACATGGTGTATTCACTGGTCTTGACTTGAAAATCCTCATACTGCTGCCGAATTTCGTTGATCCGCTTCAAGACTGTTGTAGCAATTTCCTTACTATTCTCGAGGTCCGTGGCAAGAGGGTGGTCACACTGGTGTGTGTCGACTCTCTGCTTTGCTTCTTGCACCGCCTGGAGTGCAGAATCAGTAGCGGCATTAAGCTCAGCCCCAATGTCCTGGAACTCATCCAACTATGCAGACCACTTCTTCTGTCATTCTTCTGCTCTGGAAACTTGTTGCTGCAAGTCCTTGATCTCCACTTTTTTAGATACCTGTGCCACTGGTGGCATGGTGCGCATGGAGGTCTTCAGTGTACCCAGTTGCTCTTCTGCCTCACACCATTTCTTGGTCAACTGTTCCAATGGCTCATCCTGGACGATGCTACCCCAAAACAACACAGTCTCCATAGTGATCCGTGTTGCCTCCTGCTCTAACTCGGCTAGCTGAGTCGCCACTTCTTCAATGGCACTCTTTCGTTCCTCGACTACCTTTGGCAGTGTGGCGGGCTTCAAGGCATGGGTTAATACTGCATTGTCCTCCCATAACTGAGCGATAACAACTCCTGGCTTCTTCGCTCGCTCGACTCAATCAAATTCTGCTATTGGCTCGAAGACATGGTTACAAGCATCATCGATGGTCGCCTCCAACCGTGCTTGAGTTTCCCATAAGGCTATTTTTTCCATAGTCAGTCGATCTTGTTCCTTTTTCAGCTCCATGATCTTAGTCGCCTTCTTGGCCCAAAGGCTCTCCATCGTCTCCTTCATCTCATCAACAACTTCCCATGCTGTTGCGGCCTTCCCTTTAAGATCCTCTGCTTCCTTGTGGACCACTGCATCCACCTCCTGCGACTACACTAGATGACATCATGCATCACGTTCTCTATCCGCCAATTCCTGACTAGAAAATGCTTGTATGCATGCTAATGCTGGTGAGTACAACACATTGATATTCACTGTCAAATCTTGAAACTGCTGCAGAATTGTCCTTAGAGTGCCATCATCGGTCGCAATCGTAGTCGATGGAATTTGAACATTCTAGACCCGCGGCTTAGTGCTGATTGTGCCGATTTCCCACATCGCTACACTCTTGGGTGCCTTCTTCAAAACAATATCACACATGGCATCCAAGCAGGCGGTGATCGCATGGAAACATTCATCCACCTTCTCTGTCGTGGCCCGAGCAGTTGTATTGGTTACCTGAGTAACCGCATGAATGAACCGTACCAACTGATTTTCTATGGCTGACGACGCCCCACTGATCATACCAAGCTCATAGCGTGCCTTCGTCCACCCTTCCTTAATTTCATGGTCAATTTCATGGTTCGTTAGGGTCTTTGTCGATTCCTGGTCTGATTCATGGTGACTCTGCTGGTCCTGCACCAATAGCCGATTGTCTAGGCCTTTCGTCGGTTCTCCAGCCTCAATCTCTGCCAACCCCATGGGTTCGCGCCATTTCAGCGGCCAATCGTTCACAATGGAATCCAGCGCTTCTATTGTCACCTTGTAATGGGTCGACAACCATTGCTTACCAGGATCGCATTGGGATTGCACATAAATGGCGTGCAGCCAAATCAAAAACACCATAATCAGCTTAAACTTTGTCGTGGTTTCCTCAGATAGCCGCAGGACTTGTACTGCTGCATCATAGAGGATCCCCCAATAAAACTAGAACTGCAATGTGCACTCCCGGAGTTGCTCTTACTCACGTACCCACCACAATATTTGATATCGCGCACACCGGCGCTCTTTCGCGGCCTCAACCTCCATACCTTGATAAGTGATGGGATCCTTCCAGGCCACAAATGTGGTCAAAATTAATAGCCAACAATATGTGAAGGAGCCCTTCTCATTTTGGACAGTGGCGGCATCCTCCGCCAATTAGTTCAGCAGAAACAAGGACCAATTCATCTAGACACCTTCCGCGCATGCCACGAGCCCTGAATTGCACTGATTATGCTTACCGCCCTGAACCACCTTACAGGACAATATCTTGGTGCCAGTGAGAACCCCCTTATCATTGATACTACTAGTGAGATAACCACGACCATCTCATTCCATCTCATAGCTGTCAACCAACTGATTCGCCCTCTTTTTGTCGTTCTCCTTCCCTCAGAAGTATTGCGACGGGTCTACCCCATCTTTGGGCAACCCGGTAATGGTCGCAATCCGGTCGACAGTGGCCGAAATCTCTGTGTCCAGCCACAATGAACCGTTGTGGAAGCAAGCCAGTAGTTGCTTCACACAAGCATTAACCTCTGGCAGTCGTCTGAAATGTGGCATGTTAATAAGGCCCAACAAGCCATCCTGGTTCAAACCCCGTGCCCAGTCTTGTGGAATTGGTGTCGCAGTGAGCTTTGACCCTGACACATAGGGGTCCAACGTAATTTATGGATAGGCCACCATATCATGATCATCGTACTTCAGGTGCATCAACACCGGCACAATATCAGTGGAGCACTCCATTCCAGGAGGGAGCACTGGCAGCCTCAATGGATACCTCTGATTTTTGTTCACTTTATGCAGTGGTGCACCCGACCAACTAGGGGGGACATACCTGGGGATGTTGGCAGCAGACAATCCCTCCCATGCAGCGAACTCATCAATTTTGTGACTAGACTGTCCCGCCTCCACTTGAACCTCTGCAATCACTGCAGTGGATGATCTAAGATACCTCTTGCTCTAGGGCGACTCAGAATACTAACCTCCTCGACACTTCTTGGTTATAACTGACGCTCCCACCGGCATGTTGGCAACTTTCGCTTCAATATTTACTTCCTCCTCCTCAATAGTAACAGGATTGAGGCGAGACTCTACTTCGCTGGAGATTTCAATCGTCTCTAGCTCTTGTGGCATACCTAACTCAAATCACCGAACTCTAGGGGATGGCACAATGCCACTCACAATCTTAACTCACCGCACAACACTCATACACTGCAAGTTCAATTGAACCTTGCCCGACTCACAACTGCGCTCACTAGTCAGCAACGACAGTCTACAACACTGTACAATATTGCACACTTAACAACTGAATTCTCTTGGTGCCTTCCGACCAGCTTCGACCCGTTCTTATAGCATCCAACCTGATCCTTCATAATCATCATTAAATTCTGCATTAACTCAGCCGAAATTTTGTATTAATGACCCAAATCAATTGTCGATCCTGTCAGCCGATCGACCAGATATGCCATTAATGCTCATCATTCGAACAAGCGCCATTAATTGATTGTATTAACTTTTGGCATTTATTGCCGATTTGACCCAGTCGCAACCCTGCCACTGTTGCAGAACGCTCCTATTTCGTGGCACAAGCCTGTCTACTTGCACATTCTGTTCTTGTCGGTGCACCACCCTGCCACCGAGCCACCTACAAAAGTTTTTTTTTTTCCCAACACGACTCAGGCACTACGCTGTTCTAAGCCGGACTGATAGGGCTTGAACCTGCTGCCATAAATCAATTTTGGGAGCATTGCTCCATCCAACTGTTGCAACTATACTGCGCCTCCTAAAGTGATGCTACTGATGTGATATTTTCCAAGCCAATGCATCTACAATTTTCCCAGATGTTTCATAAAATTACTGTCATACAGCAACACCAAGTCACCCTATTGAAATTGTTTTCTTTTGATGTGGTGATCATGCCAACCCTTCTGGTGATCCTTCTCCACACTCTGGTGGAATCTTGCAATAAAGCGATCTTCTTCCATTTATACTAACTGCACTAGACGTTCTTCTAATGTTGCTGCAACATCCATACCGGTCGCTACCGCTATGCACAGACTCCGAACGATGTACTCCATTGGCATAATTACTTCTTGTCCATACACTAACTTGAATGGTGGTTGTCCTATTAGCCATTTACACATGGTACGATACACCCACAACACTGCTGATATTTTTAGATCCCAGTCATCGTGGTTCTCATTGCACACCTTTGTCAGTGCATGCTCCAATATCTTGTTGAAAGCTTCCATGGTGCCATTTTCCTGCAGATGATATGGCATACTCTTATTATGATGTATCTGCAGTTCCTCTGTCAATGCGCTGATGGTGCAATTGAGAAAGTGGTTTCCTTGATCACTCAGCAATATCTTGGGGTAGCCAAAGCGAGTGACAATGTTGTCGAACAAAAACCGTGCGACCGTTGCCGCGGAAAAATAAAACACTGGTGCAACCTCCGCCCATCTTATCAAATAATCTGTCGCCGTGATGATGTATCTTGCACCAGTGTGCTTCCCCGGGGGATTGATTGGTCCCACAAAATCCACTACCCATTTTTTCAATGGCTGTAGTGTTATCTGAGGCATCAGCAGCATCTCATCTCTCCTGGATGGCTTCTCGGTTCTCTAACAAACATCGCAGGACCACGGATAGTCAGTCGCATCATTGTGCAGTGTGGGACACTAGAGCCCCGCTCGAAGCACCTTCCTGGAAGTTGCATGACTGCCATAGTGCCCTCCAGCCACTCCTGTATGTGCTTCTAACAAGCTCTGTGCTTGCTCATGTGGCAAGACACACCATCACAATATCTCGTCTATGCCCATCTTGTATAACTCTCCTGCGATTAGCTGGAAATATGCAGCCTTGACTACCAACTGCTTCTTTTGACTAGTGGTGAATTCTTCTGGTGCAGTACCTATCGCCAGAAACTGAATGATTTCTTCAAAGTAGCCATCGGCTACTTCAACCTTAAAAAGTTACGCATCAGGCAACCCGTCTTCAATGTTAGTTGGATCCTCTCCTGTTTCAATCCATGATAGATGATCGGGGCCAACATTCAACTGCCCTGGCTTCATAATTACTTCAAAATTGAACTCTTGAAAAAGAAGTAGCCATCGACATATCTTCCCCCCCAACACAGGCTTATTGACTAGGTATTTCAATGCTGAGTGGTCTGTGAACATCTTAAAATGTCCGCCCAATAAATAGTGTCAGAACTTTTGCAATGCATAGACCATCGCCAGGCCTTCCCTCTCGGTAGTAGTGTAATTCCTTTCTGCGGATGAAAGCTTCCGACTTGAGAAAGCAATAGGGTGATCGAGATCCCCCTATCCTGGCTGCGCTAGCACCACACCTAGTGCAATTGATAATGCATCAACATGGGCATGGAATTCCTTACTCCTGTTTGGATAGACCAATATCGGTGTCGAAGCCATCTTCGTCTTCAGCATCTCAAATCTATCCTGACATTCAGGGCTCCATTGAAATACCGCATCTTTCTTCAATAGCTTCTCCATAGGGGTGGTGATCACTACATATCCCCTGATGAACTTGCAATAATACCCAGTATGCCCCTAAGTCGCCCTGAACTGCTTAACATTATTCGACGGTGTTAAGCTCAAAATGAGCACAATATTTGCTGGATCGACTAACAACCCTTGTTTGCACACAATGTGACCCTGCAATATCCCAAACGGTGCACAAAATATGCACTTCTTCAAATTCAGCGATATCTGATGCTATCGGCAATGCTCCAACATCAACCGCAAATTGGCCAGATGATCACGGATCAAACCATAGAATGTCAAATCATCCATGTATACCTGCAAAATATTCTGAATGAAATATCGAAACGAAGCAACAACAACCCGTGAGAAGATCGCAGGTGCATTCTTCAACCCAAATGACATCATAGTGTACTGAAAACAACCCCATTCTGTCACAAAAGTCATCTTGTGGCGGTCTTCCTTTGCAATGTGGATCTGATGATAGCACGAGAACCTATCCATGAAAGAATACAGAATACATATCCTGCCCTCCCACACCTTCAACTACTTCATCAGTAAGCAGGGTCGGAAAGGGATCATGCAAGCAGGCATCATTCAACTTCCACAAATCAACACAAATGCACACCTCGCCAATGTTCTTGTCCAAAACCACCATAGTACTGATCCATTCTGACTCTTCGACCGGTTCAATGATACCAACATCCAACATGCGATCAAGTTCTACCTTCACCCTCTCCTTAGGTCGAGGATTCAGTCGGTAGGGTCGCTTCCTGATCATTTTAGCATCTGGTTTCAACGGGATCTTCATCTCACCTAAATTGCCCAAGATACCTTTCATCTCTGAAAAATTCATAGGAAATAGGTCTTGGAATTCATGCAGCAAATCAGTGACCTTTCCCATCATCTCATCATCCCAATAATCTCCAACATTCACAAACTTGGGAGTGGCCTCCATCCCAATATTGATCTTACGGAGCTTCAATCGCTGGCTAATTAGATCGCTTGGTGCATCAAGTGCTATCACATCGCGAGTTCCTTCAGACTCGGGAATATTGATATTTCATGGATCATCACCATCTTCGGGCCCACCGGTGATACGTCACTGGGACAACCATCAAAACCACATCACGGATGAGCTGCAAAGCAGTATTGACATTAGGGTTGGCATCCGCGAAGCTAAACATATGAGTGAAGCATACCGTCAACTCCACCCAAGTGGTAATTTCTCCTCGCAACTCAAGTTCAGTATACCAGGATCGCATCATCTCATCTAAAGTATGGATAAAGGCATTGACCCACTCATCTCGCGGTCGTGATGCCCACAATGTCTGAGATTCCCTCAGATGACTTCCAGGGTTATTCCAACATCATATTTCCCTGCATGGTAGACCTCGGTATTGCCGAAATGAACCGTCATCAATCTCCTACATTGTGACCATTCATTAATTGATTTCTTGTGTGTTGCCCACTAGTGTGCTGGAGTATCCTTCAGCGCTTCTTCGAATGCCAACAATCACTAGGGTTCTGAAACACTTTCCTCGAACTCTGTGAGAAAGTTGGACAAACCAGGCAGCCCCTCATATACTAGAAGTGTAACCATTTTAGTCCCAACGTGGCATAACGATTGCGTGACTAACCCGCACTTACGGAGCAATACCTCATGTAAATTGTTCTGCTAGTGTTCTAATGCATCATCAGAGTCGGAAGACGCAGAGCTGTCACTGCGCCATCCCAGCTCACCATTGGGAGTTGGATGAATATAGTCTTCGGAAATATTGAATGCATGGTCCCATCCACTATGATCTTCGTCCTTCACTGGCTCAATGTATCTGTGTCCTTCAACCAGATCCAACGGGGCTATGACTTTGAGATCGTGGTTTTCAAAAGTCATCATCCACCACTTGAAGCTGATTACTAGTCCTCTATCATTAGCCCATCTCATCCCCAGTAATGCGGGATACGAGCTTCCTCCTTCAACCACCTCGATGACGTCAAAGTCAGCATAGGTCTTCATGCCCTCAATGTCCACCACCAGGTGTGGGACTCTCCCAATTGGTGTCACCTTAGATTGATTAGCTAACCGGATCTATGTAGGAGACCAGCTCAATGGGGCGCTCCCCATTTTCTTCCATGCCTCCTTGGTTAAGATGTTGACATCCGAACCAAGATCCAAAATAACTAAATCAACATCATAGTCCCCAATTTGTATGTTCATACACATCTCCTTACCGGTCTTTCGTTATTGTAAGGAGTTTACTGTGAACTCTTGCCATCCCCTGGTTGGTCGTTGCAGCCACCCCTCAATCTCAGCTAGAGCAGCAGGATCTCTTGCCAACAATAAGGAGCTCTCAAAAAATATTTGCAAGGTTCCAGACGGCACCGACGGACATACCTCTGTGGTAGCATAAAAAACATGGGGCATGTCGCAAATGATAGCTTCACCGCGGTCCTGGTCCATCATATGATGTGCCTGAAAGAATGCATCATGTTCGGATTCCATTTCAAATGAGACCTTCTTCTTCCCGGCTAGTCGAA
Organism: Larix kaempferi; assembly: GCA_027924585.1. NCBI lineage: Eukaryota > Viridiplantae > Streptophyta > Pinopsida > Pinales > Pinaceae > Larix > Larix kaempferi. The sequence continues at coordinate 9,319,461 of BSBM01000486.1, forward strand.
TAAGCGGTTGTGAGCTATCCCCTCATGTTACTACACCTCCCTGTGTGATAACTGCGACAGCCACATCCTGTGGTCTTGGCTCCGCAGAAATTGTTGCAACACTTGCACCCTGATTCTAGTTTAGTTGTGGATTCCCCTATTGGTTCACATTCGGATTAGCATTCTGATTTGGGCATTAGTTCTGGTTCTGCGTCAATTACTACACCTAATTCTATACTAGCTGCTGCGCTTGATTCTGATTACGCAATTGCGGAATATTCCCTGCTTGCCATCATGCAATCAACTGCAAGCAGTTCTCCACTGTATGATCTATAATAAAGCAAAACGTACACTACATCTACAAGAGTGGGAAGTTGCGCTGATAGTGCCCCCATACCGCACAGTGATAACACTGAACAGGTCCGCGACCTCCCCGTCCTCCTCCATGGCCAAATCCTCCACCACGTCCACCCTGGAATCCTCCCCGGAATCCTCCCAGTTGTTGGTACTGTTGTTGGTTGTACTATTGCTGCATAGGAGCTAGTTACATGCCCTGCCCTTGCTGTGCATACTGTGGTTGCTGAATGTACTGTGGCTGCTGCGGAGCCATTTGCATCGGAGCATATTGCGGCATAAACTGTTGTGGTTGCTGCTAAGGTATAAATAGTACCTGCGATTGAGGTAGCAGTTGGGATACCTGTGGCTGTGGTTGCAGTTGTTGTACAACACGCTGATCATCCTTTACATAGAATGCATCATACGTTCTCTCATGGAGCAACCCATATGCCTGGCAATCTTTGTCGTCATGTCCCACAAATTTACAGAATGTGCAATACAGATTCATCGGTTTGGAAACCATCTTCTACATATATGGGCATTCCTCATGGCGGTTCCCATATACCTGACAAACGCGACACCATGGCATGCCACCACCACTCAACGGGTTTAGTGCTCCTGAAATTAGATAATTGTGGAAGTCAAGGCAATTGTCCTTAGTATACCCTTCTCCTCGACATCGCGTACACCATACCTCTTCGCGCTGCTCCTTGCCCTTCTTCGGATCTTGTATCTGTATGGTCAAGTTAGCAAGCTGTGTCTGTATCTGTGACATCTCAGCTACATTTTCACCAATTGGTGATGCCTCCAACTGCATTGCAATATCCAGAGCTTCACTGGGCATCATAATGTTCTATTGCATCAGTGGTAGTCGGATGTGCAGTAGCAATGCCGCGATGAACCACTCTTTGTGTTGGACAACACTCATATCAAAACTAACCCTCGCCATCAGCGTCTTAAACCGATGGTCAAAATCCCACACCATCTCATTAGGATACTGCTTAATTTCTTTCAATTCTATAATATATTGTGCTTCAGACTTGGGCTTTTTGAATTCTGCAATCAAACCATCCCTGATGTCGTCCAGTGTCTTCTCCGGAGCTCCTGTATGGACTATAACAAACATCATAAACCAGTCTAATGCGCAACCTCGCAGAGTTGTCGCTAACTGTCCTTTCTTAGCATTATCATCAGTGATATGTTTTATTGTCCATATCGCTCCACACAAAAACCAGTACTGCTCTGGGTTATCTATCCCATTCCCATGGAACAACGACAATTTAGCGTCCTTGCCTGCCATCTTGGGCTTCCTTCCTGCAGTCGCTGAACTACTAGAAATCATGTTTTGTTGACCTAGTGGGGTCGAAGTTGTGTTTCTTACCGGTTGACAGATATTGAGTGGAGGTGGGGGTAGGTTGTTGCTGAGGTTTGGTCCTGCCTCTATTCTAGGCATAGACTGGTTGTCCTTGTCTGGACTGTTAGGTCGCTTCGTCCCATGTGGTCCTCCTTTGCAAACTTGTGGTTCGATCGTAGTAGGACCTTCTCCTGTCCTCTGCCTCTTTTCCTGTCGAAACCTCGCTCCTCCCCTTGTAAGACCACTCTCTTCCTCGACTTCGCTCACAGTCTTTTCATGACCTGCACCCATCTACTCCTTATCATTCCATGTACCGCCCCCTGCGTTGCAATACCCATGGCCTCCACCCACCGGGCTGTTTATTGATCTAGATGCATCTTCAATATACCTTTCTCTCAAATAAGCATCTTAATGGACAGTTGGAGCAACAACAGAAACCTTCCCCGGGGTTCACGGAAGAAATAGCTTTCAGCTTCACTATAAGAATTTTGCGTATTAACCGAAAATTCAGTGATATACCCTTCCAAGATGCTATCAAGCCACACTTTGAAATCTCGCAATGCTTTGTTGTCGACTTCCTGTAGTTGTTGGATCAACTCCGGGGTCCAGGTCGTCGGCTCACTGCCCTAGATGTTCTTCCTCTGAAAGGTCAACTTTGCCAACCACTGGTACTAAATGACTGGGAATTCACAGAAAAACCATTCGTGCAGACCGTCGTGAATATATCTTCCCACCCACTGATCTATTGTCAGTCGAGTGTTCCAAATTTCTTCTTCACTAAATTCTTCCAGCTTCTGATCAAACCAGCTTTCTATCTCTGTTTGTGTTGGATGCCACAACATATCCTCCTTTCACTTTGCACATGTCCAGGCAACGAAACCATTTGTTGACTCAAACCTAGTCGACAGGGGTTCACATCACTGTCGACACCAACCCACCGCGATCTCCTTGAACACCGTCCTAGACAGGTTTTACCGCGTCCAGCAATACCTGTGGAGTAGATGAGGTCTCACCCGAGATGTTCAAGGGAGAGTCGATGGAACCATGTTTCCGTCGAATGAAGGAGGATGCTTGTGGCAACAATTCACTTAAACTTATTGCAACATTCAGGAATAGATCTATGCATTTAAATTTGACATCATTGTATTCATTGCATCATTCAACATAAACATTCATCGCAGCAAGTATAACAGTAAAGCATTAATTGCAGCAAGAAAACATAGCATCATTCATATATCACAACATGCATTACCATAAGTGAACAGAAGAGACACAAGGATTTCGCAAAATAGCTCTGTCATGTCATATTAGCTCAGCAAAACCCAAATACAATATCTCCACCAAACACATATCTTGCAGATAACTCAGATGCATACCAAGATTAGATCTCCATTCACATTAAGATTCGGTTATGCTCTGGTTCGGGTATATCAAACACATATGGCTCTGTGACTATAAATAGGCTTCTAGCTTTACATTGCTTTTCCACTTACTATCAACTTCCTAACCGACACTTTTAGCAATTGACCCAAAATCTAACTGACACAGTCCAAATGACCCAAAAACCCGCATACTGCGGTACAATTGACCCAAAATTACATAACATACAGTACAAATGACCCTTAACCCGCATACTGTGGTACAATCGACTCAAAAATACATAAAATAATCTCCTTTATGCCCAACTCTCCGCCTGCCATGATATCTTCTTACTTGTCGTAGCATCCGCGATGCTGCAATGCTACCTTACCAAACCACTTGTCAACAGCCATTCTCAGACACTTTTGGGATTTGCTCCAGGGCCATAGAATCCAAACCGGTGATCGAACTTGGATTATGTCATCTCCCATAGGTGAGTATTACCATTATGGATGTGTCCACGATGGTCATTCATGCCTGGGTGCATCCGGATGAGAAATGGCCCCTCTGAGTGAAATTGGAATGGCCCTCACTAAGCAAAAGCCTAGCTCCGTAGATGGCACATTGGAACCATTTCTGAGACTTTGAGGCATGGTGTGGGTGGGAGGCCTAGTTGAAACCCGACGTCCTAGATCCATTGGAATCAATGAATTCACTATCGAAATCACAGTTTCGGTGTAACGTCCATTTTCGCCGCACACCCCGGGGCCATTCAAGGACACTTTCAGTATTTGCTCCGGGGCCACGGAACCAAAACCGGTGAGCGGACTTGGATTCCGTCGGCTCCTATAGGTGCACATGGCCATTTTGGACGTTTTCAGTATGGCCACACAAGCCTGGGAGCCTTCGGATGAGAAATGACCCCATTGAGTGAAATTGGAATGGCCCTCAGTGAGCAAAACCCTAGCTCTGGAGATGGCACATTGGCACCGTTTTCGAGACTTCGAGGCACAGTGTGGGGGTCCCCTACATAAAAACTGGAGTCCCGGATCCATTGAAATCACTGGATTCACGATCGGAGTCATCGTTTGGGTGCAACGGGCATTTCGTCGGGCACTCCGGGGCTATTCAGGAACAATTTGAGGATTTGTTCTCGGGCCAATGAACCCAAACTGGTGAGTGGACTTGGATTCCATCGACTCCCACAGGTGTGTATTTCCATTGTGTATGTGTCCACAATGGCCATTCACTCTCGGGACCCTTTGGATCAGAAATGACCCCCTTGCGTGAAATTGGAATGGCCCTCACTGAGCAAAACCCTAGCTCCAGAGATGGCACATTGGCACCGTTTCCGAGACTTCGAGGCATGGTGTGGGGGGGGGCTATTTGAAACCCGACATCCTAGATCCATTGGAATCGATGGATTCACAATCGGTGTCACGATTTGGGTGCAACAGAAATTTTCATTGGGCACCCCGAGGACATTCAGGGACACTTTGAGGATTTTCTCTAGGGACACGGAACCCAAACCAGCGAGTGGACTTGGATTTCGTCGGCTCCCATAGGTGCATGTGGCCATTGTGGACGTGTTGATCATGGCCACGTATTCCCGGGAGCTTTCGTATGAGAAATTACCCCCTTGATCAAAATTGGAATGGCCGTCACTGAACAAAACCCTAGCTCCAGAAATTGCACATTGGCACCATTTCTGAGACTTCAAGGCACAGTGTGTGGGGTCCTGTAGCTGAAACACGACATCCTAGATCGATTGGAATCAACAGATTTAAGATTGGAGTCACAGTTTGGGTGCAACGAGCATTTTCGTCAGGCACCCCAGGGCCATTCAAGGACACTTTGAGGATTTGCTTCGGGGCCACAGAACCCAAACCGACGATCAAACTTGGATTATGTCATCTCCCATAGGTGCATATTTGCATTGTGGACGTGTACATGATGGCCACACATGCCCGGGAGCCTTCGGATGAGAAATGATCCTCTTGAGCGAAATTGGAATGGCCCTCACAGAGCAAAACCCTAGTTCCGGAGATGGCACATTGGCACCATTTTCGAGACTTCAAGGCATGGTTTGGGAGGACCCCTGGCGGAATCCCAGCATCCTGGATCCATCGAAATCGACGGATTCGCAATCGAAGACACGGTGTGGGTGATAGAGGAATTTTCGTCGGGCACCTTCGGCCATTCACGAACACTTTGAGAATTTGCTTCGGGGCTACAGAACCCAAACTGGTGAGCAGACTTAGATTCCATCGGCTCCCACAGGTGTATATTTGCATTGTGTACATTTCCAATATGGGCACGCACAACTACGATCCTTCAGATGATAAATGACTCCCTTGAGAGAAACTGGAATGGCCCTCACAAAGCAAAACCCTAGCTCTAGAGATGGCACATTAGCACAGTTTGAGAAACTTCAAGGCACAATTTGGGGGGCCCCTAGCCGAAACCCGGCCCCCTGGATCTATTGGCATTGACATATTCATGATCAAAGTCATGGTTTGGGTGCTACGGGCATTTTTATCGAGCACCCCGGGGCCATTCAGGGACACTTTGAGGATTTGCTCCAGGGCCACAAAACCCAAACCAGCAAGCAGACTTGGATTGCATCGGCTCCAACGGATGCGTATTTCCATTGTGGACATGTCCATGATGGCGATGCACGCGTGGGATCCTTCGGATGACAAATTACCCCCTTGAGCAATATTGGAATGGCCCTCACTAAGCAAAACCCTCGCTCCAGAGATGTAACATTAGCACCTTTTCTAAGACTTCAAGGCATGGTTTGCGAGGTTCCCTTGCTGAAAATTGGCGTCTCGGATCCATCAGAATCGATGGATTCATGATCAGAATCACATTTTGGGTTCTACGGGCATTTTTCATCAGGCACCTCAGGGCCATTGAGGGACACATTGAAGATTTGCTCTGGGGCCATGGAACTCGAACCGGTGAGTGGACTTGGATTTTGTCAGCTCCCACAAGTGCACATGGCCATTGGGGATGTGTTGACAATGGCCATGCATGCCTAGAAACCTTCGAATGAGAAATTACCCCTTGAGAAAAATTGGAATGGCCCTCACTGAGCAAAACCCTATCTCCGGAGATGGAACATTGGCACCGTTTCTAAGACTTTAAGGCATGGTGTGGGGGGGGGGCTCATTGAAAACTGACATCCCTAATCCATTGGAATCGACAGATTCATGATCAGAGTCACTTTTTGGGTGCAACGGGCATTTTCATCAGCCACCCCATGGGCACTCAGGGACACTTTGAGGATTTGCCCCGGGCCACGGAACCCAAACCAGCGAGTGGAATTGGATTATTTCAACTCCCATAGGTGTGTATTTCCATTGTGGATGTTTCCACGATGGCCAAGTACTCCCAGGAGCCTTTGGATGAGAAATGACCCACTTGAGCGAAATTGGAATGGCCCTCACTGAGCAAAACCCTGGCTCCAAAGATGGCACATTTGCACCATTTTTGAAACTTCGAGGCATGGTTTGGGGTGGCCCCTAACTAAAAAATAACATTGTGGATCCATCAGAATTTATGGATTCACAATCAGAGTCATGGTTTGGGTGCTACGGGCATTGTCATCGTGCACCCCAGGGCCATTCAGGGACACTTTGAGGATTTGCTCTGGGGCCATGGAACCCAAACCGATGAGCGGACTTGGATTCCATCAGATCCCATAGGTGCACGTGGCCATTGTGGACGTGTTCACGATGGACATGCACATTCAAGAGCCTTCGGGTGAGAAATGGCCGCCTTGAGCGAATTTGAAATGGCCTTCACTGAGCAAAACCCTAGCTCCGAAGATGACACATTGGCACTGTTTCAGAGCATTGGAGGCATGGTGTGGAGGGTACCCTAGCTGAAACCCAGTGCCCAAAATCCATTTGAATCGACGGATTTTATACCAGGGTCATGGTTTTGGTGCTACCGGAATTTTTTCGAGGCACCACGTGGCCATTCAAGGACACTTTGAGGATTTGCTCCGGGGCCACGAAACCCAAACCAATGAGCAGAATTGGATTATGTTGGCTCCCACATGTGCGTATTGCCATTGTGTGTTAATTTTTCAATAATTTCATTCAATAGGATCATGAAGAGAATAACATGCACATCATAACATTCGTAAGAGACAATCGACACAAAGCATTTCACCAGGGAAAACCAAGAAAGTGAAAAACCACACAACTTCCTCAGGGATAGAATTAGCACCAATACAAGGATCACAGATGTAAAACCCCAAAAGATAGATGTCTTCAGTAGATACTCCTCCTCCACTTGTCTACACTCTTCTCTCTCAACTATGCGAGTTGGATGAGTGAGTGAATGAGTAAAATGAGAGAGACACACTCTCTGTTTATACACCACTTCACTTGTCTTGTAACTCTAACTAGGTCGGCCCCAAATTAACCACTTAACATAATGTTGATTGCGCTGAACCCACTAGGGTGGTCTAATAACCCATTAGAAATAAGTTACGACAGTTACAATCTAACTTGTGACACTTGCAAATACAAATGACGACACTTCTAATCGGAGGAATAATACAACTCTGTTGGGGATACAATAAAGTACAAATGTAATACATACAATATACAAGTGAATATCTTCCGAAGTTACAAATACATCAACACTCCCTCTTAACTAGGAAGGTATTCTCTTGACATAGGTCATCAATACCTATAGGCACCAGTCTTCAATTCTGGAGCTGGATCATCATCACTGGATCACAGAGCATCATCGTCATTGCTGCTACACTTGTCATCTTGATCACTGGTGCTATCTCTCAATTCTTCTCATCATAGGACGTTGTACAGAGCCATCCCTTTTTCATGATGGTTGTAGGCCTAGCCTCTTGTAGGTCTTCATCATATGTGGCCATCCTTTGGAATCCTCAAGGTTGATTACGTGTGTCAACAAAACCTCGAAAGAGCATCCCAGGACTTTTACGATCTTACTGCTCAACCTATCGGATCTCCTAGGATCTTTTACATGTGACCTTCATAAAAACTTAAAAGAGTATCTTGCAACCTTCAAGATCTCTAAAGAGAATCCGAGGATCTTTTCCATGCCTAGCACAACCTATTCAGATCTCGAGGATCTCTTACATGTGAACTCACAAAACCTTAAAAGAGTATATTGCATCCTACAAAATCTCTAAAAAGTATCCCAGGATCTTTTCCATGGTTGGCACAACCTGTCTGGATATCCAACATCTTTTCTATGCGACCCTTGCAAAACCTTAAAAGAGTATCTTGCATCCTGCAGGATCTCTAAAGAGCATCCCAGGATCTTTTATGTGCCTAGCACAACCTGTCTGGATCTCCAGGATCGTTTCTATGCAACTGCAAAACTTGTCCATGGCCACAAAGTATCAACCTGATACTCATGATCATACTGATCATACAGTACATCATCTTGATGCACATCATCGGGAGCATCATGCTGATGCTCATCATCATCACATGATCATCCTGATCATATACATAACATCATCCTGATGCACATCATCTAGAGCATCGTCCTGATGCTCATCACACATCACATGATCATCCTGATCATCATCATCGCATCGTCCTGATGCATATCATATGGAGCATCATCCTAATGCTAATCACACATCGCTTACATCCATAGCCATGGGAAGTATCCTCCTACCACCATGCTTGGAATGGATCCTATAAATGTGTCCCATCACTTCCTCCTTGAATTATCTTCTATCTGAAGAACACCAAGCCTCTCTCTGAAGTACTCGAACTTCACTCTAGCTAGTGGTTTGGTCAACACATCTGCAATCTGTTCATCTATCAATTCATACTGGAGCTTCACTGCTCCTCTCTGCACCATATCCCTAATATAATGATATTTGATCTCGATATGATTCGAGTTGTCATGGAACACCAGGTTCTCTGACAACTTCACACAACTCTGGTTGTCACAATAGATACAAGTAGCATCCAAATGGAGATCAAATAAATCAAACAATAGCTTCCTTAGCCATACTTCCTCACAACTAGCCGAAGAAGCTGCGACATACTCTGCTTCGATTGTACTCAGTGCTATGCAAGACTACTTCCTGCTAAACTAAGAGATCACACCTAATCCCATACTGAAGTAGCACCCCGAAGTGCTCTTCCTATCTAGAATATTTCCTGCCTAATCTAAATCAACATAACCCTCCACCTTAAACTTTTGATTCGCATCATACTTGATCCCATAATCAACCATACCCTTTAGATACCTCAGAATATGCTTTACAACAATCAGGTGAACATGTCTACGATCCGTCAGGAACTGGATGAATGTGTTCATCACAAAGAAAATATATGGTCTTGTGTTCGTCAGGTACATCAAGGACCCAATCATCTGATGATACATCATGGCATCAACTGAATCTAATGAAGCATCACTCAATAGCTTCAAGTCCGATGCCATAGGTGTGGTAATGGCCTTGCAGCCCATCATCCTGAACCCCTTTAGGATCTCTACTGCATACTTCCTTTGTCCAAGGAAGATTCCATCTACACTCTGCCACACCTCCATACATAGAAAGTAATGCATCATACCCAAGTCCTTCATCTCGAACTCGGAAGCAATCTTCCTCTTTGTGTCAGCAATCAACCTATCCTATCCTATCAGAAATAGGTCATCCACATACAATAGGAGTATCACTGGATTGCCTTCCTCAACCTTGTAGTAAAGGTTGAAATCCTCTTTACGCTTGGTAAAGCCCAAACTAGACAAGAAGCTGTCTATCCTATCATACCATGTCCTAGGTTCTTGCTTCAATCCATACAAGGATTTCTTCAATCTGCACACATATGACTCCCTATCATGTTTCTCAAAACCGAGTGGCTGCTCCACATACACTTCCTCTTCAACTACACCATTCAAGAAAGTTGTCTTGAAATCCATCTAGTGTATCTTCCACTTCATCACTGCAGCTAGAGAAAGTATTGTTCTGATGGAAGTGTATCTAGCTACAGGTGCAAAAGTCTCTTCATAATATATCCCTTCTTTCTGGGAAAAGCCACGAGCCACAAACCTTTCCTTGTATTTCTCTATGCTGCCATCTGCAGCATGCTTGATCTTATAGATCCACTTGGAAGTCACAACAGACTTCCCTTCTGGTCTTGGGACCATATCCCAAACATCATTCTTCATGATCAACTGATACTCCTTGATCATGGCATCCTTCCATTACTGCATCCTTGATCCTAGGAACTTTAGATTCTTCAATATCTTCAGTAGGTAGTTTTCTTGAACTTCGTTGCTTGATCTTTGGAACAAATGTCACTGTCCTTCTTTAGTAGGTGATTGTAGACGATCTTACCTACAATTCAAATTCAATTGCATGATTAAAAACTTCTCATAGTTTTCAAAACAAAATCTTACACATAAGAATATATGTCATACCATCATGCATTTATCTTAGCCAATGCTTCAATACAACATTCAGCCATATCCCGTACTCATACGGTAACTTTCTAGATGCCTTCTATCTCTACTAGAACATTGTTAATAGTTTGCCCTACTCCCAACATGTCAGCAAAGAGATTTCATTCTATATAAGTAGCAATGGAATGTTGTACATTACCATAGGCCACTTATCCATTACATGCATATTAGTAGTATACTATTCATCAATGCAATTATTTTAGTATGCATAATACACAACCTAAGTCTAGGAACATAATTATATACATCATTGAAAAGTATTATTTAAAAAATTAGATATACAAGAAAGACAATTCAAATACTTATCTTTGTTTGTTTGTGTGAGAATCCTCACAGCAGATCTAAGAGATGATGTATACCTCACAAGAGTAATTATGATTAAGCAGGAAAATAGAAGAAGAGTGGTCAATGCAATATAATGAGCAACAGAATAATAATATAGTAGAACTCGCACTACAACAAAATAGCCCTTTAGGGGCGGTTTTGGCTTGCGGGGGTCTTGGTAAACCCCCCCCTAAAAGTTTTTTTAGACCTTTGGAGGTGGTCTTTTAAAACCGCCCCTAAAAGTCATGGAAATTGGATTTTTGGGGGCGGTTTTTTTAAAACCACCCCTAAAAGTCCTGAAATTTGACTTTTGGGGGCAGTTTTGGGAAACCCCCCCCTAAAAGCCCAATTCTCATAACTTTTGGGGGCAGTTTTGGGAAAACCCCCCCTAAAAGCCCAATTCTCATAACTTTTGGGGGCGTTTTGTCAAAACCCCCCCTAAAAGTCATGAGAATTGAACTTTTGGAGGCGGTTTTTTTGGAACCTCCCCTAGAAGCCCAATTCTCATAACTTTTGGGGGCGGTTTGTCAAACCCCAGCCTAAAAGTCATGAGAATTGAACTTTTGGAGGTGGTTTTTTTGGAACCCCCCCTAAAAGCCCAATTCTCATAACTTTTGGGGGCGGTTTGTCAAAACCCCCCATAAAGGTCATGAGAATTGAACTTTGGGAAGCGGATTGTTTGGAAACTCCCTTAAAAGTCATGAGAATTGAACTTTTGGAGGTGGTTGTTTGAAAATCCCCCCTAAAAGCCTAATTCTCATAACATTTGGGGGCGGTTTGTCAAAACCCCCACTAAAAGTCATGAGAATTGAACTTTTGGAGGCGATTTTTTTGGAACCCCCCTTAAAACACATGAGAAATGAACTTTTGGAGGCATTTTTTTGGCACCGCCCTTAAAAGTCATGAGAATTGAGCTTTTGGAGGCGGTTTTTTGGAGCCCCCCCCTAAAAGTCATGAGAATTAAACTTTTGGAGGCAGTTATTTGGAAGCTCCCCTTAAAATTCATGAGAATTAAACTTTTGGAGGTGGGTTTTTGAAATCCCCCTCGAAAGTCATGAGAATTGAACTTTTGGAGGTTGTTTGTTGAACTCCCCCCCTAAAAGTCATGCAAATTGAAAATTTGGAGGCAGTTGTTTAAAAACCCCCCTTAAAAGTCATGATAATTGAATGTTTGGAGGCGGTTTTGTGAAACCCCCCTTAAAAGAAATGAGAATTGAACTTTTGGAGGCGGTTTATTGAAACCCCCCCTAAAAGTCATGGGAGTTGAATTTTTCGAGGAAGTTTTTTGAAAACCCCCTAAAAGTCATTTATGTACGTGGGTTAGGTGTGTCACATGGGTTCAACAATGCATCTCATCAAAACATTGGAGATAAGCGCACACAAGCTATTGTAGTGTTAGGAAGGGTGTGCATCATCATTCAACACCATATCCCATTACATCTCTACAATTGAGGCAATCATGCAAGGTTTTTCACATCAAAGATGGTTCTCACACTCCAACATTCCATGATCCATGGTCAAAATACAAACTCATGTGCCATAACATTATCCTTTATGGCTAATGGGCCATGTGTAGTGCCCTAATCACCACATGATTCCTACACAAGGAATATTTAGCTTGCAAGTGGGTATGGTCGCCATTTCAATATTTACAACATCATGGATGGTTCTTGAAGCCTAATCCATGGTGTCCATGGTGTTAGATCAAAATCTAGTTTATAATGACTGGTACTTAACTCAAGGTCTTGTGACCTATGGGCGTTTCTTTGTACCACCACATACGCCATAGGCAAGGAATATTTAGCTTTTGAGTAACACATTGTCATTTTTTTTAGTATTTTTATGTTGTGGATGGTTCTAGGAGCCTATGTTATGGTCTAGGGCCAAAATGTATGTTCTTGGGAAATAAAAATTTATTTTGAGACTCATGGGCCATGCATAGGGACTTCAGTCATCATACATACCCTTGATAAGGAATATTTTGTTTATAGTCTAAGTTCTTGTGTTTATTTTTGCACTAATTTTGGTTTGATAAAATCCCATACAGTGATCATTCAAACCTTGATGTCAAAGTCTTTGATCTAAAACGTTGGTTATAAATAACCCAAAGTCAAAGTTTATTGTGTTAGTGTGTTGATTTGGTGCAATAGGCATGTTAGTGATTGGGATAGGGGGTAGTGGGTTAGGGTTAGAGGGACACTGGCTTAAGGGGATATTTTCTACAATTTCATAATGTGGTAGGCTTTGGGGAGTTTTTGGATTAGAAGCGAGGCACCTAAGGGATTAGTGGGTTAGTGGGAAAGGGGTTCTGGTTTTGTTGGTACTAGTGGTTAAGTGGTTTATAAGTTATCATGTTATTCGGTTTGGGGCTAGATGTTAAGGTTAGGTACGAGGTGAGGGGGTTAGAGGTTGAAGCTTCCTAGGTGCATGAATTCATTGCATGGATCAAGTGTGCCAAGTGCATGAGTCATTTACATGGGTTGGTTGTGTTAGGTCAGTGTCTAATTAGTGACATTATTTATGGTGGCCATTTCAATATTGGTAACACAAAGGATGGTTCTTGTGGCCTGGACTATGGCATGTGAACTAAATTTAGGGTCTAATGCCATATTAATTTTCCATGGGGTTGATGGTCCATGCATGTTAACCTAGATTACCACATAAGAATCTCTACCCTACATGTGAGATCATCATGATCATCATTGTCACCATCGTCGATGTCATTGTTGTTGTTGGTTTTTCCATGGTTATGTAAACCAATAAACCAACCATGGTTTAATATTTATAGGTTATGTAAACCAATAGTGGTTCTCATAACCTAAATAATGGTCTGTGGTTAATAAATTTACTATATTATTCATGGTCCATGTGTAGGGCCCTACACATAATTACTTTACCTTACAAGCGAGATATTGTGGCCATTTCAATATTTTTAACATTGACGATTGTTCTCATGGCCTATACCATAGCCTATAAACTAATTTTAGGGCCTAATACCATATTAATTTGCTATGGGGTTGATGGTCGACCATGCATGTTAACCTAGACTACTACATATGACCTACATATGGAACATCTAGCCTATATGTAACAATTCCCATTGTTGCTCTTGAGTGATGATTAAGGCCTTGCGACATCACATAATCTCTAAAGAGTGAATCTAATATCAACTACAAGTGGGATATGTTGGTAATTTTTAGATCTGTAACACCAAAAATGAAAATTTTCCTACCAATTTCAACATGCTAGTAATTTTCATTCCATCGCCCTTTCTTCTCATTGTTTTCCCCTTTTTGTGAAGGATGACTCAAGTGGATTCCAATGGACAACAATTGAAACAAGCACCCCTCTGTCTATAATTTGGGTTTTTTTTGTAAATTTTTCCAAATCCTCTACCGACAAGAAGTGGAAAATAATCCAATAGTTGGACAATAAATTGAACCATGGCCATTAGCCCAAAACTTGTTTCCATTAAGTGGAAATCTAGTTTTTCAATCATAGCCTTTGTCATCTGGAGGTTAAAAAATTTACCCACCAATGCCTTCATAGCAAGGCTCATCATTCTGTCCATCGCAGTGTCTTTGCCGAGGACAAAAGAGGTTCGAGTCTATCTTACCTTCATAAACTTATTATTCCTCTTCTCCTGAGCAGCTGAGCTAGTAGGGTTCCTTGAGAATGCTTCCTGATCTCTCTTTCTGAAAATCCTCATAGCAGATCTAAGAGTTGATGTATACCTCACAAGAAAGATTAAGCAGGAAAATAGAAGAAGAGTGCAGAATGGAGCAGCAGAACATAGATGCAATAGAACTCAGATAGAAGCAGAATAACATCACACTAATTCATTAATCATAATATGAACAATAAATAATACAATGGAGAGGATTCGAATGCCAAGGTGGCAATTCGAATTAGCATGCATGAGCATGGCTTATCTGCACTAGGATTTGTAATCATCAGATCAGTAGTGGTGTCATCAAATCACAAGTGGATGTCCATGTGTCAAACTAAGCTAACTCAATGTAACTAAGTCTAACTGAATGTAGTAGGTGTAACTGATGCATGGAGCACTAATGTACGGCGCATGAGGAGATAACTGCAGTTAGAATAGTCAACCAAGTCTCACTGGGTGTCCAACGGAGTGTTTCAGTTACCTAACTAATCAATCAATCTTTAAATCAAGGAAAGATCCACAAATCAAGCAACTAACTGAAGTGTCACTGGTGGCAGGTGAGAGAGGGCACCTTTCACATGTGGTAGGTGAAAGGAGGGCACATGATGGACTAGGAGGGATGGAACTGAGTGGAAACAGGCTCCCGGGGCTAGTAAACTAAGCACTAGGTGCTAGGAGACACCATACTGATGACTAGGATGCATGCATTTGCATGGATGAATGCCATTGCATGCATGCATGCAAAACTATTGCATTCAGAACTGACATAATGTCGGTAGGACTAGGATAGAGTATAGGAATATCCTAACACTCTTAGCATCTGAAAAACTAGGATGAGGCTCCACCAGAGGCAAGTTTTTCAAAGTGCTCCCTCCAGTTTCCAAAACCTACACTGCCGCCTTCACGCCTAAACCCATGACTTCATAAGGGATAATAAGGTTTTTTCCTATCTCTCAGATAGCTAACCCCTCGACACTTGTACTTCCATCTAAATCTGTGCTAATAGGTCATTTGGCTGATGTGGTGGTCCTACTTCAACAAATTTGTCCATATCTGAAAGGATTGAGGGCCCACACATTTGGAGTATTCTCTTCTTGTACTCCTCATCTGAAATGAAGATCCATTCCTCTTCCCAAAGGGGATCCTCTACCTCCCATTCCACATCTAACAAATACTCCATTCTTCCACATATACACAGCTAAATGGAGAAAGTCTTCATGCACTTCTAAAACACCAAAAAACACTAACCCTTGTGAGCAGGTCCCTACAATTAGAAGAAATCTCAAGGGAAATACAATTAGGTCATGAAAAATTAGCACAAGATTGAAAACATTCCAAGTAGGAGACAAAGCTTAGTTACACCTTCAAAAAGAAAGGTTATAGGAGCTAAAACATAAAATCAAGTCCCTAAGATAAGGACCTTTTAGGAATTGGATAAGGTAGGCAAATATAATGCTTATAAAATCAATATTCCACCTTCTATGTGCTTTTATTGATTGCTAAATGTAAACTCTAGGACCCATCCATCCTTAATGAGGATGAAGAGGACCAAGTCTTACTTTTTTTAAGAATATTTGGCACCATATACGCATAAGCAAAATTAACATATGCCATCATTTTGCAAAAGAATATAAGAATATAGTTAGGAGGGTTCAATAAGAAATTTGTAGGGGTCAACAACTAGCTGTTTGGAAGCTACCAAGGAAAGCCAAAGTGTATTCCAAAGAGAAAGTTAAGGAATTTATTTACATCTCCTTTTGGTCTTAAGATTTTAGAGACCAAAATCATCCAAAAATGGGGAGGGCTAACCCAAAATGGATCTACATAATTTCTTTATGACCTTATCGATGTTCTTAAATTGGGAATATACACCTCGGGACATAGAAGGATTGGTTGGACTAGATACCAAAATCCAAAGAAACCATAATTGAAAACCCTCTAATTTGAGGTAAAATAAGTGGTAATTTAGGGTCTTATACCTTCAAGAAGTGCATTCCTGAGGTCCTTAGTGCATTATGTCATTGAATATATATTCAATGAGGTTATTTTTTATTGAATAGATTCTATATGTGAAATGTTTTCCATCAATGAAGAAACTATCCAATTATTCCTCATAAGTTGTGACAACCATAGTATTTCACCATAATTCACATATATGTAACTAATGATGTAAAAGAATCCGCTAGAGACCTATAAAATCACCATGAAAAATCTAATAAGGTTCTAAAACCGTAAAATAACATTAAGTATAGCTATAAAAAACTAAAGAAGGAAGGAAACTACAAGTTCACATTCTTTAGCCATTATTGTTGTTTCATAAAATGAGTAGAAGTGTAAAGAAAATACTACCAAATTAGAGAAAATGAGATAAAGAATTTATAGAAGAATACACCACTATACCCTCACATTTTGTATGAATACACCACCCCATGGAAAACTATATTGTTAGATATATAATAAATTATAAACATGAATTAACAACAAAATTATTTTTTTTGTAAAAATAACACAGGCCAAGCCAAAAAAAAATCATTGCAAGATTTCGTAGTCCACACTTTTCGTCACTCATAGCCATGAAAGCTTTTCCATTTTCCACTGTTTGGAGCAATGAGAAATAGGTGGTCATGTGCATCAAGGAGAAAATGGCTCTATGTCTTCGACCACAGTATTACCCCGATAATTTCTTGCTCTACAAGGAGAGGGATCCAAAATTCCATGGTGGCCCGTTCAACTTGGGATGTTGGTGCCATAATTTTGGCTTTGGTAGGTCGAAGGGAGGTGTCTTGGGGCCTGAGAGGCCAATTCTTGTTACCCTAATTTTTTGTTTGTTGAAGTTTCCAGCTGACTTCCATACCTTGGTTGCTTCCAAATATTTCGATTTGTCTGGACGGGGCGTCTTAATGGTTTAGAGAGGTATTTAGCAAGGAATTGAATTGTTTCATCACTGTTCCAAGGGTTTCATGTGTGTTCATAGTGTCGATCTGATGAAATTAGCGTTCAAAATAGTATATATATACATCAATGCATTGCCATGGATAGAGCTTCCATTGACAGAACATGGAGCTAGTTGATGAAAAGGCATTTCAAAGTGAAGGAATTGGCTGAGAAGAATACCACTATAACGAATTTGTAGCTGAATTTGAACGTTGATAAGGAATTGGCCAAGCAGAAGACCTTTGCAGTGAATTTGGAGGTTAGTTATGTCTTTCTTTGTCTCTTGAAGGTCATTGCAAATTTATATTTTGTTTGTGAAAAGATACATAGACAATGCCATTAAGGAACACATGCATATGTTTATTGTTGGGTTTGGTTGTGAATGGATATACTTGCTTCAATGTATGCACCATGCTTGGAATTTTAATTGTGAGATTAAAAATCGATGAGAAAATGGGAAAACAAAGGCACACACTTTTTGGTTTGGTAAAGGAAAAACAACCTTATAGATTTAATTGTTACGATTTTGGCGTTTTTTTCTCACACAACCTAGGGTGTTTAATTCTCTAAACCCGTGGTTGAAAGTAATATTTTTAAAGACTCCAAATATTGACTCCATCTACTCTGCTAGAGTGTGTCGAGAGATGTCTTGAATCTAGAACTGATCCTTCATTCAATTTATAGTCTTGAGGGAGTCTCAATATACCTGTATCTGAAATATGCCTATATCTATAGCAGTTTTGAGCAAAAGTAATAGTGTTGTTGATTCCCCCACATTGTTTGTTCCTCTCCCCATGTTTTCCTTTACCAGTAAGTAATGAGCAATTGAAATGTGGAGGATTCACTCAACACTACATGTTTGGATAGAACCTTGGCACACCCCAGAAAAGAATCCCATGTAATGGATTTGGCAATGATCACCTCCTCCAAGCACCTAAAAGGTTTTAGCTTTGGAACTTCTTTGTAGAACTTAAGTATTGAGTGTACCTGAATGATAATATGGAAGGATGGAGTAGCTTTTTCTTCAAAAAAGGTGCAGATTCCTAGCCAACCAAATGCCCAATACAACCAATAGAGGAACTGCCCTAATTTGCTTCAGGTCTCTTCTAATATACCATTCCTTTAGATGGCCTTCTATGGTAGGTTTGCTCCATAAATTTTGCAACCCCAACCAATCTACATCTTTCCAAAATTCATGTGAAAAGGTACCATTTAAGAAAAGGCGCGATGTGTTCTCCTCATTATTCATGCAAAGTATACAAATCCCAGGCATAGCCCTATTTCTTTTTCGCACCAGTTCCCAACTTAGAAACTTATTATTTAAGTCTAACCACATGAACATGGTCTAAGGAGGAAGCAAAAGTCTCTTTTATCCTAGTGCAAGGTTCCCCTCCACACTATTCTAAGAGTTGGGACAAGTGTTCCATATTCAATTGTGTTTTGAGCTTGCATTGTAATTTTTAGTGACAAATTAACAAAAAATCAACTTTTCGTTAGCCCATGAAAATCTTATCCATTAGGGCTTGAGTACATATAGCATTCCTTTGTTTCTAGTTTAAAAATATAATTTCAATTTGAATAGGTTCACAAGTAACACAAAACTCAACAACCAAGTTAATGTGTTGCATAACAGAGCATCTTTCCATGAGAAGGGGGACAAGGAGAAGTTGAACCTATAAGTTTGAGCTCACTCCTAGTGAACATTGCCAAAGGAATGAAGCCAACAAAAAATGTTAGAGGCTTGCAAGTCTCCCATAGAAAGGACATGAGGTATGGGAAACTCCAAGATGGATAAATATATGGCTTGTGGCTAGCCTTCCTAAGATAAAGGAACAAGCAAAGAAGGCCTTTTTAGCTCCTCAAAGGGATTGACATAGTTGTAAGGTGAAAGAGCGAGGTGGAATGTTTTGACTTAAGCCGCTAGGTTTTATTGAGCTAGGTCGAGAACCATGGTGTTTCGCTAGAGTCCTTACTTCGTTTAAGAAGATAGGTGATGAACATATTGGATGTTCATTGAGAGAAAGGACAAATATAAATCCTTACTCTTTCCAATTCACTAAAGGCTTAATGACCTCCCAGAATTTCCAAATGCTTTGGAAAACACAAGTTCCTTTGATTTAGCGAAGGTCGGGGTGAAGATTTAGGTTTCTAGATTTAAGCTTAACCATGATTTATTTCCATAAGGAGCTCTTCAACAGATACAATTCTTTAAGAGCACCTTCCATGCCTTCATTTCTTCAAGGGTTCCAATTATCCACTTGGCTAATAGAGCTTGGGCTTGCATGTGTTTCGAGGAACCCCACCCCACCGTAGTCCATGCGAGGGATTCTCTAGTATTTGATGGGCATGGGCTGCATGAGTCCAATAGGATGCATAGTATATATGGATTGCAGTCAAATTTTTATGCATATTTGAAATTTATTGGCTGAGGTAAAGGGTTTAGGTAGCACCTTGGGTGATAGTTTCCAAAAGTGTAACCCTATTTTTTTTAGCCAGTGTGCCTTAGCTACATTGATAGAAATGACTAGAATAGGATTCAATCTCCTGAAGACAAAGGGCATGCTTGGATCAATCATTATTTCTGATTCCTCTAGTTGTGAGAAAATATAGAATGTGAACCATTTATAATTTTGACATTTTTGTCAGATTTGGAGAAAGGTGCCACATAATAGATTAAATTAGGCAGACTTCATTGGGGGAAAGTGAACCTACCACCATTAAATGAAGCCACTAATTATTGGAAAGGGATCTTCACTGGATTTTTGAAATTAGATGGTTTTATTATGGATACAAAATAATAGTCATTATTTCATTTTTGCTATTTCCCTGGCCCTAGGACTTCGTATTCCTTATTTTTGAATTAGTAAACATCTTCAATCAGAAAACTGTAGCAAGAAATTTGAATTTGGATATTTCCTATCCAAAGGGCAGTAATTTTCCTTAAAATAGAATAAAACTCTTTCGTTGATTATGGTGGTTACAGAGCACTAAATGTGAAAGCATGTAGAAGATGAATCTGCGATTCTTGAATATTCAGATTACATATATATAGAGTTACACAATTGGACTTTTCAAAGAAACATGTTATTTTGAATGGGCCTGAGTTTAACCATGTGTTATTTGGAAGTATATTGTCCAATGTTTTTGTTTTATTCTTTCATGCACTTAAGTCTTAACTCAATTTGTTAGTGTACATGTTTGTTAATGTTGTTGTAAACATTATCTGATATGCATAGAAGAATTATGAACCAAACCTAATCCTTGTCGAACCCAAACCATGTGACTTAGCCACCTGGAACCTTTGACCAGGTTCTCCCAAGCAATATCTTTACCACAGTCCCAACATATAACAAACCTAGTCCTTGTCGAACCCAAACCATGTGACTTAGCCACCTGGAACCTTTGACCAGGTTCTCCCAACGAATCTCTTTACCACAGTCCCAACATATAATGGTACAAGGTAGCTGCACTCTACTGTCACGTACCCACCCATCCATTCAAGTCAAGGGAGGGAACATGATGCCAATCTTTGGGGCTTTCACATAATCTCAGCCCATTTATTAGAATCATATGAATAAATCATTTGTGTGTAGATGTAAAAAAAATCAACTATGCACAGCGGAATTAAAATCTCCACACACATTACTCATGCATATAGCATATCAACAGTCATCAAATTAATACAGTGCATAAGTAAATACATAGACATAAAAACACTTATCTCCATTTTGCAATTGTCCCAAACAACTAGCTATCTCATTGCAACGTTCCACCCAACCATAGGTCAGTTGTGTTCATCAATCTCTCAACACAACTGCCACCCTCGAGCTGGGCATGATTCCTACAAGGAAAAGGGGACATTCAGCTCATACACAACCAATTAAGCATTTCATTTGAGCCAAGCCAGTCCATAGCTGGGTTTATCAGGCTACATCAAAACCTTGGATACTTGCATTCAAGCTCAAGCCAAAACAATGGAGAACCATAACCCATAACCCAACATACTCTTTTCTCACACAACAAGCATAATCATTGGGCAGGGACACACGTTTAACAATGGGATTTACAACAGGATGATCATGGGTTTTCCCCAATTCGTTTCCAGCCAAAAATGGATTATGGGATGGGAGAAACAATCATAGGGAGGAAAAACAATTTCTTCCCCAATTAACTCAGCATTCAGCAGCCAAACGATCTCTATGGAACCCCCAATTCCATTCCCCTTCTTCCCCACTAGTATACACCACAAAAACGCCCTTCTCCCATCTAAGAATGAAGGAAAACACATGAAAACATGGTTAGAAAACGCCGAGGTAGCTCCCAACGCGCGAGGGAGAGCAACTGGTTGATGGATAATGGCTTACAGAGCAATTCATGGCTCTTTTCTTTCCCTAGAAGCAAAACATGATTTCCCATACAGGTTGGCTTGCCCATACCTGAAATTGGACTGCCATACCTCTCATTCCCCAAGGCATTAACTATCTCAACCAACTCTTGGGACAAATCAATGATTGTGTCACGAACCCAAAATTTCGTAAAATTTAAAACTTCTCTAAGTGCCTAAAATGCCACTAAAATATATGCGGAAACATAAAGTGTGGGTTTAATTTCTTTAAATATTGCTTACAAATAATTATAACTCTTCGAATACATAACTATTCTAAATTCAACACATGGTTTCCTTCTTTTGAACCAACTAACTCTTCATATGTGTGCACAAGATACAACCTTAAAAACCATAGACCAAGAAACCATAGACAACTATATTTAAGCCCCATATTTCTTTTAATCAATTCATTCAGTTATTCGTCAAATAAATAAAATGCACTTCAAGATGTTAATTCATTTTCAAGAAGCATGTACATCTTTTATCAGTTAATTGTACCAATACAACAACCTAAATGGTAACAACTTAATCATAATCATAAGGGAAGCATTTATCATCAACCAACCTTCTATATAAATTGTATACATCAAAGTAATCATAAACATTTTTAAGAACAGAATCAAGTACTCTTACATAAGACACATTGAAAAACACCATAGAAAACATAGGAGACAAAATATAACGTAGTTCACCCGTATACGGGCTAGTCCACAAAGGTGTGTGCATTCTTTATTATTTAGGCAAAAAGTGATAGTATTACAAAGAGCAACTTAGTTGCTGCAACAAGACTCCACCTCTTTCCAGCAAGCCTCTACCACATAGGGCTTTACATGGATCAACTATACATAAACTAAGACCACAAAATCTTACATTTATACTTCTAGTCATATTATCTTCAAATGTATAACCCATAGGGCGTCTTTCCAATTGTACATAAAAAAAATATATATACCTTTTCCTTTTTCATACCGAAGAACAACTTACCTTATTCTAAGCACATATTCTAAAAGAAATACTTGCTAGGACTTATACTAAGGCCATTGCCCTTTATTTCGAACACACATTAAGAAACAAAGTCACATACCTACTATCTAAAAAAAATCCATAAGTCGTTCTACCATTTTCCAAACTTCTAACGATTTCCCAAGGTCATTTCTATTCTCCCAAATACTACATCATAAGGAAAATTATCTTTCCACACTCATAACTCTAACATATATATATATATATATATATATATATTTAACTGGATCCAATTTAAAGTAAATAATTCCATAAATTTTGAACTTGAATTCTTTCATTCCAAGGCATGTAACTATCCGTGATTGACCCATAACTTTTCCATCACCAGTGGCCTAAACTAAGATTGATAAATTCCAATTTATTAACTTAAGTTTCCTTGCAACTATATCCATATATAAAGTTATATTAATACCTAAGAGATTGTCTTCTCTCCACACAACTTTCAATATTTTCACATCTCATCCTATATGATATAGTGAACTTACTATGTAAAGGCTTTATTATATCTCTATTTTAATAATATACTTTAAACATTCTAGTCTCAAACCGAGAGATCATGTTACTAAACCTTAAGAATATACATATGTACCAAGTAAGGTAATTTGATCTAGCATCTAACCTATAGAAAGATGTGCATATAATATATTGGATAATCAAGCCAAACTGTATGAGCTAAATGGCGTTTTTAAACCAACCTTAATATAAAATAAAATATTGGAGGATGCAAAACCAACTTCACCAAAGTAAAACCAATGTACAGGGCTATAACTATATAAACGTTTGGAATGTATATTTCATAAGATCGGTCTCCCAAGGAGTCATCCTCACCAATAACCTAAAATGAGAAGAGACTCATGATCTTCCCCATCTATTTATGAGATTAAGCTCACCCCCCCCAGCTGTTTCCTCAAACCTTCACAACATTCGGTAGTAAAAAGAAAAAAATGTAAGAGCATAGCTTTCCAGGTCCATGCTCTATCGTCGATCACTCCTATGAAAGTACAAGAATACATAAGGGAACACTAGATATCCTGGAAAGTAACCTAAAGGGGAGAGTTGTCCCTCACTCACCTTAAATCAGAAGGATAGTGCATAGATCATATACATTTATACGATTGCAGGATCCAACACTTTAACACCAAGCATACTCGCACAATTGTAAGAATGTAAAAGAAATAGTTTGAGCCAACTCTTAAAGTGAATCCTACTTACATAAATTGCAGGGATTAATTATATCGTAGAGCCCGCTTTAATCATGCAGAAATAATTAAAGGAAAATGTCGTGATTTAAGAGTATACGTGGATCTCACCCAACCTGCGTGCCATTGATTTATAGAGTTTTAAAACTAAACTTGCAAAAAGGGTTAGAGTAAAACTACAAATTCTTTCACGGAGAGATCTTACTGAGAAACTGCTGCCGCCATTACCATGCAGGGTTCAACGCTGAATAAAAATATCAGAGTTGGTTTGCACTCCCATCGCCGAGATCCACAATGTCTTCCTATCGCCGAAAACCAAACGTCTTCTGTCAATGCAGAGAGACTTCCCCAGAGAAAACGCCTCACCATTTTTCCTCATAGTACATCGGAACCATTCCTTCTGGTGGAATTCTGAGAGGACAGAAGGTCGCAAAGACCATACCTATTCGTCACGCTGAGACTTAGTTTTAGGCAGAGGAAAATATAAAATCACCCATTCTGTCAACACAAAGATCAAGGTCTATGTACACAAATTGAAGATACTAATGTGCAGACGCGGGGATTTTTATGGAGGAAAAAAAAAATACACAGAGTAAAAACCCCTCTATGGCAGATCGAAATGCAATCTTCACTACGTATCACGAAGACACAACAATATACAAATGAAACAATGGCCATAATTGGGACAAAGCTAACTCTCATAATACTCTCCAAAGTACTACTAGCATCGATATAGTGCACAACAATCAATAGCTGGGACGGAGCTAAACTCGAATTTTACACCAAAGTGTGATCAACCTTCGTTCAGAGGATCGAGACTTTAATAAGATAACCAAAATAATGGTAATGCCAAATGCCATTGGAAATCGAGCTATTCTCAATTTACACCTCCGAGTGCGACCAACACTCAATTCAGGGTTTCGACGATTGCTATTCTAGAGATCGCATGATCCTTTACACAGAGATTAAGTCTATTCTGGCGATTTCTCTGCATTAAAAACTCGCATGACCCCTATTCTACATCGTAGAGCTGCGAGCAATGTATTTCTCATGTGGTTGCAAAGAATGGTTATAACTTAAAACTGTAACAATTTAGAGTAACCTATTTAAAGAAAGTGACGTAAACTGGAGTAGAGGTAAACCTGTTCCCATCGCAACTTCTTTTGGGAGGAAGGGTTACCAACCTGCTCTCCTCGCAGAGCCACTTCTATCACTGAGCACACTTCTTCAAAGAGAAATTCACTCGCATCCTCCTCTCGCCGAGCTCTTCCCAAACATTATTCCCCTCTCATCGAGATGATCCCCATACTGAAACACTCCTTGTTTATGGAATAGTGTGCTAGTCAAAGGATCGGACTCCGTCGAAATCCGTCCTCTCCCTTTCGCTTCACCTCACCGATCGTTATCCCCCCTCGAATGTGTGCAGAGCTAAGACTTAAGAGAAAAACAAACAGTCCTTCCCCCCCGCGAATGTAGATGTAGATCCCACTCTTAAAACGGTTTCTTCAACTAAAACTGATAGGTCTCGCCTCCATCTACAAGTGACAATTGTCACAAGAAGGGTTGTTGGAGTTATAGCCGATCTCCACTAAGGAGACAGCCGAATCCAAGATAACAACACACTAATAAACTACCTCCATTACTTCCTCGCAAGGCTCCAACTACCCAGATCTCAATCTAAAACTGCGCATGATATTTACCAGCGTCCCTCCTAAAATAAGGTTTGGCTTCCTCCTAAAGGTAACCGTCACACAAGATGTGAACTCTAGGTTCTTTAACTGGAGACAAATGGCAAAAATCATGTTAACTGATGGTAGTGCTCTATTAAAGAGACAACTCGTTCCACTCCCTCCAAAATTCCCAAATCGGCATCGAGTTAGTTTAACTTAAACTTGTGACAAATGGCGCTCTACACCGAGTTTTCGAGCTGGGAACTGCCATTGATGATTATTGGTGTTCATTTATACTGTGAAGACAAATGGTGAAATTAGGTAATGGAAGTGTTCCACTAAGGGAACATGCTTCCCATAAATCTCTTTATTTTCACCATGTGTTCCAAAACACCTCTCACCAAACAACCGAATCGAAGTAAGGGGTGAGTTAAGGAATCGATTTTCGACCATCATGGCAAAACCATACTAAAACATGCTCACTCAAGTTTTCACATATCCATCTATATAAGTTTCTTTCAATTAAATTATCTTTGAGGTATATATATATATATTTAACTATTTGTATAGTAAAGGATGTCTCTCATAACCAATAATCTTATAGATAATTTGACTTTATGATCTAATCTCACTTAGTCATTTTGTTTGTCTTTACTTAGGTGGTCAATTGAATTAGGGAGGGTGACGCTTAACTCTAAAAGAGGTTGTAGCCCTCCACCCTTTTTCTTAGTGGCTTACTGCTTGTTGCTTTTGTCGCATTCGTTTTCAGTTCACCTCTTAAGAGTAAATCACAACAATACTTCTCAAGGTCCACTGGTGGGGCCTTGGACTTGAGCTCCTCACCAGGGTCGTTTACATATTACAATTATTTTATGAAAATAATAATAATAATTAGGGTCAAATTGGAGGGATGTTACAGATTGGGTACAAAAGTCAACATGGGTAGTTGAGGGTTTGATGGGTTCTCTCATTGACACTTGGCTTGACTTGATTGGCTCCAAGGGTTTTAATGTCCCCCCCCCCCCCCCAATTCCTTGTAAAATCATGCCCCCATCTCTTGTTGCATTGCATATCTAGTTGTGGGTATTTTATTAAATGCATATTTATATGATATTTACAATTCCATTATGTCAGGCTAGCACGTAAACCATATGCATCAATAAATCGATGGCGGGGCCTTGGCCTTGAGCTCCTCACCACGATTATATAACAATATTACATCATTTACAATTTTAATGTGATAGGGTCAAGATGGGGACGTGACATCTACTACCAAGCGGGAGTGCTGCATGCGTACATTTCTAGGGAGTACTATGTTTTGAGACCATTTCTGGGTAGTACTCTATTTTGATACACTTCACTGCTATAGAATCTCTGTTCAAGAGGATGAGCCTTGTTATTACTTTTTGGTTTATGCTCCATACCTTAATTCTGTCCCCACTGTCAACATTTTTATCATTAGAATGATTCTTGTTACTAAAACTTCAGCACTGTGCCTTGTCTCATATTCAAGTCATAATTGCCAGTGCTTTGTTCCGCAGGTTAGAGTTGTTACCTGGAATGGAATACATGACAGCTTTCCATAGAATACTCAATATTCTTGTGGAAAAGAGTCTCATGCTCATGAAATTGACAATCCAATTGCAGCAAATTATTACCCATATGAAAAAGAAGACATGATTTTGACATATTCCACTAAATGTGGCTCAACAAAGAGGCCTTGAAAAAGTAGCATCCATTCGTGAAAAATCAAGTGGATCAAATAATGGATTTTTAAGATTAACTAGCGCTCTTTCTATTTCCCTGTCCATATCTGTAGACAATGATAGGAATGATGAGAGACATAAATTACTGCCCCAAGAAATTGTTCAGCGAAGCTTGGAAGAAAGAGGAGAAAATAGAGAAATAGTGTCCTTATTTTCATCTTATTACAGGCAGGTGGATTTACCAAAGGATCATATCGACAGGAATTGATTGGAAAACAAGATTACTAGTGCATATTCATTTTCCCCTGAAAAACCACACCTTAATTAGTCAACTTTATTTCATGCCAAGGCACATATGAATAACAGGCTACCCCTCTTAGTAAACATTGTAGAAGAACATCCTACAGGAACAAGAGCATTAAATATGGTGATAAGTTGATACTCAGCTCAGTAAGGGTGTTATGCAGTTCATTATATAATATATGGATTTAATTACTATTAGATTATTGACTACAGTTCTAGTCATAACAGCCAAAAACAAAAAAAATGTGGAGAACTTGCAAATGTTCGACCCTGCTAGCTTAAATGAAGGGTAGAAAAATGAATGCATACCATCTTCAAATTATCTTTGTAGATCCCAATCATATGATGACATATTATTTGTTATTCAATGACTAAGCTATAAGCTTATTATGCCCTAAACTCAACAAGGAAATTAACCAAATTAATCCTTGAATGCCATGCACAATGAATGTTGGATGAAAGTTACTCTAACCCAAAGTGTTGAAGCAGAACTTGAGGCAAGGTAACCAACATGATATAGGTTAAATGAATATAAGCAATGCCTAAATTTAGACCACCGTGCCAACTTTACTAAGAAAACCTTCCATTATCAAGCTTTCTTCAAATGTTGCAATTTAATATAGAGGAAGGGTGCACAATGTGTCATGTGGAGATTCTAGCAGGCAACTTTTGACAGAATCTCCACATTACAATTGTGCACCCTTCCTCTATCTTAAATCACAACTTTTGAAGAAATCTTGAAATTGGAAGGTTTTCATTGTTCAATAGTAAATTGAATCACCAAACCTTGAAATTGCAAGATTTTCAACAGTAAATTTGAATGATTTTTTCTTATGTGTGCTACTGAGGTGTGCCATTTTACTGGGATAAAGGTGTTCTCCATCTTTCCAATCCAGAAGAAATGTCTTGCCTTTCCTGCTAGACATGGTTCTTCTCTACAATACTTGATCCTGAAGTAGCATTGTATATTGATTTGACAACAAGTCTTCACCTCTAGGAAATAGCCTCGACAAACTGCTCAGCATTCATTCACTAGGGAACAAATGCCCATATATCGAGGTAGTTCCAAACACTGTTTATTTTGTCTCATCTCCTCCAAAATATTGAAGGGTCCATATTTGATGGGCCTGATTTTCCAATATGGAACTTTAAACCTACCCTTTTCGAGATGCAACCACACTTTGCATGCGTTTCTTACAAGCTCATTTGCACTTGTCTGATTTGTTGAAATCGCCCCAAAAATCTTACAACCAAAAGTTGTTGTTGTTTCTCATCCTTGTTTCTAGGGTTAAGGGAACACTACCATGCTACTTAATGAATTAATAAATAGAAGCAAATAATTTCAATGGATCATGGCTCAAGAGTAAGCATTTGTAATCTTGAAGCAAAAGCATCTGCAATGCATTGGTTTGAAGTCTGGCAAACCCACAATTGTTGTTTGAGACTGAAGTTGAGGTCTGGCCAATTCATAATGCCCTTGGTCTTTTTTAGATCTATATGAAATTTTCCGCGGCCATCATTCATGGTGATTGATGATGATTTGAGACAACTCTTCATCGAACGCCATTCCTACTTCTAGTTTAGAGTAGTGGTTCTATTCTTTTCTCCTCCTTTTGCATATTGATGTATTTATCTTTAGTTCTCGTTAGAGTTTTTTTCTTTTTGTTTATCCCTAAGTTGCCATGGTAGGTGTATTGGTATGACAATTTTGACATCAACCAATGATTAGATAAACAATAATTTGGAAACTTTTTCATTGATATAAATTTGAAAAACCAATAACAATAGTTATGATTTTTTACTTTTAAGTTACATGCATACAAAAATTGTCTAATAGCATTTCAAAATTGAAAAAAAAAGTACAACATAGTGTTAGGGTTCAAGGCCCATGTCTTTTTCATTATTGATTAGGCTCAGGTCCTTTGTCAGTAGGATTTCCAGGCAAACATTGATCTCAATCATTGAGTCATTTGTATCATCTAGAACTGCAGTTGGAAGCAGATCAACATTGCCATTTGGATGCAGCACCTTGTCCACATGCGTAACATAATTCGTGTATCTATCCTATTTCTTGCAAGGACCCTCCTAGTGGATCGGAAACGTTGGGTCTTTTGGAGCAATGAGACAAAGTGTGCTATGAATGTTGACTAATTTCTTTTCTTTTGTTCGATCCCAACCGGTTTTCATTCATTCAATGGATGAAAGCATAAGTGCTACAATTCCTCTCAGAAGAAGAGGAATTGGCTACTAGTGAAAGTAACTATGTGGCAAATGTTTGTAGCCTAGAGCATGAGCACCATGAAGCCACAGCCAATTGATTGGATCCTTTCCCTTATCCCTATCTTTTATGGTATCATGTAATCCAAACACACTTAGCCCCTGAGAGAATTGGGCAAACTGATTATGGATGTCATATGCCTCCTTTGTAGATCCATAAATCTTCCTAACTGTAGTCATGAAACGTTGATCACCTCTCTATATTGGTAAGGGGGGCTCTTTTTCGTTCTCTTGGCGTCATAACATTTTTGGATGAAGGGTATACACTGCCATGTGAAGTGGTGTATTCAGTATATTCCACCGCCCATGTATGATTTTTTTGCAATTGTGGCCATACAACAGATGAACAACATAGAGTAATTAATATTTCTTGCAACTATTTGTAGCTGCACCTTCTAGCAGCTATAGTACAGTCAGTTCTTCATTTGTGTGCTAGACTAACAAATTCCATGGCAATGCAGTTTCTAGAGAGAGGTGGATTGTCTTCCCTTTTGAGTCTTCCTGGAAGTTGTTTTTTCGCAGGTTTCGATAGTGTGGTAGCAGCTATTATATGACATCTTCTCGAGGATCCTCAGACTCTTCAGATTGCCATGGAGGTAGAGATACAACAGACTCTAATGAAAATTTTAAATCGTCATGGTGGTCGTGTTTCTCCTCGAACATTTTTTACGTCTATGGCTCCAGTCATTTCTTGAGATCCAACAATTTTTATGCAGGCTACTGCTATGGTTTGTCAATTACATACAGTGGGAGGAAGGCCAAATATCATTTTGTCAAAGGAGAAAGAGGATAAGGAGAAAGGTAAAGAGAAGGAGACATTGAAGGATAAGGGCAAAGAAAAAGATAAAGGAAAAGGTTCTGGATAGACTGAAGCAGGAGTTCGATCTGTTGATTTTGGTAGGGTGCCTCACGTAAGCAAGCCACATGATGGGCTGGGTAAATCTGCCAAGGGTCATAAGAAAATTTCTCATAGCTTTACAGAAGTTATAGATCAACTTTTAGAGGTTATATTGCACTATCCGCCACCAACACAAGAGGGTGAATGCACACATTCAACAACAACCATGGAGGTTGATGAATCTTCTCCAAAGGAAAAAAGAAAAGCAAAGCTTGATGAATCAACAAAATTAGAAAGTGACAAGGTTTCTAAAAGCTCTACAGGGTTGGCAAAAAATGCTTTTATTTTGAAGTTGATGAGTGACATTCTTCTCATGTATATACACGCAATTAGTGTAGTCCTGCGGCGGGATTCAAAAAGTAGTCAAGGTCATGGTCCTTGCCAAGCTTGCTTTCTGTGTAAATTGTAGTTTTTAACATCCTAGTCCCATTTATGAATTTTTGTCTTAGCTTCACGGGTATGTCTAGTTATTTCTTAGTTGGATTAGATATACATGATGTATTTTAACTCTTTCCATAAGGGATAAACCTGTACATTAGGGTTAGAATTCTATCTATTCCTAGATGTAATCAAGAAAGTCTTGGAAAATACCCTATTAATATTGCAATATTGGTATTTTTGTGTATCCTCAAAGTTTTTGATGTTTGGATTTGCTATGAAGGAATTTTTTTTCAATATATGCCATTTTGGATTTGAGAGCACAACAACGAACTTAAGCCCATTTTTCAATACTTAGCCAATTTTGCCAATGGCGAGCATTTTTCTGGCATATATGTGATGTCTACAATAAGAATCATTGAACTATGTTATGAAATGCATATCACATGATTGAAATTTGTGTCTGTAAATTGTATGCAATTTTTTTCAACATTTTTGTTGTTTTAGTAAGTAATTGAAAAGTTTGGAATTATAGTTCTTATGCCTTGTGAGGATTGCAAAGAGCAGGTTGCTCTTGCATGATAAGTTGTAGATATTTGGGTACATGTGGATAGCCTGTTACAATCATCGCCTGAACATTCTTATTGTTTTTTCTTAGACTTAAAATAATGCAATATGGGTGTTAATATTGCTCATCTTCTTATTGTGTTAATATTGTTAAAGGGTGCTAGCTCAATGGTAGAGTGCCTGCCTTACAAGCAGGAGGATGATGGTTCGATTCCTCAGTACCCTATTGATATTGCAATATTAGTATTTTTAATAAAATATATTTTATTATGATTTATTATGACTATAGAGGGGGTTTCAAACCGTATTTGTATGTTTCTACAAAGGGGGTTTTAAGCCACCTTCATATGTCACTACGGGGGAGGTTCTAAGCCACCCTCATATGTCTCTACGAGGGGGTTTCCAAACCACCCCTATAGGCATCTACAAGGGGGGTTACAAACCTCCCCTATAAGAATCTACGAGGGGGGTTCAAAACCACCCCTATAAGCCTCTACGAGCGCGCTTCTAAACTGCCCCTATAGGCCTCTACAAGGGGGGTTCCAAACCGCCCCTATCAGACTATACGAGGGGGGTTCACCACCGCCCCTATAGGCCTCTAAGAGGGGGGTTTGAAATCGCCCCTATAGTCCTCTACAAGGGGGATTACAAACCGCCCTTGTAGGTTTGTATGAGGGGGATTCACAACCTCCCTCGCAGGTCTCTATGAAGGGGGTTCAAAACTGCCCCCATAGGTCTCTATGAAAGGGTCAACAAGGGGGGTTTAAAATCACCTCCATAGACCTATACAAGGGGGGTCACAAACTGCCCCCAAAAGTCACTTTTGCGGGTGGTTCCAATCTCGTAAAAAACTTCCCTTAAAGGGAAAAATTTTTAACATCGGTGCCTCCAAGCCAAAACCACCCCCGTAGGTCACTTTTGGGGGCGGAAGAAAACCCCCCTAAAGGCCAAAAATGTAGTAGTGTCGGATAGAAGCAAAAATACTTCACACACACGAATTAATTAATCACAATATGGACAATAAGTAGTACAATGCATGAGGATTCGAATGCCGAGGTGGCAATTCAAATTAGCTTTCATGGAGTGATCAAAAGATCACTGGAGTGTCATCGAAGCACAACTAGTAGTCTATCTCATCATCGGTGGAGTCATCAATGCACAAGTAACTGTCAACCGTCAATCAAACTGAGTCTAACTGAGTGTGGTAGGTGTAACTGAATGTAACTAGCACATGGAGATACTAACTGAATGAAGAAGGCTCAGTGGAGGGCGCGTGAGGAGCTAACTGGAGTCAGAACAGGTAGTCATGTCTCATCGGAGGTCAATCGGAGTGATAACAACAGTGAGGAGTCAGTCTAGCCTGAAATCAAGGAAACACTGGTGGCTAATTGAATTAAACTGGAGTAGTAGGTGAGAAAGGTGCCCTTCTCATGCAATAGGTGAAAGGAGGGCGCATGACAGGCTAGGAAGGATGAAACTGAGTGGAAGGAAGCTCCTGGGGCTAGCTAACTGAGGGCTAGGTGCTAGGACTAATGACTGGAATGCATGGAAATGCATGCAAACCCTAAATGATGCATGCAAACCCTAAAAGTGCATGTATGACTGAAAATGTAAATGATCAAAATATTGGTGGGAATAGGATGGAGTATAGGAATATCCTAACACCCCCCCTTAATCGATCCTAGACCCTGGTAACTAAGACCAAAGCTTACCGAATACAATGAATAATAACAGTCAATAAACCAAGGAAGTGGGGAAAATTTCATGGGAAAAATACGCCCCCCTCAAAATAGACTGTAAGGCACACATAAAAAATAAATGCTCCAAACTCAAGCAGGTGTGATGCTTGGTCATATGTCTAGAGGTATCTTCTTCTTGGGAAGAAGTGGATCATGCTCAAAAAGCATGTGCTTGTACTTGCTCTTCAGATCGAATGTGATGAGAACAAATCCAAAAGTATGAGCATGATCCTTGAACCTGTGATTTGAATCAGCTGAGGTAGGATCAAATCTATGAATGTGCAGATAGTCTTTTGTCTTCTCCTTCAAACCATCATGGGTGAGATTATGCCAAAAATAACCATCAAATAATAAAGATTGCTAGGAATCCAAATCAGATCCAAGACTTGAATCATGGTTGCTTAAAATCTCCTTTGAACCATTTGAGGTGAGATATAAACCAGTAAGTGCATAAGAAATTTTCTCAAGCGAATGGAAATGGCCATTATCTTCAATAAACTTCTGAGAACATGAAAGAATGATCTTACAGTAGTAAATGAGAGGTGATTGCTTGGAATCCAAATCAGATCCAAGGCTTGAATCATGGTTTCTTGATATCGCCTTTGAACCATAAGAGGTGAGATCAAAACCAGTAGACGCATGAGAAATTATCCCAAGAGGATGGCAATGGTTTCTTGAGATCTCCTTTGAACCAACAGGGGTGAGATCAAAACCATGATGTGCATGAGAAATTATCCCAAGCGAATGGCAATGGCCATATTCTTCAATAACCTTCTGAAAGCATGGAATAATGGTCATATAGTAGTAAATAAGAGGTGATTTCTTGAGGAGAGCGAATTCATTACCTCCAATAGGTGATTTTACCTCCGAAATAATCATGTGATCATGATGCAAACCAACAGACTCTAGTGCAAGAGAGGATTTAGGACCTTCTGCAATATCTAGAGTGTGAGCTCGCACAAAAAGAGAAGAAATTTGGAGCATGAGTGTAGACTCTGCAAATTCTTCTTCTTTGTGGACAACTTCAATATGAGATGTGTTTGATATTGGTTCATGATCAATGAGATCATCAAGGAGGGCGAATGCATCACTTTGCTTGCTCTTGAAGGGGTTTGGACCAATTCCTTTATTCTCTTTACCAAATATTACATCCAGTTGGGCCCATAGATTTTTTGGAGTTTCAATATCAACAAATTGGTGTAACATGTTTTCAGGCATAGCATACAACATGGCTGCACAAACTCTGTCAGCTTCAATTAACCAGTCATACTCTTCTTCAGAGGATTCGAACTCTCTTTCAAAACAGTAATCAAAGAGACCAATTCTCTTCAAATGTGTTATCACATTCAGTTTCCATTCATCATAGTTGAATGGAGAAAGAGGAGGGATTTCTTCTGAATACATTGAAGTTGTAGAAGACCTGCAAAAAACAATAGAGAATATCTACAACTGCTACTGCTGCATCAATGCAGAAACTGGTGCACTCGAAATCTTGATAATAACTTGCAAAAAACTCTCAGGAATGGAGATAAACAATACTCTCAACATGCTCTAATATCATGTGAGAATCCTCACAACAGATCTAAGAGATGATGTATACCTCACAAGAGTAATTATGATTAAGCAGGAAAATAAAAGAAGAGTGGTCAATGCAGTATAATGAGCAACAGAATAATAATACAGTAGAACTCGGATAGAAGCAAAAATACTTCACACACACTAATTAATTAATCACAATATGGACAATACATAGTACAATGCAGGAGGATTTGAATGCTAAGGTGGCAATTCGAATTAGCCTTCATGGAGTGATCAAAAAATCACTGGAGTGTCACCGGAGCACAACTAGTAGTCTATCTCATCATCGGTGGAGTCATCAATGCACAAGTAACTATCAACCATCATTCAAACCGAGTCTAACTGAGTGTGGTAGGTGTAACTGAATGTAACTAGCACATGATGACACTAACTGAATGAAGGAGGCTCAGTGGAGGGTGCATGAGGAGCTAACTGGAGTCAAAACAGGTAGTCATGTCTCATCAAAGGTCAATCGGAGTGATAACAATAGTGAGGAGTCAGTCTGGCCTCAAATCAAGGAAAGACTGGTGGCTAACTGAAGTAAACTGGACTGGTAGGTGAGAAAGGCACCCTTTTCATGCAGTAGGTGAAAGGAGGGTGCATAACAGGCTAGGAGGGATGAAACTGAGTGGAAGGAAGCTCTCGGGGCTAGCTAACTCAGGGATAGGTGCTGGGACTGATGACTGGAATGCATGCAAACCCTAAATGATGCATGCAAACCCTAAAAGTGCATGCATGACTGAAAATGTAAATGATCAAAATACTGGTGGGACTAGGATGGAGTATAGGAATATCCTAATAGTTTGTTGGGTGGACTCCCTCTCAATCTTTGCTTCCTTTTTGTAACTCCCTTCTAATATGGATCATAAGGAGTGGTCAACTCCCTCTTAATCCTTGAATCATTAAATAACTTCTTGAAGTCTTTTGAAGTGAATTCTCCGCCATTGTCGGATCTAAAGGTCTTGATCTTCTTTTCAGTTTGTTTTCTATCAAGGCTTTGAATTCCCACTCAGAGAACTGGATGACATTGGACTGCACACATCGGAGTGGATAATATCCAAGATTCCTTTTGCCTTGCTTTCACTACCTGCAAATGTCTTCTTTGTGTTCTTTCCTTTTTCACATCCTTTGCAAACCCCTTCATGCTTTGACTAGATTTCAAGAAGACCTTCTACTACTTTGCTTGCAATTGGTGGTGCTCTATAGTGCACATGTGCAAGCCTTCTATGCCAAAGTTCATTTGGCTCCATAGATTCATGTACCATGGCATGTTCAGGTTGTCCCTTCAATTTGTAAAATCCTCCCTCTTGCTCTCCAATCACTACTGCATCATCTATGGTCTTACCTTTTGGCCACATGAGTACCTGGCCATCCACAAATGCAACTCTCATTCCCTTTGCATCCAAAGATGATATGGAGAGAAGATTCTTCTTGAGTCTAGGTACATATAGAACATGTTGTTGGAGCAACATCCCCCCCAAAATTTTGTACATATTGGGGCCCCTCCTTTTAGTTTTTCTAGAAAGACTGCCTAAAGAAGTTAATTCTCCTTTTAACTTAGTTTTTCTTTTCAACTGAGGAATCTGCTTTAAAAAATTGAAGTTTTTCTTCTAAGTTAAAATTCACGATTCTCTCCCGAAACTGCGGAAGCAATTTGCAAATATCTCCCGAAACTGCGGAAGCAATTTGCATATCTCTCCCAAAACTGCGGAAGCAATTTGCATATCTCTCCCGAAACTGCAGAAGCAATTTGCATATCTCTCCCGAAGCTATGGAAGGAATTTGCATATCTCTCCCGAAACTACGGAAGCAATTTGCATATCTTTCCTGAAACTGCGGAAGCAATTTACATATCTCTCTCGAAATTGTGGAAGAAATTTTAAAAACTCTCCTAAAAATGCGGAAGCAATTTGCATATCTCTCTCAAAATTATGGAAAGAAATTCAAAAATCTCTCCCGAAACTGCAGAAGCATTCACGATTCTCTCTCGAAACCACAGAAAGACTTAGTGTTTTTTGGAAGAACTAAGTTTCTCTTCCAAAACTGTGGAAGAAGCTCAAGTTTCTCTCTCGAAACTGCGGAAGCATTCACGAAACTCTCCCGAAACTGTGGAAGCAATTCACGTGTCTCTCTCTAAATTGCAGAAAGAAATTCAAAAAACTCTCCCGAAACTGCAGAATCAATTCACAAAACTCTCCTGAAACTGGGGAAGAACTCGACGAACTCTCTCGAAACTACAGAAGCTTTCGTCAAATGTTGCCATAGTAATTTGTCGATAAGCTTGAACAAAGTTATTTCGTAAGTTGCGGAAGGATATTCTGAGTCTTTCTGAAACTGCGGGATGACTCGGCAAAACCTTTCGCGATAAGCTTCCGAGAGGCTGTATTTCGAAAAGACTCACAAAGTGCTCCCGAAACGCCGAAAAAATTTGCCATCTTGTTCCGCAATTGCAGACGAAACTCGTAAGTCCGCCCCGCAATCGACGGCCACGCTTAAATGCTGAGACGGCTTGAAATGACTGCACCGTACAAGGCATTAAAACCCTGTTTTAATGACACCACCTACCCGTTTAATGCCGCACGTGTCTAACCTTTTATAAGGTCGGTGGGGTTTCGTTGATCTCATTGTTAGTTTATCGTTCAAAGAACGTCATTGGGAAGACTGCATTGGCTCGCTCCAGCTCAGCTTATCCACGACCGCGTCCACCTCACTCAACCACTATCTCGTCTCCAGGTAGGATTTTTAACCGTCATCTTTGTCTCATCTCCATGTCGAGTTACTTTTTGGGTATTCCCGTTCATAACGTGGCTGATAGACATTGGTAGCGTAGGTCATTTTTTTTTTGTTTATTACGGCCACTGTGATCCCTTATGTTTCTCATTCCTACCAGCTGAAAGTCGTAGCCATGACCATCCAAGTTTTTCACTGACCGCATTACGATCGTTTTCCTACCCTGATTCAAACTTCATACCGGCCACACACCGTTTCGCAAGTATTATTAATGACAGTCGTGGTCGGTTGCGATACTCAACCACTCACCTTTTCGGCTCAGTTAATGAATGTGGAAAATAGTCCCTTTTTTCATTGTTTATTCATAGGATTTTTTCCACTCTAGGCCAACCCACCATTGACCATTAGAAGTGCTACGATGAAGGGCACCCTCTCTCCAAGGACTAGGAGGGAAGCAGGTTTTTTCCACGTCATATGCTTACCTTTTCGGAAGCATTCCAAAAGTTCCTGATTAGGCATTGTCTCCATAGAATAATCAAGTCTCAGGACCATATTTCATTTTCTGAAGTGATCTATTTTGCTTCCCCAACATGCAGCTTATAATTTTGTCTATATTTCTCATTAGCATGTTAAAATTGTCCTTCTCTATGTTACACTCTCATAACATGTTGCAAATTTTTATAATGATTCACATTTGGTTGCTAGCAGGGATAAGCCATGATGCCAAAAGGTGGTAGAAAGAAAACTAAAGTGATGGAACCAGATCCAGTGCAACTAAGGACTGAAACTATGTTCCAAGACACTAAGTGTACCATCAACGTTCCTCCTGAGGTCCGTTGGGGAGATGTTTACTGGATAATCAGGGACCAGGATATACCAGATGTATTATTGGAAGAAGAACAAATCTACCTCAATATCAGAACTTTCGGGATAGCTAGGGCTTATACCCACCCTGAATTGTTCCCATGCTCTGAAGTGATTGGGTGGATACTGAAACATGCCAACCCAGAGACGAGTGTTGCATGACAGCAAGGGAGAGCCTTTCGCTTCATTCCATCCAGCGTATATTGCTGCAGCCTACAAATTCTCACATCCCCAACAAGCTCTAAGTGATGAATGGTTGGGTAACATGAATAATATTGAGATGGCCAAAAAATTATTAGTCACAGGCAAGCACCTGAGGAAGAGAGGTAATGATGAATATGATGTTTAGAACCTAAGACCTCCATTTAGGTTAATCGCCCTGATGCTATGCAGAATTTTCGTCATGCCCAATGGCACTGTATATAGGATACAGTGGGCCCCCATCATCCACTTCATAGCATTCAAAGGAACTGTGTTTGACTGGGTTACTATCCTTTCGGACAGTTTGGCATCCACAGTGGCCGCTGCAAGAGAAGGTCTGGCCTTAAAAAAGTTAGAATTTTACATGTCTTCCTATCTCATTGACTGTATTTTGGCCAAACTCTCTTTCCCCAGATTAGGTTGCACATGGGATAAAGCCAACACCCCGGTCTACACTGCTTATAAAATAATGTGTGCTCAAAATTACAGAGCAAGCTATAAGCTCATCTGTGAAGAATTCATCATGCCTCTATACGAGCAGATGTTCAAGGAAGAGCCCAACTGTCTATCAGAAAATGCCATGCAGGTCCTGGAAAACAATGGTGATTTTTATTTCTCAGAGCAGGGTACCTACATCAGGATGTTTGGAGGTACCAAAGCTCCATACATTTTGCCAAAATACGCTACTGATTATGTAGTCCTCAAGGAAGTAGTCACGCAAATTTTCCTTGATGGAATAGGAGGAGTGCTTAACAAACAACATAAAGCTTCTTTCCCTCCTTTGCCCTTCTGCATAGGAGCCTACAAATTCTCAGGGGTTGCATCAGCTGAGGAATTCATTCAAGAGCTGAAAGCTTTTCACTTCGGTGAAATGATCTTCCATAGAAATGATAGGCGAAGTAAGGTTGGAAAGCATTGCAAAGAAGTTTATGCTCATTTTGAATATGCTCATTACTATGAAGCCGAGGAAGAAGTGTTCAGAGGCATCAGCAACATGACTGAGTTGCAGATTTGTCGTCAAGGCAGTAGAGCAAGCTCTAGCTCTGCCCCAGCCCGAAAAGCCTGTTTGCAGAAAGAGAGAGAAGCAGCTGATGCCCTAGACCACGAAGAACAAAGATTGAAAGAGGAAGCAAGGTTGCAGAAAGAAGCTGAGGAAGAAAGGCTGCAACAAGAAGCTGAAGAAGCAAGGCTGCAACAAGAAGCTGAAGATGCAAGGTTGCAGAAAGAAGCTGAAGATGCAAGGTTGCAGAAGGAAGTGGAAGATCAAGAGCTGAGGGAAGAAAGTGAAAATCAGCAACAAGCTGAAGAAGAAGAAAGAAGGCATAAAACTGAAGAGGAACAAAAGGCAGAAGAAGAACCTAAGACCGATGAAGATGCCCAAGTAGGTGGGTCCGGCACCCAAGATATGGAAATAGACATATCTCAAGCAGGTGTTCCCAACACTCAAGATATGGAAACAGACATATCTCAAGCAGGTGTTCTCGGCACCCAAAAAGTGGAGGCAGAGATATCTCAAGCAGTTGTTCCTGGCACCCAAAATGTGGAGGCAGATACAGCTCAAGCAGGTGTCCCCGGCACCCAAAATGAGGGAACAGACACGTCTCAAGTAGTACAGACACCACCCATAGAAGCAGAAATACATGTAATAGACCTCCCAATCGTCCCTTACACTCCATCAAAAGATCATACTGTGTCCCGATGGGATGAATTTGTGTATGATAAGAAGAGGAAGGCAGTAGTCTTGAAATCGGAAGAGAGGATAAAGAGACTCTTCCAAGAAGATATTGTTACCCGGCGAGAGACCACGGTGATGCAAAATACAAATAAGGCTCCCATAGCCATGACATCCGCCGATGTGTTAGCAGCAAAAGCAACACATGACAATGTGGTCGATATGGTTAGAGAATTTGAGCCAACAAAGAGGAGAGCTCGCATGTTGCAACATACTGTGGCTAATGAGAAGGCTTACAGTGATCTTGTAGTGAATAAATATAATCGCCTGTCTATTGAGCACAAGGGATTGTCAGATAAGTATCGCCATTTAGAAGAAGAAAAGGAGCACCTGGCAGTCCAGATGATGGTTTTAGAAGCAGAAAAGAACAATTCGGAAGCTAAAGTTTCTCATCTGCATGCAGATAAGTAAGCAATGGTTGAGCAATTAGAGTAGGCAGAGAGCAGAGCAATAGATATGTCTCCCTTTCATGAGCTGTCCTGCGACATTCTGAGACAAATGCACACCACACAGGAGCTGATTACTGAGGAAGTGTGCAGGCTCAAAGCCATGATGGTTAGATTGAAAGAAGTCAATGCAAAGGCCAATAGGATTAAGGGAAAATATACTTGGGTTAAAGCAAACATCTTGAGCCATATGGAATGGAGAGAAGGGAAGGGTGATTTCCCCAAGCATCTCCCATTCAAGTCTGGAGATGATTTTAAAGAAGATATAGCCCTTACGTAATTCTGTAGGAATTGTAGCCTTAAGCTAATGGCTAAGATCCAAGGAACAATGGATAAAAGTAACAACCTTTATCAAAAAATCCATGAAGTACATGATAAGTTCAAGATGAGTTTTCCTCAGTCCCTCGATGAGTTCCCAAGCAAAGAGCAACATTTGTCAGACTTGAAGGAAGAGCTAGGCATTCAAATAGAATATGTAAAGAATATTGATGTCCTAGCCACTGATGATCTTCATCACTATATTCGACTGTCATCAATTTACAGTCATTTGCTTAAAGAAATCCACCAAGCAGCAGTTACAGAAATTCAGGGTGTTGAAGCAGAGCTTGGAAAACATGTGACTTCCCAGAAGATCTTGCTCCCTTCCCCACCAAATGTGGTTATCAAAGACACTGGTGTCTGGTTCAGTTACATAGCAGAGGAGGAAGAGAAAGCAGCAACAGCAGTAGTAGCCGGTCCAAGCACCTATCTCCCAGCAGAAGCGCCTTCCCAAGGGTGAGCATGCTAATCCTAAGGCATTGTTCCTATTTTGTATTTTGGTCTCCCTATGTTTAAAGCGTAGAATCATTGGACAACTGTCCTTTTCCTTTTTGAAAAATTTTCTGTTTTAAGAAAAGGGCCACGATTTGTTTATTAAGAGGAAAAGTCTGTAGAGGACATGTGTAAAGAGCCAGGTGGCAGCCCAAGAGGCATTTTGTAAAGATATAAATAGAAGGTTAGGGAATAGTGGAAGAGGGAATTTTGGTAGGGAAAATAATTTTCTTAACTTGTACGAGCTATCTTGCACATGCTTCAAGAAAATGAAATTTGCCTAATAAGAGCCTGGAGAGGACGTCTTTTGCATGGAAATGGATGTTGGATGCATGCTATATTATTCTTGTGACTTTCATATTCTACAGTGAGATCTTTCTTTGTTGTCTTGAATTATTTCTATGTATTGAATGATCTTACTGTTTCTTGTGCAAATGAATTTTCTCCTACATGAGTAATGGGATGCATTATATGTGAATTGGAAGCTATCTTCTAATATCTGTTGCTTTCTTGTTGTAGATGTATCTTTATGATTTAATGGCTGTTTGTTGATCTTTAGATAACTCTTCCAGCATATTACTCATACTTATAATCTTGCTCCTTGCAGGGATAGTTTAGGTTTATTTCTGTTTTAAATATAGATTTGTTTCGAGTTCTGCATTTAGATTAAGTTAGCTTAGGCACTTGCATATTATTTTAAACCATAAAATCAAAAAGAACGGTGGATCGGGCCATAACCGGTGTAATTGAAGTAAATCTCCAAACCTAACGGTTGCCAGAACTGCTAACCGGACGGATTCCCCATACCAAACGGTGGACAATCTAATTGGGATAGTCTACCAGGGTGAATCCCTTTCTGCTTGATGTTGCGATCTTCAGGGCATCAACATAACATATTTCATTTTTAAAGATTTCCCAAGGTCTAACTTGTAGGAGGCTTCACCACTTCCTTTTATAGGATATTGATAGTCATCCCCAAGTTTTACCTTATGATGTGACTCATGTTCAGATAGATCCATAAAGGATTCTTTAACTCCCGTCATGTGTTTGGAATCCCCACTATCAATAAGCCAATCATTACACCCATGTGAAATAGTACTTGTGAGAGCAGAGATTAGAACATATTCTTTATCACTTGAAGAGGCTTCACTTTTTGCCCTAGTCTTCTTTCCAAGAGGTTCATCATCCTCAGAGCATGAGCATGATATCTCTTCTTGTTGTTCTTCTTCTTGTTTATGTTGAAGTCTTGATTGTTCTTGGGACATTCTGAGGCATAGTGTCCCTTCTCATTACAAGAGAAGCATCTAATGCGAGAGAGATATTTCTTCTTTTGATGGAAGTGATAAGATTTCTTGTGATGAGATGTCTCCCTCTTGAACTTACCTTTCCTGGTGTGTGCTGTCAAAGCTTGGTGTTCACTGCCCATCTTCTCTTCTCAGGCCACAAGCCTAGCTTCTTCTTTTGAGCATTCCTCCCATAGTCTACTGAAGGAGATCAATTTCTTTCTTGCACAAATACCTTGGATGAAGAAGTCCCATGACCTAGGTCGGCCATTCAATGTGGTCATTATAATTTCTCCATTCTCCACTACTTCATCCACAGCTTCAAGTTGTTCTTTGATTTGAGAGACCTTAGTAAAGTAGGATTTGATGGTCTCTCCATTCTGGATCTTTACCCCTTTTAATAGGTTCTGCAGAGTCATCTTCTGATTTATGTTATTTCCTTCAAACAACTTGGTCAAGGAGT
Organism: Larix kaempferi; assembly: GCA_027924585.1. Taxonomy (NCBI): domain Eukaryota; kingdom Viridiplantae; phylum Streptophyta; class Pinopsida; order Pinales; family Pinaceae; genus Larix; species Larix kaempferi. The sequence goes on from BSBM01000486.1 coordinate 9,363,156, forward strand.
CAAACATATCCTTATGTGTCTTTAGGGAAGACACATGGGGAATGAGATGGTATTTGATAGAATCAACAATGATTCTCTTAGGATTGACCAAGTTATTCTTGTGTAAGGCCTCAGCCTCATCTCCCTCTAGAATTGGAACCTCTTCTTTTATGTAGGTGTCCAATTCATTCTCTTCTAGGATTAACCCAATCCTATACTTCCATGCTCAGAAATTATCCTCACATTCAAGCTTACCCTCAAGCTTGGTGTGGTGAGACATCTTAATGAGAAACTCAAATGGAAATAAAATATTTAGATCTTACCACTTAAATGCTGAGAACTGGATGAGCAAGCTGGTGTGGAAATTCCAAAATTTGACCTTCCAGAATTGACTTTAATATTTCTAGTGTAACTTCAAAATTTTGGATCCTCAGGGTCTGAAACTTCGACCTGTGGTATACTGTCCTATTGTCTTTCCAACCCCATAGGTTTGATCTCAATTGGATTCTCCAAGGGAGATTTATTCCAAGTGTCGTAACATGACTTGTTTATGGGATGAAATAGGACAACAAACTTGTACAGAGTGCCACGTGTCACTGGCTCAACTTTGGCTTCAGAAACCCAAACCTTTGAAACTGTAGTCCATTCTCTTACTGAAATTTTTTACAGAATTTCATTTGGATTTTCATATCCCAAGTTATGACCTTTTCCCTAGGTCACTTGTTTATGACTGAGATCTGGAAGAGACAGAAACCCTAATTTGTATAGATCATAAATCAGAAAGTACATCGAATCAGAGTTGTGCTTTGGACACAAGGTACATGGGGATGTTATCTTTGGACTATAAAATTTTCAGATTCTCAACCTTTGTAGAAATGAATTTATAGCGAAAGTGCCAATATGACTAGGTTTTGCTATTGCAAAGCCCTTCTCTAGTCTAGCCTCCTCTTGCCTTTGATGACTTGTGGAAAGAAACCCAAAAGTAAAGAAGCCTTAGCTTCTTCTGCTGCACAATGTCTTCTTCTTAGGTTAGCTCTTATACCATTTTAATTTTTCAATAATTTCATTCAATAGGATCACTAAGAGAATAAGATGCACAGCATAAAAATCATAAGATACAATGGACACAAAGTATTTCACTAGGGAAAACCAAGAAGGTGAAAAACCTCGCAACTTCCTCAGAGATAAAATCAACACCAATACAAGGATCACAAATATCAAACCCCAAAAGATAGATGTCTTCAGCACCTACTCCTCCTCCACTTGTTTTCACTCCTCTCTCTCAACTATGCGAGTTGGATGAGTGAGTGAATGAGTAAAATGAGAGAGACACACTCTCTATTTATACACTACTTCACTTGTCTTTTAACTCTAACTAGGTCAGCCCCAGCTTAAACACTTAACATAATGTTGACTGGGCCGACCCAACCAAGGTGGTATAATAACCCATCAGATATAAGTTAGGACACTTACAATACAACTTGTCACACTTGCAAATACAAACGACGACACTTCCAATCGGAGGAATAATACATCTTCGTTGGGGATACAATAAAGTACAAATGTAATACATACAATATACAAGTGAATATATTCCGAAGTTACAAATACATCAACATTGTGGATGTATCTGCGGTGTCCACGCATGCTTGGGTGCCTTCGGATGAGAAATGACACCCTTGAGTAAATTGTTGGAATATTTTCACCATCATTTTTGTATTTTGCATGCATGCATGCAAATATGCATGCGGCATGCATTCGCATGCATCCAGTCATCATCATGGTTGTCTCCCCAGCACCTAGAGCTTGCTTCTAGCTCTCTAGAGCCTGTCTTTATCCCCAATTTGGACTCCTATCCCTGATGCGCCCTTCTTGACTATTCTGCATGATAAGTGCGCCTTTCTCACCTACCACTTTTACTTAGAGTGCCTTTACTCACCTACCACTCAGTTAGGGCGCATTTTCTCACCTATCAGGATTTATCACTCAGTTAGTGCATGGATTGAGTAGTTGTTACACTTATTTATTATCCTAACTACTTTAGCTCCTTTTTAGATAGTTTTGGAGTGCCACTTGACCCTATGACAGCCTCATGCACCCCCCTTGGAGTCTCCATTCCGTGATTTATGCCTAGATGGTTATGTTGGACTCAGTTGGACACACTTGACTAGCTCTTACCATTTATGAATGATACTACTGACTATATGATGTCTCCATTGTTATCCAAGCTAGACTTTGAGTTAGACATCCTCATGCACCCCACTTGGAGTCTCCATTCCCTGATTTATGGCTAGATGGTTATGTTAGACTCAGTTGGACACACTTGACTGACTCTTACCATTTATGACTAATACTACTGACTAGATAATGTCTCCATATTTATTCATGCTAGACTCTAAGCTGAGAGATTCGAATGCCCTACTTGGCGAATTCGAATCCTATATCATGCTCCTTGTAGTTCATTGAAACACATTCACTACATTCATTATTCATTGTATGATACTGATATTTTGTTTATTCTTTTCCTTTTATGAGTGATTATTGAGTGTCTCATTCTCTTCTTATTTGTAACATAATTGAGAGTTTGATTGTGAGTTGCTACAGTTGCTAGATCCCTTGTAGATTATCACATGGTGTTAGTGCAGGAAGCAACTATTCAAATTGAAATCATTGCAGCAGTTGCAACATTTCTTTGAGCAGCTATCTTTCACTTGTGCACCAGAAGCCTCTAAGTTTCCACAAAAAATCCTGGTGCTATTACTTGAATTCATTGGAGAAATCCAGTGAGGTCTAGCCAGGAATGAAGGACAGTATATGTTCCAAGTGTTCTTAAGGTAGTGTTCAGTCGAAGTGTAGCATTCTCCATCAACACCACTCTTCTTGTTTTGCAAGTTTATTCACCCGTTAAGAATCTTCTTCAACTATTCAACTTCTTCTATTCAAATGGATCTAAAGCTCACATCTTCCAACTATGTTGAGTGGAAATCCAAGATGTCTCTCTTCATGAGATCAAAGAGCTTCACCCGAATACTCAACGGAACGATGGTAGAAGCTCTTAGTGCAGTCAAAAAGTCCAAGTACTTGGATAGGATTGATCAAGCAATTGGCCTTCTCCTTCTCTCAATTTTTGAAGATATTCACTTCCATGTCATTGATCTTACATCTCCTAAATAGGTTTGGGACAAGCTCGGATGCCTTTATGGACCGAAAGATGATATGCAAGGACACAAATTGGAGAATGAGATCATATGTTTGAGTCCTAACAGCTTCGAATCTATTAATTCCTTTCTTACCAAGTTCAAAAGCTTGATATCGCAGTTGAAAAGATATGAGATAGTGAAAGAAGACAAGCAGTTTATACTTGCCATTCTCTCAAAGTTGGCGGCAAACTTCTCAGTTTTTGTCTCTACTTTTCAGTCATCTAGGTTGTCCATTCCAAGATGGAAGTTTCCCTCATTTGATGACTTCATCCAATCTCTTACTCAATATGAAGAGAAGTTGATCTCTATGGGAATGATCAAACCCAAATTGGATTCAGCTCTTACAGTTGCAGAGAGAGCGAATGGTAAAGGCAAGCAAAATATTTATGACAAGAGATCAAATGATACAAGGCCTATAGATAGTCCATACCAGTCAGATGAGGCTTCGAACTCAAGGAATACCAAGCATTTTCAGAAGGGAAAATCCAAGTGCACATACTGCTAGAGGGAGTTTCATCATGAGAGTGCTTGCATGAAGAAGACTATAGATTTGATGGCTCAATTACTTAAGAAGAACAATCTTCCTGTACCATCATGTGCAAGGAAGAAAGATCCAGATACTAAATCTTCTAGATCCGAAGGCAAAGAAAGGTGTCATGCTCTCATAGCAAGTGCATCGACTGATTCTTCTTTCATCATAGATTCTTCGTTCATCATAGATTCAGGAGCATCATGTCATATGGATTCCTCCAAAGATCTCTTCTCTAGCTTCAAAATCTCTATTGGCCCTTCCGTCAGTTTGGGCAATGATTTAGAAGTCTCCTCTCAGGGGATTGGAAGAATCGATCTTGATCATGGTCACTTTTCTCATGTGCTTTATGTTCCTTTTCTTGTAGCTAATGTCCTTTCAATGTATCACATGACTCATACTGGAGAGCCCAAAAGAGTGATCTTTACTCCATATGAAGTCGAGGTACAACACATGATTTCAGGGGAAATCATTGCAAAAGGAGTTGCGAATCATGAGACAAAACTCTATCATTTTTCACATTTCTTACCTCTCTCAAAGGAGTTTGCTCTTCACTCTCATAATCATGAAGACAGTAGACTCTCTCATCTCAACTACAATCTATCTCAAACTGAAGTTGATGGTCTCTTAAGTGGCAAGTTTTCCCATGGCACCTTCAAAAGTTTGCTAAAGGGCAAGGATACACCAAAAGATGACTCCTGAAGAAGTGCTAATGCTAGCTCCAGATCCACAAGAACCTGAAGTACTCACAGCTATTGGTCCAACTCCTATTTTCAAAAGGGCCTCCACTACTGCATCCTCCTTTGATCTTAATAAAGATCCATCATCATCTAGTTCCAGTTCTTCTATTGATCACAGTCATGATGGTTTAGATGAGGACTACATGCATATTCTGGAGCAGTTTCATGACATCAACATTTTTGGATATGTTCCTCCTTTGAGTGATGATGAGCAAGAGCCAATTTTACTTACTTTTTGAGATTCATAGTTTGCACATGATGATGAGCCAGTTTTACTTGAGATTTTAGATTCAGAGTTTGCATGTGATTATGAGCTAGTTTTACTCGCTCCTTCTCATGATATTCCAAATGGAGATGGTGATGAGGGAATAGTAGATTCATATCCATAAGAACCTGAAGGACTAGCAATTGATGATGAAGATGAGTGAATGGGAGATCCAGATCCACCAAAACCTAAAGATCTCTTACTTGGTTGGCCTCCTCTTCCTTGATGGGAAGTCACTGCTCCTCGATCAATTAGATCACATGTTCAGCATGGAAGGTTTCATCCTTCTCACATGGCTGATCCTCTTCGTAGATGGGCATCCACTTCTCCTCGATCAGCCAAATCAGAGTTTTAGCATGGGAGGTTTCATCCTTCTTTCTTTACTGATCCTCTTCTTCGATGGACCACTATTGATCCCCGATCTTCCAGATCAGAGTTTTCACATATAAGGATTCATCCTTGTGAAATTACTGATCCATTTCGGATCTATCGATCCTTATTTGAGAAAGAAGGACACTTACCTCCTTTAGGAGTGAGAGATGATATGTGTCATTAGCATCCTTCGGTCTGTTTTGAGGGAGGGCTTTCTTCCCACTAGGTTTTCCCTCTTAACTCACTTAGTTTATTTAGATTCATTGTATGGGGTGACCTTTGGTCTTAGTCACTAGGGCCCTATTTTATATTTCAGTTATTTTCTCATAGTATAGCTTGCGGGGGGGTGTTGGAATTTTCACACCATCATTTTTGTATTTTGCATGCATGCATGCAAATCTACACGCTGCATGCATTTGCATGCCATTACATCCATCTAGTCATCATAATGGTTATCTCCCCAGCACCTAGAGCTTTCTTCTAGCTCTCCAAAGCCTGTCTTTAGCCCCCATTTGGCCTCCTACATACCTGATGTGCCCCTCTTGACTATTCTGCATGACAAGTTCACCTTTCTCACCTACCATTGTTAGTTAGAGCACGTTTACTCACCTACCACTTAGTTAGGGTGCCTTTTCTCACCTACCGGGAGTTATCACTCAGTTAGTGCATGGATTGAGTAGTTGTTCCATTGATTGCTCATCATAACTACTTGTAGCTCCTTGTTAGCTAGTTTTGGAGTGCTACATGACCCTATGACAGCTCATGCGCCCCCCTTGGAGTCTCCATTCCCTGATTTATGCCTAGATGTCTCTGTTAGACTCAGTTGGACACACTTGACTCGCTCTTACCATTAATGACTGATACTACTGACTGGATCATGTCTCCATTGTTATCCAAGCAAGACTTTGAGTTAGATAGCCTCATGCACCCCACTTCGAGTCTCCATTCCTTGATTTATGGCTAGATGGTTCGGTTAGACTCAGTTGGACACACTTGACTAACTCTTACCATTTATGACTGATACTACCGACTGGATGATGTCTCCATAGTTATTAATGCTAGACTCTGAGCTAAGAGATTTGAATTCCCTACTTGGCTAATTCGAATCCTATATCATGCTCCTTGCAGCTCATTGTAACACATTCACTACATTCAGTATTCATTGTATGTTACTCATATTTTGTCTATTCTTCTGTCTTTATGAGTGATTATTGAGTGTATCCTTATCTTCTTATTTGAAGCATTCTTGAGAGTTTGATTGTGAGTTGCTACAGTTTCTAGATCCCTTGCAGATTTTCACACGAATTTGGAATGGTCTTCATTGAGCAAAACCATAGCTCCATAGATGGCACATTGGCACCGTTTTCGGGTCTTGGAGGGATGGTATGGGGGACCCCTAGCGGAAACCCAGCATCCGGAATCCATTGGAATAGATGGATTCACTACCGAAGTAACGGTTTCGGTGTTACGTTCGTTTTTTCTAGGCACATTGTGGTCATTCATGGACACTTTGAGGATTTGCTCTAGGGCCACGAAACCCAAACCGGTGAGTAGAATTGGATTTTGTCGTCTCGCACACATGTGTATTTCCATTATGGACATGTTCATGGTGGTGGCGCATGCCTGGGATCCTTCGGATGAGAAATGCCCCCCTTGAGTGAAATTGGAATGGCCCTCACTCAGCAAAACCCTAGCTTTGGAGATGGCACATTGACACCGTTTTCGAGACTTCGAGGAACAGTGTGGGGGGGGGGGGGCATAGTTGAAATCCGGTGTCCTGGATCCATCGGAAATGACAGATTCACGATCGAAGTGACAGTTTGGGTGAAACGGGCATTTTCGTCGGGCACCTCGGAGCCATTCAGGGACACTTTGAAGATTTGCTATGGACCTAAAGAACCTAAACCGACGAGCGGACTTGGATTCCGTCGAGTCCCACAGGTGTGTATTTCCATTATGGACATGTCCACAATGGCCATGTACGCCCGAGAGCCTTTGGATAAGAAATGACCCCCTTGAGTGAAATTGGAATGGCCCTCAGTGAGAAAATCCCTAGCTTCGGAGATGGCACATTGGCAATGTTTCCGTGAATACGGATTGCAGATTGCGAGAGGTAACTTTTCCCGGAATGGAGATTTGGGTTTCCTCATTTCCACATCGGCAATGTGGAATGTGGATTGCGGATTGCAGGAGTGAAATATTTCCAGAGCTAAGAATTGGGCTTCCCCCTTTCCAAATTCTGCAATGCAGATTGCAGAATTGCAGATTGAGGAAGTCAAAACAGGGATTTCTGCTAAAGGATAATCTGGCACTCCAACTTCCGAATCTGACTACAGATTGCGGATTGGATGGCATTGTGGATTGCAAATGGAAGGACATTGCAGTTGTGTATGAAAATGGAAGAAATAGGGAAAAAAAAATGTATCTAAGGGTCTCCCATGGCCTCTAAAGTACACGAGGGAGGTCGGGCAATGTAACAATAGTAGTAGAGGGATGCACACTTCTCCTAGAGGAAGCGATATCATAAGTATACATATATATAAATATATTTGTCCATGAGATATAGGCTAGTATTGAACAATCAATCCCATTATCCAAACGTGCGCCCTCCAAACATTTTCTACATTATTATTAGATGTTAACCTTGGTGAAAATGCCCACAACTTTTATGACTATAATTATGCCCATAGGTGTATTATTTCAACTTTGGGGGTGGAGGTGGGGTTGATGAATTTTCAATTTTCAATAAATGAATTGCGAGATTTGATTGATTCTAGCATATTCTTAATCGCGTCCATAAATGAGTGCTCTTGATTTAAGGACTTAATGAGTGTGTATCTATTTTACGGTTAAACATTGCACTTATTAAAAAGAATTGAAAATTATTTCAGTATGGCATCCACATCCCCTCTCCTCTTCATTGTAATGCTTGTTTTAATAGTTTCGAACTCTTTGGTTTTCGAGTAAATTGAAGTGATCGAGTTGCAAGAGCAGGCTCATGGATCCCTTGAATCGGAAGCAAGTTTATTTACAATGGTTTTCTTGGGGAAATTAAAGTTCCACCCGCTCTTGTTGTTTCAATTATTTACAGGCCCCTCTTCTTAGGGAAAATCAAAGTTCCAACGCACCTCCTCTTGCTATTTCATTTATTTATAGTGTCATCTTGGGAAAATGAAAGATCCAGCAATTCTCCAACTAAGTATATGGGATACATGGAAATTGCTTTCTCCTTCTCCATCCTTTCAACAAATTATTGAGTCTATCATTGGTCCAGAGGAATGCTCTATGTTTTCACAGTATACATAAATTTTAGGGGTAGATTGGAATTAAGAATGATTATTTCTGCAACGTTTTATTTTTCAACAAATTATTGATTCTATCGTTGGACCTTGGTCCATAGTAATGCTCTCAGTTTTCTGATATACATAAATTTTAAGGTAGATTGGAATAAGAATGATTTTTTTTGGAACTCTCATTGTCTTCACAGTACATATAAATTATAGCGTGTAGAAGCGATCCAGTTTCCCAAGAGCGGGCTCATTGATCCCTTGAATCGGAAGCATGTTTATTTACAATGGTGTCTTGGGAAAGGGGCGTACACAATGTTAAGAGCATATTGCAGGTTGTTTGTTTTCACAAGGCGTTGCACGTTGTCTGTTTTTCACAAGGCGATGCACATTCACTTCCATGGATACTCGATCGTGGACTGTTGTTGTTTTGTGATCTATGTTTCTTTGTTTGTAAGTGTTTTTTTATTTTTAATTTTATTTTAACCTTTACACGGGATCATGTGATCTATGGAGTTGGTGAAATTTATAATTACACTTATAATTCTTCAATGTGGGCGGCCCAAGGCTTATAGGTATATACAGAAAATAATGGGCTTGTAATTCTTCAATGTGGACTGCCCAACGCTTATAGTGATATACAAAAAATAATAGAGTTGTAATTCTTCAATGTGGGTGGCCGAAGACTTATAGTTATATACAGAAAATAACTGAGTTTGTGAGACTTATAATTACCTGTGTTATAATTACAACATTCTTTAATGTGGATAACTTATAATTAAGCCTGGAGTGCCTCATATATATCATGTCAGTAATGGATTTGTATACAAATATTATTATATAAAAAAATATGATTCAATTTGATGTTTTGTCTGAGTGCCCAAGTCGGATATAACCATTTTCCAGTGTGCGTTTCAATGAAAGCTTTGAATCTGTCATTATATAAATCGATATCTCTTAGTATGCAATAAGATTTCAATTGGATATGGAGATTTCATATTGAATATGGAGATTTCAAATTGATATGATTAGTTGTTGGATTTTTTAAAATGTGGTTAATTTACTATGCATGAATTGTCGTGATTATAATTGAATCACAAATACATTTGAGTGTAAAGATCTAGCACAAAAACTATTTCAAAGTACACATTAGGGAGTTAACTTTATCATAAATTTTTATTTAAAAATATTATAGGTAGAATATTTTTATTTTAAATTTTATATAAGATTTTTTAAATATTTAAAAATAATTTTATTAAAAGTAAATAATATTATAAATTAAATTTTATTTTGATCATTTTATTAAGAGCATTTTACATTAGAGACTCATCTAATATTTAATAATATGTACTGTAAATACAATTAAAATAATTTGTGTATTGCTAAAAAAAATTATTATTTATATAATTGTTTTACAATGTATATTATTAGTTGTAAACACATTCAACTATAGTTAACCAAAGTCAATTAAAATCAACCAAATTAAACCATAATGAACTAAAGTCAACCATAGTCAACCATAGTTAAAATCCAAACAAGGTTAACTAATAGTTAATTATAGTAAATACAAGTCAATCGTAGTCAATCCTTGTTAGCCATAGTCAACCGAAGTCAACCAAATTCATTATAAATCAACAGTAGTCAACCATGGTCAACCTAAGTAAGCCAAAGTCAACAATGGTCTACAATTGTCAACAAAACTCCACCATGGTAAACCATAGTTAACCATGGTCAACCAATAATCAACCACGGTCTATTATTTGTCAACCATGATGAACCAATTGTTAACCATAGTCAACCATAGTCAACCAATGTCAACCATTGTCAACCAAACTCAGCCATAGTCAACCATAGTAAACCAATACTTAACCATAGTCAACTAATGGTCGACCATAGTAAACCATGGTCAACCAATAATCAACCATGGTCAACCAATAGTGAACCAATAGTCAACGAATAGTTAATAAATGGTCAACCAATAGTGAACTAAAGTTAACTAATAATCAACCAATGGTAAACCAAAGTCAACCATAGTCAACCAATGCTTAACAATTTGTTGGTATTGGTTAACCAATGGTTGACCATTAGTTAACATTGCTTAACCAATAGTCTACCATGGTTGACTATGGTTGATGTTGCTTTTGTTAGCACCGGAATTGTGCTAAGTGTTGGGAGGGGTTTAGACCCATGAAATTAGCAAGGAGAAGCTTCTCTCTTGGTCTACATGGACCAAAGGTAGAAAATTAAAGGGCCCTGCGTGGTGGGTTTAGCTCGAGGGAGAATTATTTATTACAGGCAAAGGTTTTTAAAGGTGACCAAGGGATTAATAGCAAAGAGATGCGCCTGCTCCATGTGAAGACACATATGGACGACTGAAATCAAAGGCGGTAAATATCGATAGTCGTGGTTGTACACCGCAGTAGGAGTTAGGGGTGGTTTAGGCGTAGGTGGAGGTGCTAGCCAGCAGGCATGTAAAAATTAGATCAACGGCAGGTAATGAGGATCAATGGTCGGCAATTCGTTCGCAATTTGAACTAGCGCGAAAAAGGTCACGATGAAAATCTGCAAAGTTTTGTTAACACCCTGCACTTTTCAATCGCACAGATTTGGAAACAGGCAGATCAACGGCACAAGATTTGTTCGCAAATACAACTTGTGCACCAAACTGACATGTTTCAAATTTGCGAACATGGTAAAGCCGCATTGTTTGATGAACCAGATGCATACAAGGTTAAATATATATGGTGATGGTTTGTTCATGGTATTAGAGGATGGGTGGCATCTTTGCGGTAGGTGACTGCTGGCCAATGAGACCAAGGCCACGTCAGTGTCATCGTATATTTCTCCCACCAATCTAAAAGGCTTGATTGAGCATGTTTTACGTCAACTCAAGTTGCAGACATCATTGATGCTCAATTGGGAGATTCGGTTAGGCCATCATGACAAAGGCGATCATGCGTTGCTTCCATCATTGCCAAGGCCGTTATAGACATGGTCCCTATGTCCCCTGTTCAAATCTAGTGCTTAAGAAAGGTGGTTCACCTGGAAGCTCAAGTGTCTTTCAGTTACAGTCTGGTCATGGAGAGGGACCAAGGAGCCGAGGTGGTTTTCATGCTACAGCAGGCGTGGTTTCAGGTGGAGGAGGAACATGTTCCTTCACCGCCTACAGTGCTCGACCGCATGGAGGAAAGCTCAGCAAGCGAACCTGAGGAAAGACGATAGGTGTTCAGGGAGGTTTGACATTGAGGGATGAAGAAAGAAGCTAGAGAAGAGGAGCAGGACCCCCATGAAGACGTGGAGATTCTTCAGGATTTCATCCTCCCCACTAAAGAGGTGACACCTCCTCCTCCACTAGAAGAAGCCTAGATGGACGATTCCTAGAAAATAGAAGATTTCTTTGACCCGTAGGGCCAATCAAAATCCCAGGAGTAAGATGACATCCGGTGTGTAGTGTTCCAATTTCCCATCCTAATCAATCCGTTTTGAGCTCACCATGTATGGCATATTTCTATTTTTGAGACCAGTTAAGGTGTATCAGCTGTTGTAGCCCTGTTAGGGTCTGTGAGCCCGCCGATAATGCTTGTGCAATCAATCATGGCTGGCCCATTAGCAGTCTTTTTCATTTTATGATGTGCTGTCAAAGGTGGCAAACTGAGTTGTGTAGGTGGTAGCATAGTTGTAGTTGTTTTCTGATGAACAATTCAAGGCTAAGAGCCTATATATATCTATGTAATAGAGGTAGAAGGGGTTGGAAAATCATTTGGTTGAGGCCTAGGAGAGCTAAGCTCTGTTTTGAAACATAACCTTTAATAGAATGGCAGTGCCTGAGGCCGTTTCCACTAAGATTCTTGTGTTGGTGGTCTCACGGTCTGTCTATCTTCTCTTCTTATGTGATTGTTTCCTTCATTGTTTAATTCATGTTGTTATTTTCTCTCATGCTTGGATACGTGTTGTACTAGGACATAATTCATGAATGCATGCTCTATTTCTTTCATTTCAAGCATCCACCATCCTTTTTTGCTAAAATGATATAGGATTCATACTCATATGCCCTTTATTGGTAGATTGTTCATCTATCCTTCTAAATCATCAAACAAAAGCTCTTTGACTGTGAGTTGGTAGCTTTCTTGCCTCTGTTTGGATATCTCATGCATCAACACTGTTATTTGTTTTATGTGTTATGTCTTGAGTCCATTGCCCAATGTTTTCTCTCTTGATTGTCTTACAAAACCTTAAACAAATTGTCCTACTAGAAATCTAACCTTATGAATATGATTTGAATGAATATATTGAGTAGGAAGACTACGTGTTCCTCATTGTTTATTTTCAGTCTTTCAATTTTAATAGAGATCCCTCTCTGGCTGTATCGGTCAGAATGCAATCTAAAGTGGTTTTGTGGTTACCCCATATTGATATTCTCCCACAACCTTGGGGGTCAATTTGGGCACTAACATATTGGCACCATTGCTGGGGAGCAAGAGTCTTATTGTCCCTGAGCAGAACGACAAGGTTCTAGATCTGAATGGTTATGGTGAACAATAGTCAGACATTGAGAAGGTTGTATCATTCACCCGGCGACTCCACTCATGATTCAATCCAATTTGGAGGCTCCACTGGAGAACGAGCTCAATTGCCTTAGACATGGAAGAATCAAGGTCTAGGTATCCAAAGGTTAATTTCTTCAAGGAGTTCTTGTTCTTTTGCACGGATTTCTTTTTATCTTTGTGTGTAGGCATCAAAGAATTTTTGTATCACCGAAGAGCTCTAGGTCATGAGAGAGCCTCCTTTGTATATCCCTCACTAGATTTTGAAGATGTACATTCTCCTTTCAACCCTGGAGCTGATCCCATTCCTTCTTTTGAACCATGTAAGATTCATAACCAACCTTCCAAACCCCATGAGAGTGAGGTTGATAATATTCTCCCTCTACATACTCCTTTTCCTTCCAAATCTCAGTTGAGATATAGCCCTTTAAAGCTGTCCCATGTTCTTCATGAATTTCCTTGCAAATACCATAGATACCTCCCTGTTTTTGATGGAGAATATGGCAGTCTCATAGCTGAAAGACATCTTCAGGGTTTTGAGCATTTTCTGGACCTTTTTGAAATAGAGCATGATGATGTTTGTATGATGGATTTTTACCAATCCTTCCAAGGAAATGTGAAGAAATGGTTTAAGCACTTGCAGCCTAAATCTATTGATACATGGGAAGAGTTGTCTGATGTCTTTTCAGAATTTTGGGGTAAGAGAAGGTCATTGGACCAAGTTCTTTCGGAGTTTTACTCCATGAAAAAGAAAGAAGATGAAACCATGTCCAGTTTTAACAGGAGGTTTGCAAGCTTTTATGATAACATGCCCAAGAAAATTCAGCCCCTAGAAAATGTTGCTAAGTTGCATTATGCATCTATCTTTCCTCCTGAGTTGTCTTTTCTTCTTTTGGAGAGAAGGTCTTCCAATTTGCAGCATATGTTCATTGATGCATTGGAGGTTGAAGACAATCTTAGGATGTCTGGAAAATTATCAAACCAAGATAATGATAAAAGAATTGAAGAAGAATTAGGATTCAAAGAGAGACATGAACAAGAAGAGCTTGCTCTACATTCCAGTCCTTTTCATGATGAGCAGAGATGTGATCAGTTCGGTGATGTGCCAAAAGAAGGTAATTCTGATTTGTTTTATGTAAATTGCAATCATCCTATTGAAAATTCTATTAATGATGGTTTTAATGAAGATTTTAGTCCACCTATATATGATGAATATGAAGAAGACTACTAGGATGTTGTACCTAAACAACCAGATGAGAACTTTGCAAGCTCTAGGGCAATCAGTGAAGAAAATTCTATTGCAATCCATGATCAAACCTATGAAAATAAACATGTTGAAAGTGATTGTTTGCCCTTTTGTTATTCTTCATTTGAATTGGTGAAACAAAGATTTAGGGCTTCTAATAAAAAAAAAATCTAGGATGGAGAGCTTCATAAACCTTTTTGAAATTGGTGATGAAAAAGAAGAGAAAGTGCACAATCAGTCCCAACATTTAGAAGAAGCAGATCTTTTTAGTAGGGAAGAGAAGTACCAAACAGAAAATCAGGGTTCTCTTTCAAATTCAGAATTTTTATGTCAAGCAGAGTTTGTGCCACTTGATTTTATTGAAAAAACTAATGATATTTCTGTTGCATTACATGACGAAGATCGAGCTTTAAATTCTGAAAGTTTGAATGAAAGTGTTGTTGTCTCACTTGGAAACTATCCTGAGAACTCCCTTCAAGATCCTTTTCCAAAATGGTTGGACAGTGTGCAAGAGAGTTTGCTATTGGAGCAGCCCTATCATGACAGGAAAATGACAGAGTTTTTGGAAGGTTATCATGTCTTTTATGATCCAGTGGCTGATTATGGGTGCGTGCACGAAGTTGGTTCCACGTTTTAGTGCCACTTTAGAAATCAGAATCAGAAACGCATGTTCGAAAACTTTTTTTTTATATAACTTTTGATTGCCTTCACCATTTCCCAAGAAAACTATATGGTGCATTAGAGGAGAGCGAGCTCTAGAATATTATATATAGAAATCAAGGATTTCATTAAAATTTTCCCTTAAAGTGTTGCACCCGCATAGAACACTTTCATTTCAAGGTTTTTTGATTTCAATAATTAATAATAATAATAAATAATTCATGAAATTTTTTGAATAAATAGTGTTGCACTAGGCTGATATGTTCTTTATATGTCTGCTAGATTTTATCCGCATTTAACATCATATACCTCAATAAGTGTTGCACCCACACAAACAAATATGTTATGATGTGCTAAAAATTTGAAAACCCAATTTAACGAAAACTAATTTTATAATCATTTACACAAGTTTTTTATAGATAAATGCTATATATTATGAAATCTGATTCAATTACCTATATTTTGTCTTTTTACTTCATCTTCAAATATGTTAGGGAAGTACCCCTAATTGTACCCTAAAGTCATAGGTTTCATGTTTTTTCAGTATTATGTGGCATCTCAAGTGTCTTTAAAGGAGTCCATGATTGTGCATCATCCCTTATATGAAAGAAATTTGTAGTAGTAAGGATTGGTTATATCTTCACCTCAAATGTCAGGACCTCTATCATACATTTATGCCATTATGTTCTTATGTATCGATTTTGATTGAGCATGATCAGAAAATTTTGCTACTTAACTAGCTACTAGATTGGCTTCATTTGCACTTTTTCATTACTTGATTGAACAGTCATTTTCAAGCAAAGTGGGGTGATTTGTATATAAATAAGCTTGACATAACGAGAACCTTTCAACATTTCTAGTTGCAGTAGTAATTTTCAATTTTAAGTTTGTTTCCAGTTTTCAATAAAGGTTGCAGGCCATAAAATTTTGTGGTGGGAAAATCCCAATGGATAAGGCACTGGTCTATGAGGTTCTTTGCTACCTCACTGGGAGAATAACATCCCCAATAAGAGCTAGTTGTTAGCACCAGAATCATGCTAATTGTTGGGAGGGGCTTAGACGCATGAAATTAGCAAGGAGAAGCTTCACTCTCGATCTACATGGACCAAAGGTAGAAAATTAAAGGGCCCCGCGTGGTGGGTTTAGCCTGAGGGAGAATTATTTATTAGAGCCCAAGGTTTTTAAAGGTGATCGGGGGGTTAATAGCAAAGAGATGCACCTGCTGCATGTGAAGACACATATGGATGGCCGAGATCAAAGGCGATAAAGATTGGCGGTCATGGGCATACATCGCAGTAGGAGTTAAGGGTGGTTTAGGTGTAGGCGGAGGTGCTAGCCAGTAGGCATGTAAAAATTAGATCAACGGTGGGCAATGAGGATTGACAGTCGGCAATTTGTTCACAATTTGAACTGGCGTGAAAAATGTCACGATGAAAATATGTGAAGTTTTGTTAACACCCCACACCTTTCAATGACATAGATTTGGCAACAGGCAGGTCGACGACTCAGGATTTGTTCACGAATACAACTTGTGCACCAAACTGACACGTTTCAAATTTGCGACCATTGTAAAGGCACGTTGTTTGATGGACCAGATGCATTCAAGGTTAAATATATACGGTGATGGTTTGTTCATGGTATTAGAGGATGGGTGGCATCTCCGCGACAAGTGAATGATGGCCAATGAGACCAAGGCCACCTCAGTGTCGTCGCATATTTCTCCCACCTATCTGAAAGGCCTGGCTGAGCATGTTTTATGTTAACTCAAGTTGCAAGCATCATTGCTGCTCGATTGGGAGATTCAGTTAGGCCATCATGGAAAAGGAGATCACGTGTAGTTGTCGTCATCGTCACAGTCGTTATAGACATGGTCCCTGCGTCCCTAGTTCAAAACTAGTGCATGAGAAAGGTGGTGCAACTGGAAGCTTAGGTGCCTTTGAGTTAGAGACTAGTCATGGAGAGGGAACAGGGAGCCGAGGTGGTTTTCATGCCAGAGTAGATGTAGTTTGAAGTGGAGGAGGAACACGTTCCTTCACCGCCTATAGTGCTCGACCGCATGGAGGAAAGCTCAACAAACGAACTTGAGGAAAGTCGACAGGTGTGTAGGGAGGTTCAACATCGAGGGAAGAAGAAAGAAGCTCGAGAAGAGGAGAAGGATGCCCATGAAGACATGGAGATTCTCCAGGATTTCATCCTCCCCACTAAGCAGGTGACACCTCCTCCTCTAGCAGAAGAAGACCAGATGGACAATTTTTGGAAAATAGAAGATTTCTTTGACTCATAGGGCCAATTAAAATCACAGGAGTAAGATGACATCTTGTGCATAGTGTTCCTGTTTCCCATCCTAATAAATTTGTTTTGAGCTCACCACGTATGTAATATTTCTAATTTTGAGACCAGTTAAGGTCTATCAGTCGTTGTAGGGCTGTTAGGGCCTGCGAACCCACCGATAATGCTTGTGGAATCAATCATGGTTGGCCCATTAGTAGTCTTTTTCATTTGATGATGTGTTGTCAAAGGTGGCGAACTGCGTTGTGTAGGTGGTAGCATAGTTGTAGTTGTTTTCTGATGAACAATTCAAAGCTAAGAGCTTATATATATCTATGTAATATAAGTAGAAGGGGTTGGAAAGTCATTTGGATGAGGCCTGGGAGAGCTAAGCTTTGATTTGAAACATAACCTTTAATAGAATGGCAGTGTCTGAGGATGATTTTGACTGAGATTCCTGTGTTGGTGGTCTCGCAGTCTGTCTATCTTCTCTTCTTATGTGATTGTTTCCTTCATTATTAAATTCATGCTGTTATTTTCTCTCATGCTTGGATAAGTGTTGTACTAGGACAGAATTCATGAATGCATGCTCTGTTTCTTTCATTTCAAGCATCCACCATCCTTTTCTGCTAAAATTGATATAGGATTCATACTCATATGCCCTCTATTGGTAGACTGTTCATCTATCCTTCTAAATCATCAAACAAAAGCTCTTTGACTGTGAGTTGGTAGCTTTATTGCCTTTGTTTGGATATCTCATGCATCATCACTATTATTTGTTTTATGTGTTATGTCTTGACTCCATTTCCCAATGTTTTCTATTTGTATTGTCTTACTAAACCTTAAACAAATTGTCCTACCATAAATCCAACCTTCTGAAAATGATTTGAATGGATATCTTGAGTAGGAAGACTGTGTGTTCCTCATTGTTTATTTTCAGTCTTTCAAGTTTAAGAGAGATCCCTCTCTGGTTGTATCAGTCAGAATGCAATCTAAAGTGGTTTTGTGGTTACCCCATATTGACCTTCTCCCACAACCTTGGGGGTCAATTTGGGTACTAACAAGTTTATGATTGATTGGATATTGGTTACCTATTGGTTACCTATTGGTTAACCATTGGTTGACTAATGGTTAACCATTGGTTGACCAATGGTTAACCATTGGTTGACCAATGGTCAGCCAATAGTTGACCATTGCTTGACTATTAGTAGACCAATTTTTTACCATTGGTCAACCAATGTCAACTAATTAGTTGACCTATGTGTGACAAACAAAGCATGGACCCCCCCCCCCCCCCCTCCTTCAATTAGAGTTGAGTTCTGGTTGTAAGGGGAAACCCTAAATGTCAAACTCCATTAAGATCTTGGTAGAAACCCTAACTGCAAAGAGGAGTCCATAACCAAAATATTTCTCCATTAATATTATTTTTCATCACACTTATTACATGTTCATTTGGTTATATTCTCCTAACATTCACTTCTCTCTTGTATTTATACATGTGTTTATATATCCTTTCGTTATTTATAATGGTAGTTAAGGTTACCAGATACATATAGGAATTAAACAAAAAAACTAAATCACTCTTTTGAATGGGACTTAATTTTCATTAGATTCCTAGAAAAGCACTATGAACTCGTGTTTCATAATCATTATTTAATAACATAATTAATTAATCAATGATCATTAATTGCTTGTGATCATTTAAGTTTTATAATATTCAATAACAGATAATCAGTTTATTTACCTAGTCATACATATATTTGTATGTATATATTTTTAATAGGACAACTTCCATCATCCAATTTTTATATTAAATGTTCAAAATTACTTAAGGTAGTCATTAAATGGCCTATTATGCCATATAATAAAATATTTAATGGTGTATTCACTATTAACTAATAATACTTGGTTTCTTGTCATTTAAGAAATTAACAATATTTCCTCGCATGTTTTTCCAAGGCTATGATATCAATCATATATACGATTTTTACTTAATAACAACTAATAATCGTATACCTAATAATAGTTAGCCTCATGCTAACAGTTAGGTCATAAGAGCTTGTTATTGCATTGCAGTGACTAGTAATTTATTTGAGGCTCTTGTCTAGAACTAACTGCTAACATAACTTATATGAAACTTATAAACCTAAGTGTATCTCTAGTGAACATCATACTTCACTTCTCTTTAAGTGCATGCTACACAAGGATGACACCTGTCATTAAACTTGTAACTTACCCAAAATCCTCGTTATGTTCTAGAGGAAATGGGGTGAAATTTCTATTTTTATTTCTTCTCGAATAAGAAAATTTGTTCTACACTAAAACATACTTGGTAAGTATATCATTTGAATAAATATACATCAATCTAAGGAACCATCTATATTGAACCAAACACTTCATTTTGGATTGTATAGCTACCACTATAAATGGATGGTCAACTAATGCAGATCTACTAATTGTAATACCCCAATTTTGACCCTTAGGAAATATTGGCTTCTAATGTAAATATTGTATACACACGTTGTATGTTTCCCTAGCGTGGAGCTCAAGGCCAAGGCCCCGCTAGTTTATGCTCAGATTTTATTTAAATTAGACCCGCTTTGATATTGCGTTACCCATGTGCTATTAAGCCATGGGATATCGTAAATTGATGTAAATATTTAATATTGAAATAAAATACCAAAACTGGCTATGGGAGCAACGAATGAGAAGGGGCCATGTGTATCCACTAGGGAGTGGTGAGGGGGTTGTGGGATTGAACCATAGGCTGCCATATGTCACCTTGAGAACCCATTTGACTTACCTTGTTGACATTTATTTATGTTGTAAGGAAGTGGTTGAGGAATTCAGTCCATGGCTTCAATGGAGCATGGGCAACCCAGAAATTCGTATGGTAGAGTATGGGCTCTGTTTTCTTGTACCACAAGCCACTCTACCTCATGGGAGTTGCTTCTTCCTCATCCCCATTCCATTGTGAAACTTACCAACACCATTTTCCATCCAAAAACGAATTGCCAGCAGAGAAAAAAATCAGAAATCGCAACGTTGAAAGAACCCACGTTTTGAAGAGCCAAAAATGCCCAGATTTGGCATTGGACAGTGAAATCCAATGGGGGATCCATAGGTATGAACCTTGGGGTGAATTTGGGAGCATTAGCTATCCCGAAGTCCATAGGAATACCCAGTTTTTGCAGCCCAGAAAACCAGTGACGGATTTGAGTTATTTGGTGAGCAGAATGGTGAGAAATCAAGTGGGGAATGACTATGCAGAGGTTGGGTGTGCTTGATAAACCCAGTGAAGGCTAGGATCTCAAGGATTAGCAGCTGGACCTTTCTATGCCCATCCTAAAGAGCACTGGAGGGAAGAGTTGCCTGAGGGACTGTGTAACAGAGAAGGGAATCTTCCTTGTGTTGGATGTGGTAGGTAATGTGGGTGCCTGACTGTTGAGTTCACTTGAGATGCCTGTAGCTCTGTGGTTGAGCTCACAGGCTTAGCGTTACCCTCCTCTATCTTCTTGAATGCTTGATAAATCCAACGATGTGTTGGCTTAGCATAGCTGATGACCGAAACCATGGCTGTGAGCGAGCCCAGCTAGTTCTTGGCTTAGTGGATACACAGCCCAGCTCAGGGGTGATCTCTCAGCTGAAAGAATATAGGGTGGATAGAGATCTATGGTTGGGTGGAACGTTGCCCTCCCGTAGCCAGTCGTTGGACATTTATATTTCAAGATAAGTATTCTTGTGAATTAATTTATATACATTCTGTGTTATGCAATGTGTTCAATCTGAATGTTAAAGATTCATGGTAATCAAATTGAGATGGAATCTGTGAATAGCATGAGAATGAGATTGAATCTCTGCATATGGAATCACCTTTTTGCTTAAGATAAACATGTTGATACATTCCATTCTGTTTGTGTATTATTATGTTTAATTCCGCTACCTTTATATTGAGTTGATCCTGCACACAGAAGTTTTTAATTGTTATGAATTTATGAGTAAAAAAAAATTAATATTGGGGCTAAGTCTGCCAAAAGCCCTGTATGACTGGTCATGTTCTCTCCCCTGCATTTGGAAAGGTGGGAGGGGATGTTATAGAGTGGTATCAGAGCCCATGTTGCAACACTGGAGCTGCTTGGGCCAAATTCCAAGTTACAGGCAGGTAACATAATGTTTTAACATGGTATTGGTGAAGTTTGGGGCGTCATTTTGATATGGAAAAATGGCATGATCAAATTTCTCAGATGTAGCAGAGTATCATACCATTGCATAGAGCTCTCCAAGATCTTTCCAATGGTACCAAACTTACCTTATTTGGTTAAGGGACAAGGGAGATATGACCCCCGCAAGCACGCGGATTGCGTGCAGGTCACGCACAAATTGCGCGCAGATAGCGTGCGGGTTGCGCGCGGATTGCGCGCAGATCGCGCACACAATGCGCACAGGTCATGCACGGATTGCACGCAGATTGCATGCAAATCACGCACAGATTACGTGCAGGTCACGCACAAATTGCGCGCAGGTCGTGCACAGATCACGCACAGATTGCACGCAGATTACGTACGGGTTGCGCACAGGTCGCACACAGATTGCGCACGGATTGTGTGCAGGTCGCGCCCAGATTGTGCGTAGATTGCGTGCAGGTCGCGCCTAGATTGCGTGCAGGTCACGTACAGATTGCGCGCAGATTGCGTGCGGGTTGCGCATGGATTGTGTGCAGGTTGCGCACAGATTATGCGCAAATTGCATGCAGGTTGCGCGCGGATAGTGCGCAGATTGCGTGCAGGTCACACACAAATTGCGTGTAGGTTGCACGTGGATTGAGTGTAGGTTGCACGTGGATAGTGCGCAGATTGCGCATAGGTTGTGCGCAGGTGGCGCACAGGTGGAGCACAGGTTGCAAGGGAGTTAGAAAAGAAAAGTAGTTAGACCCTGAATTTTATAAAAGATGAATGGTGCATCGAAATTGAGATCCGCGAATTGCTGAGTGTTCCTTGTTATATGGACTAACTTCTCCCGATATAAAAAAATTTGTGATTCTTCATAGATTTTCTTCCACAGGCGGCTGAAGTTGGCATTCTGGACCAAAATACAACGGTGTAAAATGTGCAGAATTATTGGTAAGAGTTGTCATTTTTTAAACAACGCTGTTTCCACACCCGATGTCAGAATGGAGCACGGGGATAGGCATTGGAAATCTTGTCTAGTAGGGAATAATGGTGTATGACCAGAATTGGAATGAAGTTATCATACCCCACAAATAATTGGAGCAGAAATGTACCAGCGACTGTTTTGACAAATTATTGATAAATATGGGCAATTTCCAGAATTGCTTGAATGGGCAAGGGAAAGGAATGCATAGCAACTATGTGAATTATTCCATGAGTTCTATTATGTTAAATATTGATTGTGTATATTTCTATATGCATTCTTATGATGTCTGACAAATATTTTCATAATGCACAGTGCTTGTAGCTCATAAAATTTATAATTGTAACAGAGGTAGCATACAGGAAAGATGGTGACCATAAATGATGCTCAAGATCCTTATGAATACGAAGAAGATGTTCTAGGAGAAAATGTGCATGAAGAAAATGCGGAGGCTGAATCCAATGGGAGAAGGGAGCAGGTGACTCCTCAGAATTTGGTTGAAACCATGGTGAGCTTCAATGAAAGATTGATGAAGGCTCAAGAAGAACAACACCAAATCAATGCTGCTGTTTTGCAAAGCCTCACTGATATGTAGCATAAGATAAACCTTGGGTCCAACCCAAGAAATATGGGTGAAGAAGGAAGAGATGCAGGGATTCATTCTAGAGGTCACTCGAAGAGGAGGACTCCAAGCCCAAGGAAGAGTTTGGTGAGCAGAAAGCATAAAACATCTTCATCAAGGTCTTCTTCCAGCAGGTCGTGTGACTCCAAATGTTCTAGAAGAAGTCCAAGATGTGCACCTAAGAGATTGGATGAAAGAAAGAAGTTCAAGGGCATCCCACAGGGAGAATTCAGGAAGGCAAGACCTCCCACATTTGATGGGGAAGGCAAGACTGGCCAAGAGGCAGAAGCATGGCTTCTTGGAATGAAGAAATACTTCAGAATTCAAGGCTACTCAGGAAATGAGAAATCCAGAATTGCAATTTACAATCTAAATGGCAGAGCTTCCATTTGGTGGGACAATCTCTTGCAAGTGAAAAGAATTAATGAGAGAAAGATCAATTGGGAAAGATTTAAGAGGTACTTCAAGGAGAAATACCTTTCTGCTAGGTATTATGACGGTAAGATAAAAGAGTTTAATGAACTCAGGTTGGGACTAAAGTCTATGGAAGAGCATGTCCACAAATTCTTGGAATTACTGAGGTATGTTGACTACATTAAGGATGAGAGAGAAAAAATCCAATGCTTCCTTGGAGGTCTACCTCAAAGCTTCAAGGATCGTATTGAGTTTGTTAATCCACCTAGTTTGGATGAAGCCATTAGGATGGCAATGCATTGCTATGAGCAAAGTAAAGAAAAAATAGAGGCTAACCCAGCATGGAAAGAAAAGCCAAGAGGGAAGTTTGATCAAAAGAAGAATGGCTTCAACCCACCATTCAGAGGTCAGCCTAGAACCTTTCCACATGGACAGCAAGTAAGGAGTGGATTCAAACCAGCAGTGGTAGCAGACAAAGCATCAAAAGGACCACTTCAGTGTTGGAGATGTGGAGAAAACCACATGTTGAAGGATTGTCCACATCGAAAAGACAATTCTTGAAAGTTGAACAACTTGAAGGGAGTAGCTACGGTGGGGGACATGGAAAGGACAACACCTTGGATTTATGTAGCACTAGATAATCATCAAGCAGACCATCAATCATCAGTGGTGGAAGTCAAAGGTAAGATTGCTACGCAATCTATTTCTGTTTTGATTGATCCAGGATCTACTCATAGTTATGTTTCTCCAAAAGTGGTTGAAGGTTGTTCTCTTAGAAAAATGAAGCATAATAAGTCTTAGCTAGTGCAATTAGCCATGGAAACCAAGAGAAAAGTAAGTGAGGTAGTGATGGAGTTTCCCATAGAATTGAATGGACTCCACACATATGTTGAATTGAATGTGTTACCATTAGGATCCTATGATGCATTAATTGGCATGGATTGGTTAGAAAGACATAGAGCCAAATTGGACTGTTATGAGAAAGCACTTGAGTGCATTGATGAAAAGGGAAGGCCAACATTGGTAAAATGGATTCCCAAATAAGTTTCAGTAAGGCAGATTTCAGCCCTGCAGTTGAAAAAGTTTTATAAGAAGGGTTGTCAATTATATGCAGTCCATATGCCAGATTCATTAGAGGACAAAGGGCCAAGACTAGAAGACTTCAGGATATTGCAAGAGTTCCAAGATGTGTTTCCGGATGAGGTACCAGGGTTGCCACCGACGAGAAATATTGATTTTACCATCGATCTTGTTCCAGGGGCAGCGCCGAATTCCAAAGCTCCTTATAGAATGAGTACACCGGAGTTGGTGGAATTGAAGATACAACTGCAAGAATTAATGGATAAAAGGTATATCAAGCCTAGTGTGTCTCCTTGGGGAGCACCGGTGTTATTTGTCAAGAACAAAGATAGGACTTTAAGGCTATGTATTGATTACAGGCAGCTCAATAAAGTGACAGTTAAGAACAAGTATCCATGACCAAGAATTGATGATTTGTTTGATCAAATGAAGGAAGCCAAATTATTTTCAAAGATTGACTTGAGGTCTGGCTACCATCAAGTGAGGATTAAAGAATAAGACATTCACAAGACGACTTTCAAAAATAGATATGGTCATTATGAGTTCACTGTGGTTCCATTTGGCCTTACCAATGCACCTACCACATTCATGTGTCTCATGAATAGTGTATTTAGCAAATATTTGGATAAGTTTGTGATTGTGTTTTTAGATGACATTCTTGTCTATTCAAGAAATGAAGAAGAACATGAAGAGCATCTAAGAATGGTGTTGCAAGTTCTTAGAGAACATCAGTTGTATGCCAAGTTAAGCAAGTGTGAAATCAAAAGAGGATTCAATATTTGGGTCACATCATTTCAGAAGAAGGAATTGCAATGGATCCGGAGAAGATTAATTCCATCATGGATTGGCCAACTCCAAGAAATGTTTCAGATGTTAGATCTTGTATGGCCCTTGTTGGTTACTACAGAAGGTTTATTGAAGGATTCTCCAGGATAGCTCATCCGATCACTTCATTGCAAAGGAAAAACATCAGATTTGTATGGTTTGAAAAATGTGAGAAAAGTTTTCAGAAGCTGAAGGAGTTACTTACTAGCGCTCCTGTTTTGAAGATAGCAGATCCAAGGAAGGATTTTGTAGTGTGCACAGATGCTTGCATTGAAGGACTGGGTGGGGTTCTCATGCAAGAAGGAATTGTGATTTGCTATGAATCCAGGAAATTAAAAGAGCATGAAAATATTTATGCCACACATGATTTAGAATTAGCAGCCATGGTGCATGCTCTTAAGATGTGGAGGCATTACTTGATGGGAAGAAGATTTGAGCTTAGAACAGACCACATGAGCTTGAAGTATTTGTTTGATCAGCCAAACTTGAATGCTAGGAAAGCTAGATGGATGGAATTTCTTTGTGAATTTGATTTTAAAATTAAACATGTAAAAGGGAAGGAGAATAAGGTTGCATATGCTCTTAGCAGAAAATTTCATGTTTTAGCAGTAAGTATGTGCAAATCAGATTTGAAGACAAGAGTTCTTGAAGCCCAAAACGGTGACGAAACTTGCCTTCAAATTAAAGAGAAGTTGCGGCACGGTAAGGTGGATGAAAAGTATGCAGGATATCAACTGGGTGAAGACAGTATCCTCATCTACAAAGATAGGTTGTACATTCCAAATAATGCAGATTTGAAGAAACTAGTGATGGATGAAATACACCAAATGCCGTACTCTGGACACCCAAGATATCAGAAGACTATAACAGCAGCAAGAAAGCAATACTTTTGGAATGACATGAAGAAGGACATAGCTGAGTACATTGCCAGGTGTCAAAAGTGCCAATAAGTCAAGGCGGAACACCAACATCCAGCAGGGTTATTGCAACCCTTACCCATTCCGGAATGGAAGTGGGAAGTGATCTCCATGGATTTTATAACAGGTTTGCCCATGACAGTGAAGAAGCATGATTCAATCATGGTTTTGGTGGATAATCTATCGAAGGTAGCTCACTTTATTCCATTGAAGTCCACTCACAAAGCTAGTGACATTGCGAACATCTTCATGAGAGAGATATTCAGATTGCATGGATTGCCTAAGGCAATAATTTCTGATCGTGATACAAAGTTCACCTCCAATTTTTGGAAGGGGTTATTTCAGGAATTGGGAACTAAATTGAATTTCAATACAGCTTACGAACCTTAAACGGACGACCAAACCGAGAGGGTGAATTAGGTTCTTGAAGACATGCTGAGAATGTATGTGATGGACAAACCATCCAAGTGGGAAGATTATTTACACTTGGTTGAATTTGCATACAATAATGGACACCATGCATCCTTGGGAATGAGTCCATTTGAAGCATTGTATGGCAAGGGATGCAGGACGCCAGTGAATTGGGACGGCCTAGTGAACAAGGTAGTGCTTGGACCAGAGATGATCAAGGAAATGGAACAGAAAATTGTTAAGATCAGGCAGAATTTAAAGGCGGCTCTGGACAGGCAGAAGAGTTATGCAGATATTGTGGGCCATTTGAAGTCCTTGATAGGATAGGGCCAGTTGCATATAGAATTGCATTGCTTGCTAACATAAGAGCTCATAATGTTTTCCATGTATCTTTGCTTAAGAAGTATGTACATGATCCTAATCATATGATTGATTGGAATGTGATACAGGTGGAACCCGAGGGAGAGTTCCAAGTAGAACCTATGCGCATCCTCGACAAGAAAGTCACATTGCTCCAGAACAGAGCCATCGGGCAGGTAAAGGTCCAATGGGAGCACCTTTGTCCTGATGAGGCTACATGGGAGCTAGAGGATGCCATGAGGGAGGCATTCCCATTTTTGTTTAGTTTTGAGAACACCGAGGACGGTGTTGTTCTAAGGGGGAGGGGAATGTAATACCCCAATTTTGACCCTTAGGAAATATTGGATTCTAATGTAAATATTGTATACACACGTTGTATGTTTCCCTAGCCTGGAGCTCAAGGCCAAGGCCCCGCTAGTTTATGCTCAGATTTTATTTAAATTAGACCCGCTTTGATATTGCGTTACCCACGTGCTACTAAGCCATGGGATATTGTAAATTGATGTAAATATTTAATATTGAAATAAAATACCAAAACTGGCTATGGGAGCAACGAATGAGAAGGGGCTATGTGTATCCACTAAGGAGTGGTGAGGGGGTTGTGGGATTGCACATAGGCTACCATATGTCACCTTGAGAACCCATTTGACTTACCTTGCTGACATTTATTTATGTTGTAAGAAAGTGGTTGAGGAATTCAGTCCATGGCTTCAATGGAGCATGGGCAGCCCAGAAATTCGTATGGCAGAGTATGGGCTCTGTTTTCTTGTACCACAAGCCACTCTAACTCATGGGAGTTGCTTCTTCCTCATCCCCATTCCATTGTGAAACTTACCAACACCATTTTCCATCCAAAAACGAATTGCCAGCAAAGAAAAAAACCAGAAATCGCAACGTTGAAAGAACCCACGTTTTGAAGAGCCAAAAACGCCCAGATTTGGCATTGGACAGTGAAATCCAATGGGGGATCCATAGGTATGAAACTTGGGGCGAATTTTGGAGCATTAGCTATCCCAAAATCCATAGGAATACCCAGTTTTTGTAGCCCAGAAAATCAGTGATGGATTTGAGTTATTTGGTGAGCAGAATGGTGAGAAATCAAGTGGGGAATGACTATGCAAAGGTTGGGTGTGCTTGATAAACCCAGTGAAGGCTAGGATCTCAAGGATTAGCAGCTGGACCTTTCTATGCCCATCCTGAAGAGCACTGGAGGGAAGAGTTGCCTGAGGGACTGTGTAACAGAGAAGGGGATCTTCCTTGTGTTGGATGTGGTAGGTAATGTGGGTGCCTGACTGTTGAGTTCACTTGAGATGGTTGTAGCTCTGTGGTTGAGCTCAATGGATTAGCGTTACCCTCCTCTATCTTCTTGAATGCTTGATAAACCCAACGGTGTGTTGGCTTAGCATAGCTGATGACCGAAACCATGGCTATGATCGAGCCCAGCTAGTTCTTCCTTAGTGGATACACAACCCATCTCGGGGGTGATCTCTCAACTGAAAGAATATAGGATGGATAGAGATTTATGGTTGGGTGGAACGTTGCCCTCCCGTAGCCAGTCATTGGACATTTACATTTCAAGATAAGTATTCTTGTGAATTAATTTATATACATTCTGTGTTATGCAATGTGTTCAATCTGAATGTTAAAGATTCATGGTAATCAAATTGAGATGGAATCTGTGAATAGCATGAGAATGAGATTGAATCTCTGCATATGGGATCACCTTTTTGCTTGAGATAAACATGTTGATGCATTCCATTCTGTTTCTGTATTATTATGTTTAATTCCGCTGCATTTATATTGAGTTGATTCTACACACAAAAGTTTTTAATTGTTATGAATTTATAAGTAAAAATAAATAAATATTGGGGCTATGTCTACCAAAAGCCCCGTATGATTGGTCATGTTCTCTCCTCTGCATTTGGAAAGGCAAGAGGGGATGTTACACTAATATTTATATAAAACAATCCTTACTGACTTAGGAACATGTCCCATGCTACTTACCTTGAGAATTATCCCTTACCAACAATACAACCTACTTTTTTTTTTACAAGCCTCTAGAATGAGAAGAGATTAACATTCTTAGCTAGACATATGCGACAATGGTCATCTATGGTTGTATCATTCCTTCTAGATTGGACATCTTTGATTTAGCATGTAGGTGTAATATTAGTTTCATTATTGTGGCATAGAATTGCAAATGACTACTGGTAGTTACAAAGATACAAAGAACAAACATTCATATTACTTAACCCATTCTTTGGTATAACCAAGTATAATTGTCTTATGCAAAGGTCCTTAGTCAATAGTTTCAAAACTTATACAACATCACTTCACCTACCATAATTACATAATATCTAGACAACTGGTAACACACCTTTATTGCGATACTGAAAAAGCCTTTCCAAGCATTGAAGCATCCAAAACAAGTTCTTATTCATAGTATTATAAAATATATTTTAGGTGGATAACATTCTGAACCCCATATGCAAACTTGGGTGAAAAATAACCACACAAAACTTCAAAATTAGTAAGTCATGGAAGAGAACTCCTTCTTCAAAATAAGTTGGGTACACGCATCAATGACATATCCTCTTAACATAATTTTCTTAATGAAAGTCAACTAAACATCATAATCATACAAATATACGATTAATATTACCATAGGTCAGAAGTAGACAAAGATATATACTTATCTATCAGTAAGATGACATGTTATGGTTTTTCTCTTACACCCATTAATCATTCTATCAACAACAGATTATATCGAATAGTGCAAATATAGCTTAAGAGAATTTAGCTATGCTAGATTAACGGTCCTCCTTTACATCATTCACAAAACAAATACAACCATGATTTTTCACATGCCCTATTTCACACCTTCAACATTGATGCATACTTCTTGCAACAAACCTTGCTTATATTACCATTGTAACAGTCCTTGCTATTAATTAATTCTTTACACTCAGGATAGTGTCTTACTCTTTATCCGCATAAGAAATAAACATTAATTATAGAGAGAACATGCAAGTGCACCTTGTTACTTTAAGGAGAAGTTCATTCATTCTTCTATTGCACCCATAACCAAGGAAATCATATAAACATTAGACATAACTTCTAATACATCCTGAATGCAATATACCATATAGGTAACGAAATAGTGAAAGCATAAAGCATAGGTATGATACTATTAATCTATAAGGTCAGTGCCATACCAAAGTCTCTTATCCAAATTTCATACAAACTATGTGTAAGAGTCTATTTCCATGGACTATCTACCACTCTGCTTTGCATAGATACATGGAAAAGTAAACATAAGAAAAGACTCTTCTCTTACATTACCATAACACTGTTAGAGATAGACTACTTGAGTCATTTTGTCACTGCCATTTTCCTAGCATTAGGGTAAATATATATCAAAGATTATAATATCTTTACAGAGCATACTTTTCTTACCATTTTGGTAGGGATAAAAGAGAGTTTCCTCCCCGCCTTCTTCTACCTATCTTCATCACACTTGTAACATTCATTAGTGCTACTAATTCTAACTTATGCTCTAAAACTCTAGATGCTTTTCCATTATTCATGCAAGATATCTAAGTGATTAATATTCATAAATATTTACTAAGGGGAACTGTTTGGGGGAATGCAACACTCCACCCAACCATAGGCTCTCCGATGGCTTCTACTTAGTCTGTCCATAGGCCACCCCTGAGTTGGGCACAGTGATCCACAAATAGGATAGGGAGTTTTCTTTAGTTTAAACAGGTTATTACAAGATTATGGACTTCGAGTCACATATTACAATCCTACACCTAACTTAGTGCTCCTAACTTCCATAGATTGTTTCAGGGACTTTTAAGTCTCTGTTCCCTTGAACCAACCACTCACAGCCTTACCGGGTATTGCAGTGCTGCTGCAATTCATCTGGTAGTGCTCCTGCAATTCATCTGGTAGTGCTCCTACCTAAACACATATGGTTTTTTAGCCTCTTACCTCGTTATGGTGTTGTTCGCTTCTGGCCCAAGCCTATACTCCAGACTTGACCCTCTATGCTCTATGCCACATCCAAGTGTTTAAAGGTTTGGGTCTCACGTCTCCCTCTTATTTAAGAAATACACTTCATAATCAATACTGATATTGTTGAGAACACTTCATAAGAAACACAAATATATAAATACTTCACTGTATTCTCACAACTCAAATCAAATACACATGAAGGTAAATGCCAAAACCCCAAGGAGAAAAATACCATACGCTTTATGCAATAAAAGGAAATATGGAAAATTGGATAATTCCAAATGCCTGAAAGACAGAAGGTGCCATACGATCATACAATCTGTACAAAAGGGTAAATGCATATCAATCAATATAATCATACACAACAATCAACGCAGAGCCAACCTCCATAAAAGGTTTTAGCTCATTAAAGGCTATGCGCAATGGAACACTATCCCCAAATACAACAGGGATAAAAAATATAACATGTAGATAATAATTAATACAAGTATTATCACAGCATATATAATGTTTATCAACGGAGGGTGTATCGAGATCCATCCCTTCCCCAAAGCTATGCACAACAATTAAAATCAACTACAGAGATATATATATAATGCAGCATGCATATATATAAAATAGCAATCTGAATTATACAGGTATCGGGCTTCCTCAATCGCCCCTTCCCCCAATTCTCTACGCAACAATAAAATCAAAAGAAAAACATATAAATGAAAACCAACAATTATCCCAGGGTTAAGGCAATCATCCCTGAAATGATTTGATTCCTTCATTGAATATCTAGCCAGCAAAACAACACAGCAATAATAAATAACCCATGCTACAATTTACACAGGGTTAGGCATATCCAAGTTGTACGTAGATGATGAATGGATTTGAGATCGGGCTCTCTCAGCCGTCCCTTCCCATAAGCTATGCGCAGTCATTAAAATCGAGAACATAAATATGTATAGAGGTTAAGGCAAAAATCCCCCAAAACCATTTGATTCCTTCATTGACTATTTAGCCAACAAAACAACACACATTTCTCTTCTAGAAAATGCTATCTTATATAGAAAAACAGTAACACACTTTTGCTTTCATTTCATAAATGCTTAAGCAGCAAACCACACAAGTAATTTCTAGAAAATTCCAAGCCACAAAAACGTTTTTGCTTCCCTCAACAGAAAGCCACACAACTAATTCATATCGTCAAAACAAGAGAAAACAAATTTATTTTCTTCAGCAAACCTCACACAAGTAATTTCAAGAAAATTCCAAGCCACAAAACGTTTTTGCTTCCGAGACTCGAACAACCAGCCCTTCGTAGATTCACCTAGATTAAATACCAGAAAATTCCCTAGGCCCCTAGGAAAAATAAATCCCCAATCAAGGAAAACGTTAAACAATTAAAAATGTATTTCTATACTAATAAAAATGAACCATCTTGCTTAGGTTAACAAACGCATACTCCCCAGGACCGTAGCCCTAGATTCCAACTGTCTAAAGACATAATGCTCTGACCTGAGAATCCAAGGGTTTTCATGTGTTGGATACCCACGTGGATCCCCAACTATAACCACACCCAAAAGAATGGCAGAGCCACTAATTGGTTTAATTTAAAAACTGCCCAATACATTTTCGTGAGGGCATTAAGAAGGGGCACCATAACTAGATCGCATTATAAAACATATATATATATATATATATA
Source organism: Larix kaempferi (assembly GCA_027924585.1). Classification (NCBI taxonomy): domain Eukaryota; kingdom Viridiplantae; phylum Streptophyta; class Pinopsida; order Pinales; family Pinaceae; genus Larix; species Larix kaempferi. The sequence continues at coordinate 9,395,736 of BSBM01000486.1, forward strand.
TATAAAGTACAAATTTTTATATATTTATATTATCTCATATAAAACACACACACACACACACATATATATATATGAGGTAATACATATACATATGTATTCATATAGCAATAGTTATGAGGCTTTTAATTGAAAGCCAGCTAAAAAGGATACTCCTTTACAAGATAGGTATATCTGCACATATATATATATATATATATATATATATATATATATATATATCATAGATAAATTAACCTAAAAACCAAAGCACAACATGGTTAACTCATGCTCAAAGGCTAGTCAAAGCCGAGGAATCTTGAGGCCTCATCAACTTCAAAGCTCTCCCCCTTGTGGTTCACTGTGCCCTTTTTCCACTCTTAGTTGCATTGCCTACTCTAGTCTAGGTTTTAGGTAGTGTCATTATGTAAATAGACAAATTTGAGTAAATAATAATTTTACCAGAGATGGGGTTGTTACAATACTCTCCCCCTTGGAAGAACACCATTCTCGGTGTTGTGCCATTTTCCACACTACTTCACATGTTCATCCTCCTTCCGTGCATTTCTACCATATGCAAATGCATTCTCTTTCCAATATTGAAGAAACAATATTTAAAATCCTATGACCAAGGCATAATAAAGATAGGATTTTTTATGAATCCAATACTTATCTCCTGTATTTCTTTTCTCCTTATATTGAGAATTGCTAATGCTTTGCAATTTTGTTACCGGCTTCACCTAGTTCAAGCGTTAGTTGCATAATGTAAAACATAAAACTTCGGAGCCATTTGCTCCTATGTATAGCCACTTTCTTTTTACTGTGCTTTTTCATTTCACCCGCAATGTCTTGCTTACATAACACATATTAGTTTACAATAAACAAACATTAAATTTCACATTAGGCTATTGAAGTTACTCAGTTTCGGACTACATATTCACCAAAATACATCATGCCCTTTCAAAATTTCTCAGCAGCCCAACACTATCTTTCTAAGCAAGTATTTATCTGCACATGTATTAGCTTTTACAAGAGCAAGAAAATAATCAATTACAAATATTTACCTATTGAAGAAACAATATTTAAAACCTTATGACAAATGCATAATAAAGATATGATTAAAATGAATGCAATTCTTATCTCCTATATTGCTCTTTGATTTTGTAGCATGTGCATACATTGTTCAACATATTTGATGTACAATTCATGAACCACACACTGAATGGTCCACGGGTATGTAGATACTGATTAAGATATTCCTTCATAGTCAAAACAAGTAAATAGCACATCTTGTGCCCATAGGGTTCTTCCTACTACAAGTCTTTTCATTCATACGCTTAGAATGACAACATTCTAACAAATATTTTTTCATTATCTATAATTATTCAAAGCCATTAATGACATCTAAATGCATACTACAAAAAATGATAATTTTCATCAACCCTTGTTTACATCAATGCTCTCTTATTAAAATCATAAACCGGCTTCCGTAAGGAAACATTACTCTAAGAATTTGTCGTATTATACACTCTTTCTCATGTATTTTCAATGCAAATTTCTTTCTTAGATGTAATTCTATCCACATAAAATTTTCAAACATGTCAAGGTGTAATATACCTGATGCATGGGGTATCATTCCAAAATACCTATGAATGCATCTACAAGTTTCTCCCGGATCTATGTTATAGATTCATGGCGCTTGCAGTTTCTCTAGCCTGCAATGGTAAACATCATACCAAATGCCACTTCGAGTGCTTTTATCTTAACATGCATCATAATTTAACTGGCATGCCCAGTTCCAGTAACACACTATGTGAAAAGATCAAATGACACATACAATAATACTATCTATATACCGAGAACCATGCCACACTAAGATACTTCACATACCTCTGGCCTTTTATACTTTCCAATAGCATTTAATTAGATAGCATATTTATTCAAGAATCTCATTAGTTCATTTAAAACATAATTGTATTCTCATCACAAATACATCAGCTCAAACACACACATATTTGCTGCAATTTTATTTCATTTGCATACTTGTGGTATATCCATATATACCGAGTACCATGTCACACTGAGATACTTCATGTACCTCCGTCCATTTATACCTAGAAGTAGCTTTTAATTGAATCAAAGATATGGTGTAGCCATACCATTGTATAATCTTTCAAATGAATCAGTAGGTGGTCTTCAAGCTTTTCCTCTTAGGAAATATACCACCCTTTGTCGATAAAACTTCTCTGCCCTTATCGGTGTGCACCAAGCACAAGATTGGTACTCACCACCTTCTTGGTGGCATGCCCCTCAGGGAGTGCATCATGCAAAGAACGTTACTCAACACCTTATCGGTGTCATGCCCCTTAGGGCATGCATCACGCATAATACCGTACCCATCACCTTCTCGGTGTCATGCCCCTCAGGGTGTGGATCACGCACAGGACAGTACCCATCACCGTGGCTCCTATCCCTCTGGCATACCTCCTCTCAATTCTCGCACACAGAGGGTCATCTCCTCATAAGGTCCACCTCTCAAAAGAGGGCCATATCCCTTTTCAAATACATCGTGAAAGAGGCCTCCTCTTAGTGTGGGTCGAGAAGTGTCCAGCCACTTGTTGGTGTAGTTGACAACCCAACACTCACCCAATGCTCCTGAGTTACAGAGTGATTCTTGGATTTTTACGTCACAAAAACCATGGTACCTCCTCTAAGAGATCTTCAGGGTATTGGTAGTGCTCCTACCTAAACACATCTCGTGTTCTATACCCAACTACATGTGTTCCTTTTTGGCCCAAATCCATGCTCTAGACTTGGCCTTCTCTTCTTCATTCTTCTTTGCTTAGCTATATTTTAATTTAAGTTATCTTTATTTTAATTTGCAGGGTGCCTCCCTCCCCCTCCTAGTTATTTTATTTATGTTATTTATGTGATTTGGGTGAGGGTTTTATTTAATAACATTATGTGTAGGGTTGTCTTTTAATTTCACTTGGTGCTCTCAATATTTTCAATTATCTGGTCATATTGTCACATGTGCCTGCAACAATGTCTCATAACATCGCATTAGTGAAATCTTGGTTCTCATTGTGGCTCTAATGCCACTATCATGGCCAACCTGCTTTACCAACACAAGCTTTAAGTTGAGCCTACTGCACATGACAATCTACTAAATGTGACAACCATATAGAGGCATTCACTTATAGTGATTTTTGTGAAATCCTTTTGGTTTAGTGATCCTCTCATCATTGGTTGGCTTGGTTCTTGAACACAAAGCCCTTACTTCGTGCGATCAATTCCTTGCACACATCAACCAAATAGTTATATTAGCTAAAACCTCATGGAGGTCAAGTGTCAAGCACACAAACATAATCATAATATTTTTGTATTACATAACACTTTTCATAATCACAGTTCCTTGCAACTTTTTTATTAAATCTTTGTTGTAGCATCTATCATAAATGAGCCTGATAGGTCGTAGGGTAGCAACCTTCGCTTCGATACCATATGTAACTTACCCAAAATCCTTGTTAAGTTCTAGAGGAAATGGGGTGAAATTTTTATTTTTATTTCTTGCTGAATAAGCAAATATGTTCTGTACTAAAACATACTTGGTAAATTTATCATTTGAATAATTATCCATCAATCTAAGGAACCATATATATTGAACCAAACACTTGATTTTGGATTGTACAACTGCCACTATAAACGGATGGTCAACTAATGCAGATCTACTAATATCTATATAAAAAAATCCAGTTACCGACTTAGGAACATGGCCCGTGCTTCTTACCTCGAGAATGATCCCTTACCAACAATACAACCAACTCTTTTTTTACAATCCTCCAAAATGAGAAGAGGTTAACATTCTTTATCTAGACATATGCGACAATGGTCATCTATGGTTGTATCATTCCTTCTAGAATTGACATCTTTGATTTAGCATGTAGGTGTAATATTAATTTCATTATTGTGGCATGAAATTGCACATGAATACTAGCAGTTACAAAGATACAAAGCACAAAAATTCATATTACTTAACCCATTCTTTGGTATAACCAAGTATAACTGTCTTATGCAAAGGTCCTTAGTCAATAGTTTCAAAACATATACAACATCAATTCACCTACCATAGTTATATAACATTTAGACGACTTGTAACACACCTTCACTGCAATACTGAAAAGCATTTCCAAGCATTGAAGCATGCAAACCAGGTTCTCCTTCATAGTATTATAAAATATATTTTTGGTGGAAATCATTCCAAACCCGATATGCAAACTTGGGTGACCAATAACCACACAAAGCTTCGAACTTACTAAGTCATGGAAGAGAACTCTTTCTGTAAAATAAGTTGGGTCCACAACTCAATGGCATATCATCTTAACATAATTTCCTTAATGAAAGTCAACTAAATATCAGAAGCATACAAATGTACCGTTAATCTTACCGTAGGTCAAAAGTAGACAAAGATATATACTTATATATTAGTAAGATGACATGTCATGGTTTTTCTCTTACACCCATTAAACATTCTATCAACAACATATTATATCGAATAGTGCAAATATAGCTTAATAGAATTTAGCTATGCTAAATCAACGGTCCTCCTTTACATCATTCACAAAAAAATACAACAATGATTGTTCACATGCCCCTTTCCACACCTTCAACATTGACGCATACTTATTGCAACAAACCTTGCTTATATTACCATTGTAACAGTCCTAGCTATTAATTAATTCTTTAAACTCGGGATAGTGTCTTACTCTTTATCCGCATAAGAAATAAACATTAATTATAGAGATAACATGCAAGTGCACCTTGTTACTTTAAGAATAAGTACATTCATTCTTCTATTGGACCCATAACCACGGAAATCATATAAACATTAGACATAACTTCTAATACATCCTGAATGCAATATACCGTAAAGGTAACAAAATAGTGAAACCATAAGGCATAGGTATGATACTATTCATCTATAAGGTCAGTGCCATATCAAAGTCTCTTATCCAAATTTCATACAAACTATGTGTAAGAGTCTATTTCCATGGACTATCTACCACTCCGCTTTGCATGGATACATGGAAAAGTAAACATAAGAAAATACTCTTCACTTACATTACCAGAACACTGTTAGAGATAGACTAGAGTCATTTTGTCACTGCCTTTTTGATACCATTAGGGTACAAGATATATCAAATATTATAATAGCTTTACAGAGCATACTTTTCTTACGAGTTTGGTAGAGTTGAAAGAGAGTTTCCTCCCCACCTTCTTCTACCTGTCTTCATCACACTTGTAACATTCATTAGTGCTACTAATTCTAACTTATGCTCTAAAACTCTAGATGCTTTTCCATTATTCATGTAAGATATCTAAGTGATTAAAATTCATAAATATTTACTAAGGGGAATAGTTTGGGGCAATGCAACGCTCCACCCAACCGAAGGCTCTCCGACAGCTTCTACTTAGTCCGTCCGAAGGCCACTACAAGATGGGCAGAGTGATCAAAAAGTAGGATAGGGAGTTTTCTTTAGATTACTAGGCTATTACAAGATGATGGAATTCGAGTCACAGATTACAATCCTACACCCAAATTAGTGCTCCTAAGTTCCACATAGTGTTTCAGGGACTTTTAAGTCTCTATGCCCTTGAACCAAGCACTCACATCCTTACCAGGTCTTTGAGTGCTCCTGCAATTCATATGGTAGTGCTCCTACCTGAACACATCTTGTGTTCGAGCCTCTTAACCTACTATGGTGTTGTTCTCTTCTGGCCCAAGCCTGTACTCTAGACTTGACCCTGTATGCTCTATGCCACATCCAAGTGTTTAAAGGTTTGGGTCTTATGTCTCCCCCTTATTTCATAAATAAACTTCATAGTCAATTCTGAGATTGCTAAGAACACTTCACATGCAACAAGCATATATAAACACTTTGTTGCATTCTCACAACACAAATCAAGTAGACATGAAGGTAAATGCCAAAACCCCAAGGAGAAAAATACCATACGCTCTATGCAATAAAAGGGAATATGTAGAACTGGATGATGCCAAATGCCTCAAAGGAAGAGGGTTCCATGCAATCAAGCGATATGTACAAAACGGTAAATGAATACCAATCAATACAATCATACACATCAATCAATGCGGTGCCAACCTCAAGTAAAGTGTTTAGCTCATAAAAGGCTATGCATAGAGGAACACTATCCCCAAATACAACATGGATAAAAACTATAACATGTAGATAATAATTAATACTAGTATTATCACAACATATATAATGTTTATCACGAGAGGGTGTATAGGGAGCCATCCCTTCCCCAAAGCTATGCGCAACAATTAAAATTGACCCCATATATATATATATATATATATATATATAATGCAGCATGCGTATATATAATATAGCAATCTGAAGTATACAGGGACCAGGATTCCTCAACCGTCCCTTCCCCCAACGCTCTGCGCAGCAATAAAATCAAAAGAAAAACATATAAATTCAAACCAACAATTATCCGAAGGTTAAGGAAATCATCCCCGAAACAGTTTGATTCCTTCATTGACTATCTAGCTAGCAAAACAACACAACAATAATAAAGAATCCATGCTACAATTTACATAGGGCTAGGCATATCCAGGTTGTACTCAAATGATGAATGGATTTGGTATTGGGATCTCTCAGCCGTCCCTTCCCATAAGCTATGCGTAGTCATTAAAATCGAGAACATAAATAAGTACATAAAATATTACAGAGGTTAAGGCAAAAATCCACCAAAACGATTTGATTCCTTCATTGACTATTTAGCCAGCAAAACAACAGACATTTCTCTTCTGGCAAATTCTATCTTACATAGAAAAAAAATAACACGCTTTTTCTTTTATTTCATAAATGCTTAGGCAACAAACCACACAAGTAATTTTTGGAAAATTCCAAGCCACAAAAACATTTTTTCTTCCCTCAATAGAAAGCCACACAACTAATTCATATCGTCAAAACAAGACAAAACAAATTTATTTTCTTCAGCAAACCTCACACAAGTAATTTCAGGAAAATGCCAAGCCACAAAACGTTTATGATTCCAAGGCTCGAACAACCAGCCCTTCGTAGATTCACCTAGATTAACTACCAGCAAATGCCCCAGGCCCCCACGAAAAAATAAATCCCCAATCAAAGAAAATGTTAAACAATTAAAAACGTATTTCTCTACCAATAAAAATGAAATGTCTTGCTTAGGTTAACCAACGCATACTCCCCAGGACTGTAGCCCTAGCTTCGAGTTGTCTAAAGACATAATGCTCTGACCTGAGAATCCAATGGTTTTCATGCGTTGGATACCCACATGGATCCCCAAATAGAGACACGCCCAAAAGAATGGTAGAGCCACTAACTAGTTAATTAAAAACCTGGCCAATACATCTGCGTGAGGGCATTAAGAAGGGGCACCATAACTAGGTCGCATTATAAAACATATATATATATAAATAAAAAGAATTTATATATGCATTTATATATATTTCTATTGTCTCATATAAAACACACACACACACACATACACACACACACACACATATATATATGAGGTAATACATTTACATATGTATTCAGATAGCAATAGTTATGAGGATTTTAATTAAAATCCAGCGAAAGGATACTCCTTTACAAGATAGGTATATCTGCACATATATATATGATAGATAAATTAACCTAAAAACCAAAGCACAATAGGGTTAACTCATGCTCAAAGGCTAGTCAAAGCCGAAGAATCTGGAGTCCTCATCAACTTCAAAACTCACCCTTTTGTGGTTCACCGTGCCCTTTTTCCACTCTCAATTGCATTTCCTACTCTAGACTAGGTTTTAGGTAGTGTCATTATGTAAATAGTTAAATTTGAGTAAATAATAATTTTACCAGAGATGGGGATGTTACAAAACTCATGGCCTCTGAGCCATTAAACCTCTCCCCCTAGTGGATTCACGCCCCCATATTTTAGTTGCATCATTGAGTCTCGTAAGTCTACAAATACAATTATGAAATTATTTACATAGTTTATTGATAGAGGCTTGGCCTTTAGCTCCTCGTCAGGAGCTGGTACAATGTTACATTTATATTTATGTCAAAGAAGAATTGGGTAGCAAAGGGGATATTACAGTGCAACGGTGAAGGAATTAAATTTGAATGATCATTTATGTGTTTGATGGGATAGTCATTGATAACTTTGTTAGATTTAATTCCCATTTAACTGGGGTAACCTACCCTAAACTATCCCTTTGTGGAAACTACTTTATAATTTTTGTGAATAAGCTTTGGTGATTGAGTATCTAGTTATGGCCCTTTGTTTAGAGCCTATCTGTATTTTGTATTAGTGATTTCTTTTATCTCTTCCCTTATTTAGAAGTCTAGAGTGAGAATGAGGGTGTAGATGCTAGATTTTTTGGGTTTGCAAGTATTGTGCAGAAGTCTAAGTTGGGCTAAGAGTGGCATTCACACTGTCTTTTATGTAATCTAGGTCTTAGTTGATGACTCCATTTTTGGAAATTTACTATTATTTGTACTAATTTATTGGATTATATGATATTCTGTGGGTTTTATGTGCTACATCTTTGGTATTCATCTACTTTTATGGTTGTTGCAATCTGAAATTATGTTGTCATTGTTCTCTAAAATGTGTTGTCAAATTCTCATTGATTAGGGTTGAATATTCAATGTTGGTGGGAAATTTGATGCTTTTAATGTCAATTTATTGTTGTTACCAGTGTTAAAATACTGTTGTTTGTGGCCATTTAGTTCAAGATTACAAACATCTTCATATTTTCATTATGAATCTATTTCTATTATAATGGAAGATTGTTGGTTAGGCTCGTGACACAAGTCCAAGTAGAAATCCATTAAAACATCAAAGACTATCCTAAGAAGTACAAAAAATGTAAGCATAATTTTCATCAATTAAGTATATGTTGCACATGCATGATCTAGCCATCATCCTTGGGATGTATGTATGTATATGTCCTATTACAACTCTATTGTATCCCAACCTTTCTAAACATTTGTTGTATATCTATCAGATATTATATCCATATCCATACCCATGTAAAACTAAAATTTGCATAGAATTCACCATTGCAACAAGCAAGTTCAAGTCAAAGAAGTGGACCTTTTGAAGCCATATTCTTTGTTAAGATTCAATATGCTAAGACAGAAAATAGCAGCATCACATTACATTTCACAATAATAGCATATATAGGATCACTGAAGAAACAACAAGCACATCATAAACACAAGAGACACAGATTTATCCTGGGAAACCCTCATGGGGTAGAAAACCCAGCAAAGCTTCCTCAATATAGATGACCAGCAATATACAAAGATGCAAACCAAAGACATGATCTCCTCCTCCACCATAGCAGACCTCTCCTCCACAAGTGCACTACTCTCAAGTGAGTGAGTGTGTGTTAAATGAGGATTACACCTCCTCTATTTATACACTACTCCGACTTTTCTTTTACACAAATCATGTAGGCTCGTATTTAACCATTGGGTTAAATACCCCATTACAACTGACTGGGCCGACCCCACTAGGGTGGTCTAACAACCCTTTGACCCACATAACACATATAGGGCCGACCCCCACTAGGGAAGTCTAATAACCCAAGTTACCACATTCCGACGGAGGAATGAAACATCTCCAGAATAATAAAGTACAAATATAATATTCTTTGAAGTTACAATATCTCAACACTCCCCCTTAACGAGAAGGATATTATAACAACATCTGCATGACCAAGGAGTCATCAACATCATAAATGATACATCTATAAATCATTGGAAGCTTTCTCAACATCATCAGTAACTCAAGTAGTTACTGGAACATATTCAATACTAGAACATCAACATCTTCAGTACTAAGTCTTTATCTTCTGCAGCACTCGAACAACTACAACAACATCAACATCTGGATCCTCACGATCATCAGCATCATCATCATACGATCATCAGCATCGGGATCATCTCGATCTACAGCATCTGGATCATCTCGATCTACAGCATCTGGATCATCTCGATCTACAGCATCTGGATCATCATGATCTACAGCATCTGGATCATCACGATCTACAGCATCTGGATCATCTCGATCTACAGCATCTGGATCATCTCGATCTACAGCATCTGGATCATGAGTATTAGTATCCACACTAATACAAGTATACACATCATCAAAACATGTATTCTCACTAATACATCTATTATCAAAAGCATGTATTCTCACTAATACATCTATCATCAAAAGCATGTATTCTCAATTAATACATCTATCATCAAAAGCATGTATTCTCACTAATAAATCTATCATCAAAAGCATGTATTCTCACTAATACATCTATCATCAAAAGCATGTATTCTCACTTAATACATCTATCATCAAAAGCATGTATTCTCACTAATACGTCTATCATCAAAAGCATGTATTCTCACTAATACATCTATCATCAATACATAGCAACATACCCTACAACACACATGATCATATTACAGGATGATCAATCCTGCTCTCTTTAGGACATAGGTTCATGGATGATACAATCCAGATCAAGTTCCAGGATGATCAGTCCTTATCACTTTAAGACAAGTCTCATGTCTAGGGACGATGCAATCCCATCACGTACATTTTGAACCCAGTTCATGGACGATGCAGTCCTCACATGTACCTTTAAGAAAAGTCTCATTTCTAGGGATGATGCAATCCCGATCAAGTTCCAGGATGATCAGTCCTTATCACTTTAAGACAAATCTCATGTCTAAGGACGATGCAATCCTAATCAAGTTCCGGGATGATCAGTCCTTATCACTTTAAGACAAGTCTCATGTCTAGGGACGATGCAATCCCGATCAAGTTCCAGGATGACCAGTCCTTATCACTTTAAGACAAGTCTCATGTCTAGGGACGATGCAATCCCGATCAAGTTCCAGGATGATCAGTCCTTATCACTTTAAGACAAGTCTCATGTATAGGGACGATGCAATCCTGATCAAGTTCCAGGATGATCAATCCTTATCACTTTAAGACAAGTCTCATGTCTAGGGATGATGCAATCCCATCACATACATTTTGAACCCAGTTCATGGATGATGCAGTTCTCACATGTACCTTTAAGACAAGTCTCATGTCTAGGGATGATGCAATCCCATCACGTACATTTTGAACCGAGGTCTAGGGATGATGCAGTCCTATCTTCAATTCTCGGAGACATCAGTCTACGGATCAATTCTAGGACCTAAGTCCAGGGAAGATACAATCCCCTACCTATTCATTTAGGACTTCATTATCGGAGACCTAGTCTATGGCTCAATTCCGGGACCAGAGTCCGGGGACGATACAATCCCCCACCTGTTCATTCAGGACTTTATTTTCGGAGACATCATGTCTATGGCTCTCTTTTAGAACATGTGTTCAAGGATGATACAATCCCTCTTCTTTCTCGAAGACATCTGTCTACGGCTCACTTTAGGACTGAAATCCAAGGATGATTCAATCCTCACATGTCCACGAAGGACTTCATTCTCGAAGACATCTGTCTACGGCTCCTTTTAGAACATGTGTTCAAAGATTATGCAATCCCTCTTCTTTCTCGGAGACACCTGTCTATGGCTCCTTTTAGGACTGAAGTCCAGGGATGATCCAATCCCCTCATGTCCACCAAGGACTTCATTCTCGAAGACATACGTCTACGGCTCTCTTTAGGACTGAAGTCCAGGGATGATCTAATCCCCCTTCTTTCTCGGAGACACCTGTCTATGGTTCCTTTTAGAACATGTGTTCAAGGATGATGCAATCCCCTTGTCACCTTAGACCCTATCTAAGGACCATCTACCAACCTCTCTGTCGGCATCACCAATATAGGTATCCACATCATCGACCTCACTGTCGATGCGGGCAATCTCATCATAAGTGATCACATCGCTCCCCCTTTCAAGGAGGGTCCTTCTGAACTATATTAAGTTTGTCTCGAAAAACTTTACTTGAGGTAGAGGTTTGGTTAGTACATCGGTAACTTGTTACAAATTCGAACTTTAATTCCTTTCTGCACCATATCTCGTATATAGAAATGTCAGATATCTATGTGCTTTGACTTATCATGGAACACTGGATTCTTTGTCATCTTGATACAACTCTGTTTGTCACATAGGATCAAAGTTGGGTATATCTCTAAACAATCCTGAAGCCATACTTCTTCACAACTAGCAGAGCAAGTAACCATATATTCTGCTTGTGCTGAGCGCCACACTAGATTGCTTCCTGCTAAACCATGAGATCATGGTTGATCCCAGACAATAAAATCCTCTTGATGTGCTCTTCCTGTCTGATACAATTGCTGCCCAATCATCATTTTGTGTAGCCATCTGAAGTCATGATCTCTAAGATAGCATAGATCAAAGTCTATCATATCCTTTAGATGCCTCATCACATGCTTTTGCAACTATCAGGTGATCATATCTAGTTTCTACTAGATATTGACTCAAGGTGTTCATAGAAAAGCATACATCTAACCTAAGATATGTGAGATACATTAATGACCCAATAATTTGACTGTACATAGTTATATCCACTAACTCTGATGAGTCATCCCCTAACAGCTTCAAGTTGGAATCCATAAGAGTGGCCATTCCAACACCTCAAGTCCTTTTAATATTTCTCGGCATACTTTCCCTGGTTGAGAAAGATTCCTTCTAATCCTTGCCATACTTCCAGACCTAGGAAGTAATGCATCAATATGAGATCCTTCATTTTCATTTCTGCAGCCATCTATCTGTGCCATCTCTTGTCAGACGGGTCTACTGATATAAGCCTCAACATCATTCGAACTCTGTGGTGAGTTCCTTCTTGCATCTAGTTCATCTGTGTATAGAAACCATATTCAACCTTGTAGCAAAGGTTGTGATCCACATCACCCATGGTGATCATTAAGCTCATCAATTGATTATCGATCCTGGGTACCCATACAAAACCTAATTCACACTTCTTCTTTAATTACACTATTAAGAGAATGGTCTTATCTAGCCACTTGGAGCAAACATCTCATCATGATTCTCTTCCTCTTTCTAAGAGAATCTTCTAGCCACAAGCCTTCTATAGTGTGTTTGATTTGTAAATCCTTTTGTTGAACATCCATTGCTTGTTCAGTGTTCATCATTCATCATGATCTTTCCTACAAATCAAAGTTAAGTACATGATTAGTAATACTTCATAATCATCAAATCATGATAACATATTATGCATACAGATATCATTTACATAGTTATGCAACTAATTTGACCAATACTTTGGCACAACACTTTCCCATATGCTGTATGCATACAGTCGCTATCTAGATGCCTTCCATCTCTACCAAAACGTACTGTCGAGAGTGTGCACGGCTCTCAGCATGTCAACAAAGAGGTTTCATTCTAGACAAGCAACAATGGAATGTTTGTCCAATTTATCAATCATATGCATATTAGTAGTATACTGTTCAATGCTCTATGAATGTTTACACTCAGCATGATATATTCTAGGAATACAAATATGCATACAAGCAATATCATTTACTATAAATAACAACTCAAATACTTATCTTTTATGTTTGTGTGATTGCCTCCCGCTTGATCTTCTATATGTGTTTTGAACTTCTATTCATTCTGTACCACTGTGCATGCTCAAGTGTGCACTAGTGTCATCCTCATGATCTCATACACAAACATACATTCATTAGTATATTCTCAATATTATTAAAACATTCTAATTCTAAATAATCTTGAATATGTATAGTCATGATCATTAGTATTTAGGGTTTCAAGGAAGTCTTCTTTTACTCATGCATATTCTTGTTTGATCATAGTACTCTTCTAGTTAATTAAATCATCAAGATAAGAGACATAATATGCATAAACCCTTGATTGCTAACTTTTATGAATAAGCATAACCAATCATACCAAGTATACTTATCTAAGGGATCCTAACACAAGGTAAGATTCTAACTTGACATAGGAAAACATACCTGGATTAGTATACCTGCTTAGTTATGTACAATATACCTAAACAATCTCTTCATTGATTTAGAGAGCCTGAGCTAGAACCTGCATGTCTCATAGGTTAAGCATAATATAACAAAGTCATACATACCTTGTAAGTAGAACAAATATTATGGATGAGTCTTTGTCTTCATGTTGTCATGGTCATGGAACTTGATTTGTCTTTTGTGATGTACCTGTATCTTGTTAGCAGACAACATCAACCTCACACAACACCATAATGTATTAGTACAATCATATAGCCCTAATCAATGAATGTCTTCGATCATTCACATGCATTCATACTGTTACTAGGGTGATAAGACAATTCTAACATTAATCAAGATTGTACTAATAAATAATATGAAGACAAACACATTATGAACTTAATCAAGAATCAGATTTCAAGACATACCTGAACCTCCTTAAGTCATACCTGTCGAGATTTCTTGTAGTCTTCTTATGCAATGCCTTAGCCTCAACTCCCCTGAAACTTGATCCGGAGCTTGATTAGGGTTTGCTAGAGAAACCCTAGAAATTCAATCTTTGACTTTTACACTTCTGAATGGATGGAAGGATGTGTCTTGCTGCGCTGATCAAACTAGCATACTTCAATTTTGAAATCTCCAAAATTTGACCCCTCAAAATTGCCTTCGAAACTTCTGGATCTTCTGGACAGGAACCCGAACTAGGGTTTGATGAAGCCCACCCTTGTGTCCAATCAAAAGGTTCGATCCAAGGCTCTAAACTCTTATTTTTCTAAGGAGCTTCCAGCCGTGGTTACAGACTTCAAAAATTCCAACTTTTTCTGAAGCCCTAATTTTCCATCTTTCTAATCAAAATCCCGAACTAGGGTTTGATCAAGCCCGGTCTTCTACCCAACCAAAAAATTCGATCTTGGTTTCTAAATTTCGATTTTCCTGAGTAGCATTCAATCGTGGATTCCGATTCCAAAAATTCTAACTTTCTCCGAAACCCTAAATTCCGGAAGCCATGAATGAAGGTGCTCCAAAAATAATTTTGTTTTCACAGAAATATGTACCTGATTGTTTATGCTGTAACTCCGAACTTTTCGCTCCACAAGGTCTGAAATTTTTTTTTTGTGGTAGCCTGACCTGTCATCTTTCCATCCCAATAGTTCTGACCTCAATTGGATTTTCTGAGAGAGAGTTATGTCAAGTGTCGCAACGCGACCTGTTTATGGGATAAAACAAGAGAGCGAACTTGTACGGCATGCCACGTGTCACTAGTTCAGCTTCGGCCTCTGAAAAAGTTTCCTAAGATAGTACAGTCTGTGTACTACCTATTACTTGTTACTAAATTTTATTTGGAGCTTCCTAGCCCAAGTTATGCCAAGTGTCGCAACGTGACCTGTTTATGGGATAAAACGAGAGAGAGAACTTGTACGGCGTGCCATGTGTCACTGGTTCAGCTTCGGCCACTGAAAACATTTTCCGAGATAGTAAAGTCTGTGTACTACTTGTCACTTTTTACAAAATATCATTTGGAGCTTCCTATCCCAAGTTATGACCTTTTTTCCTAGGTCACCTGATTTTTACTGAGATCTGGAAGAGGCAGAAACCCTAACTTGTACTGATCATAACTCACAAAGTACAACGAATCTGAGGGTTCCCTTTGGACACAAGGTACCTGGGGATGTAATCTACGACCTGTAAAGGTTTTAGATCCTGAACCTTCGCCAAAATGGATTTATAGCAAAACTTCCATGATGACTGGTTTTTTCTATATAAAACCCTAACCTTCAAATTGTCGCAAGAGAAGCAAGTGTCGTAAGTGCCATACATTGCCTTCCTTCAGGTTAGCTCTGATACCATGTTAAGATTCAATATGCTAAGACAGAAAATAGCAGCATCACATTCCATTTCACAATAATAGCATATATAGGATCACTGAAGAAACAACAAGCACAACATAAACCCAAGAGACACAGATTTATCCTGGGAAACCCTCATGGGGTAGAAAACCCAGCAAAGCTTCCTCAATATAGATGACCAGCAATATACAAAGATGCAAACCAAAGACATGATCTCCTCCTCCACCATAGCATACCTCTCCTCCACAAGTGCGCTACTCTCAAGTGAGTGAGTGTGTGTTAAATGAGGATTACACCTCCTCTATTTATACACTACTCCGACTTTTCTTTTACACAAATCATGTAGGCTCGTATTTAACCATTGGGTTAAATACCCCATTACAACTGACTGGGCCGACCCCACTAGGGTGGTCTAACAACCCTTTGACCCACATAACACATATAGGGCCGACCCCCACTAGGGAAGTCTAATAACCCAAGTTACCACATTCCGACGGAGGAATGAAACATCTCCAGAATAATAAAGTACAAATATAATATTCTTTGAAGTTACAATATCTCAACATTCTTGGCCAAATAGGTAACATATCAACATTCATTGAAATCAAGCAAGTTCAAGTCAAAGAAGTGAACCTTTTGAAGCCATATTCTTGGCCAAATAGGTAACATATCAACATTCTTGAATAACTCTTGGTTTTGTGTTGGTTAACCTTAAGCTCCGTCTCCAACTATTAGTGGAGGGCCCTCCTAAGGTATTGAATACTGCAATGTATCATTTTTTGTTTTTAAAATAGTAACACACCTTATCAAATATTGCAATGTATTATTTATAATAATCTCGTGTGCAATTGAAGCATGAGATCAAATAGATTTCCTTTTGGTCTAAAGTTAAACATGGCATGCCAGCATAGATACAAAAGGTGAAGTTAACTCTAAATTTCAAAAATATACAAGAAAAGTAGAAGGTGAAGTCAATTTTAAATGTTTTATGTCTCTTGAGTTTGAGATATTTTCGACTTGAAAAAAGTAGTAAAAGATAAGTTAAGAGACCATTAGTTATATTAGACAAATTTTCCACAAAATCCCTTCCTTTATCTCTTCCTCTATCACTAGGGTATTTCCAAGACAATTTCTCCTCTTCCTTAGGAAAGTTGGTATGCTTCTCCGAGTGCTCTAATTCTTGCAATGTTCAACTCATCTTCAACTGCATAATTCATTACTTTAATGCATCTAGTCATATATTCATCATCATCGTGACTATGTCCATATCTAATAGACAACCTACAAAAATCCTTTGTATAATCATTTACACTCATCTCTTTTTTCCTCAGATTTTATAGCTTCCTATATAGATTCAAAGAGTCATCCACATGCATAAATTTACCTTTCAGTTTAGCTACAATTTTATCCCAAGACTTGAATTTAACCTTGCCTTTCATATGCCTTTCTAGTTGTGCAATGTCCGACCATAAGGATGTATGATCCTTCAACTTTATACAACCCATGTTCACTCTCTTAGGATTACCAATCTGTACTCCAATCAAAGAATTTCTCCATATCTCTAATCCACTCAATTAGCTCTTCACGGTTGAGACTCCATCAATAAGTAGATGTCTCCATCTTAGGTTTCCCTATCAAATTTGCCGGGGTCTTAATAATTCTTTCTCGTGGGTCTTTACGTGCTTCAACTTCCTATTGAGGTTTTATATCTTCTATTTTTTCATCACTTACATCTTGAGCTTAGTTTTAACTCCTATCCGTTGGGATGTTTCAATAGATTCCATTATAGATTGGACAACTCTAAAAGATTGAACCAATTCCTTAATTATAGTGCCACTACGCTTCCTTCTTCCTCTCTCTTGTGCATTCACTCCTCTATTGGCTATACTTTATTTAGTTTTTAAATATCCCTTCTTATAGTTCAACCCAACAATTTCTCTATTGGAACTATGAGTTTCTTAACAATTCTAATGAGCACTCTTCATTCATCTTTAATTGTTCACTGTTGATTAAATTGAGGAACACAACACGAATGGTCACGATTGCGCCACACTACAGCCTGCACAAGGTTCTGATTTTGTTTCATCTGCGAGTGTCCGAACACTCTTGCACCACCATCTCTTACAAGATAGGTTTGAGGTATCCATCTAAGTGGATATTCTTATCCAAGGCCCTAGCCTCAAGATCTCGTTGATGAGCAATACTTGCATACTAGTTATCTACAAGATTTTTCATTTGATGATGATCATGTCATGGGTTTTTCTTTTGAATCTAGAAATGGGTTACATGTCCAACACCCTAATTAAATCATCTCCACCATCTCTAACAAGATGGATTTGAGGTAGCCATATTAGTGTACCACAATCTTGCAACCAACAAAGCTAAGTAAAAGGTGTCCCCACAGTGGGCGTTATGCACCACACAGACTTGCCATGCTCCCCAAGGTGAATGAGGATAGCATTGTTGGATCTCTCATCCAACAAATCCAATGACACTCCACTCACTATCGTGGAGGAGACCGTCATGTGCATAAGGCCTCGTGTGTCTGCACAACTTGTCACGTGCATAAGGCCCATTGTGTCCCCATAGTCAATTGTGTTCCCATGAAGATGGTGTCGCTTGAACCAAATGTAGTCACTCTTTCATGGTGCTCGAGTACTTTTTTTCTTAGTAGATCGGGGTTTATATACGATATTATTATATGCAAGATGATTCGAGTAAAAAATCTAATAGTCTATGATTTGGACATCTTTTGTGATTGCATAATTTATATGGAATAGAGGTCTTTGAGGATATTGAATCTATTTTTATAGAAAAAATAAATTATAAGTAATGAAAATTTATAATAAAAAAAAGACAATAGATAAAAGTGACATCTTGCTTATATAAAGTTGGCACATAATAATTAGCTTTGATAGAAGTCGTAGGTATACTTATTTTTATGGTGTCGATCCTCAATGCATAAAAATCATTATTGTTTCGCAATAAGCAACATGGTTGCTCGTTTGGAAACTAGGACTCGGGTTATTGCCTCTTGAAGCATGGGATAAGCCGGATCATTTGGATGTGGAAGAGGTACTTGTGTACTCTATAAAATGAAAAACTTGAAGCTTTCCGAGACGAATAATGTTTCAGTTTTAGATTAAAAATTAAAAATACTTACCGTTGTCGTAATAATAATTGGTGTGGACAAATCTTATTATAATTTAGTAGTCGGTTCAACTAAAATCAAACAAAATATTGATCATGCTTTATTGGTTACGTAATAAATAGAGTATTAGTAGTTTCTTATTGTTAACATGGTAACATTAGCGTTATCTGGAGTCTAAAGAGAACTGAAAATAACAGTACGGATAAATGCTGCATCACGAAATTCTGGATCTGAGTCAACAGATGGAGTCAGTAAGCAGTAGCAGTGGTGAGAATTGTGGTAGTTGAGGCTGTGGTTGAGGATGGAGAGCATTCTATCGTATACGTCAGAGCTTCAAAGTATCTGAACCAAAATGTCATGGATAACATGTGGTACGAAATTGATGACAGTGATGTCAAATTAGTGACGTTTACAGAGCTTTTCAAACCAAAAGGCCTCTCACTTATGGAATTTTGTGAATTTTTTTGAAATAGCTGGTAATATCTGAATGTTCACGGAATATTATACGCATAGAGACTTTCATAAAAGGAGGATGGCTGCTTTGTCAATGGAGCAATCTCTACGTTCATCCTCTAAGTCAGTATCATTATCAATAGATACGGTGTTAATAGATATCGTCTTGATGGTGCTAAAAGTAGAGATGAATCTATTTTTACATTGATAGGTATTTATATCTTAGAATTTTGGGTGGAATAGCATCTATGATTTTCTTAGATTGCAGCTTTTAAATCAGGATCATCATCAATACACATTGTCCTTATGACTCCAAAAGTGGAGATTGATCCACTTTTACACCGAATAGATGTTTATATCTTAGAATTTGGGGTGGAGTAGCATCTATGCTTTTCCTAGATTGTAGTAGGATGAGAAAAGTGTATTGGCCAAATTATTTTATAGCACTTGTTCCAAATTCACAATAAACAATTATAAAAGAAAAAAAGAATATAAAAATTCACAATAAACAATTATAAAAGAAAAAAAAGAATATCAAAAATATCTGGTAGTTAGCTATTTATGGATAACTAGTAGTTGATGCATAGATTAGTAACATATAACTTATTTGTGACACTCAAGTTGTGGCCTATCTATTTCACTAGGAGAAGTTAAGTGGTTGTGTTAGTATAATAATTTTTAAATAAGTTATTTGATTTTTTCTCATTATTAATCAAAGTCAATAGTTTTGATTTTTGTAACTATTATTCCTATTTATATTAACTATTATTCCCATTTATATTATCTTTTGAACTAGTTTTTTTTAATTCTCCAATTATTAATAAAAATATATTTAAGTTGTTGTTTTGTTGTAGAATTCATGTTAATTTTATAAAAGTCCTTTGAATTGTATATTTTTATTATTTAAAATTGTAATTTTAGTTAACAAAATAAAATTTAGACTCTAAATTTATGTAAACATAATATTTAACAATAATTTTTTATAAATATCAATAATGTAATTATGCTTATTATCATCATATTTTAAGTAATGGTTAATCTTCTTTCTTGAATAATATATCTTTCAAAACTTATTATATGTTTTCTTTTTCAAATAAAACATGTGCTCAGCTTTTATATAATACAACATGGCAACATTTCATAACTATGAAATGATTTGTGAAAAAGAGCTTCATCCTCCTCTCTCTTCAAGTCATTAAACTCAATTAAGTACTAATCAAATGATTTGTTCTCATCCCCAGTATCTAAAAAAAACACTATAAAAATCAATCCATCAACCAATAGAACAAGATTCCAAATTTCTAAACCATAATGCAACATCTATAATATATATAGATATTAAATTCTATAAAAATCAATCCATCAACCAATGGAACAAGATTCCAAATCTATAAACCATAATGCAACATCTATATAATATATATAGATATTAAATTTTACTTTGATATTGTTATGATATAGGTTATTTCTACATTGTATTTTGATATTATTATTTTATAAGATATGGTTCAAATTTGGAATATCTTTCTTGAATCTTAACTTAAATATGTGATGTCTAAGACTCAACTTTTTAAGATAAATAAGATACTTATAATATAGTATATATGTTAATAATTTATTTTTTAATAGTTTAGCTTTCTATTTATTAAGTATTAAGATAAGAAGATAGTTTTTTTTTAATTAATTTTGAAGTTGAAATTACAAATATATATATATATATATATATTCAAGTTGTTATATTATAAGTCAACTTTGGATTGAATCCAAGTATGCATTGAATTCAAGCATGGATTGAAGTCAACCTTGGATTGAATTTGAGTATGGATTGAATTCGAGCATGGATTGAAGTCAACCTTGGCTTGAAGTCAACTATGGATTGAAGCCAACAATATGGAATTGAATTCAGCCTTACTTAAAATTCAAATATGGATTCAAGACAAGTTATATGGATTGAAGTCAACCTTGGATTAAAGTAAACTATTGATTGAACTCAACCATGGAATGAACTCAACCTTTCTTAAAGTCAACTACATATTAAAGTCAAGTATGGATTGAAGTCAATCATGGATTAAAGTCAACATTGGATTGAAGCCAACCTTTTATTAAATTCAACTTTTCTTAAAAGCCAACTATGGATTGAATTCAACCTTTCTTAAAAGTAAATTATAGATTGAAGTCACCCTTGGATTGAGGTCAACTTTGGATTGATGTCAAGCTTGCTTATAAGTCAACCTTGGATTGAATTCAACTATGGATTGGTGTCATTTCCAACCATGGAGGGACAATTGGATGTAGAGGTGGTTCATGGTTTACAATAAACCTCCCTGTAATAATAGGGAGGTTCAACAATACTTCCTTTGACAATTGTGGGTTGATTTTGTGCTCAGTTTACATGTCAACTATTTTTGACATAACCGAGTTCGAGAGTGTTGGGATTGGATCTTCCCAAGATCGACCTGCTACCAGGAGGAACCCACTGAGAAAGTCACCAGCTCTTAGGCGTCAACCAAACCCCTCTCCCCGGCCACCTCAGTTACCCCACAAACTTGATCAGATCGAGGGGGCAATGACATTTTCCTGGACATAATCATTTTCCAGGACATACAAACATAACATTTTCCTCAATAGCGTTGTTTAATGTATACATTAAATAATGTATATTGTTGTTATTTATTGGAAAGCATTTTTTACAGGATAGTGTTGTTTAATGGATATGTTGTTTACTGGCGTGCGAGAAACTCTTCCACTGAGCCATAATCAAGAATAGTCGACCATGTACAACCATAGTCAACAAAAAAGTCAACCAAATCCAACCACGATTAGCCAAATTCAATCAAGGTCAACCAAAAGCCAACCAAGTCAACCTTGGTTATCCCAAGTCATCCATAATAAACCAAAATCAACCATTATCAACCCATGGGGGCTTCACTCAATAAACCGCTATCATATCACGTTTGTTCGTGGCATATGAAACAATACCCCTAATTTCACTAAATATTGGAAAATACCTTCCAAAATTATTTTTTTTACCCCCTCCCAATATGCCTTCCCAATTTAAAAAGACCTATATTTTCACTGGATATTGTATGTATCAATTTTTTCATTAACATTTTTTATACCACTTTATATTTCTACCTAGTATATTGATATGATACCCCTCTTATGACCCCACATGCATTCTACAATGCACCTTGCTTCTTTCGATGTATACTGTGGATGCACATTACTTCACCCACAATTCAATTACTCAACCACATATCATTATGATTTGAAACATCTAATGGTCTAATGAAGAGATAGGAGATCACTTCTTGTATGTTACTAGAGCCAATGAACATAGTACAACATTTAGATTGCATGTTGCAATTCCCCAATCGCTGACTAAGCTTGTTGTGGGCTAGGTATCCAAGCCCCCAGGGCCTGTAACAAGCTCTAGGAGGCTGACTAGACCTCCCAAGACCTGTAATAGGCATGATTGGTTGGGTATTCAAGCCGCTAATGCCTATCGAGGGCCTATAACAAGCCTTGGAGGCTTAGAGATTCCCAAGGCTATTGGTAACAACTGGCTAAGTACTATTGGTAACAATTGGCTATTAATGACCATTGTCTCTCGACTATGATCGACTGGAAACCCACTTCACCAAGAAACCCCCTGTCCTCAAGCATGCCTTAAGACGTGATTTCCCTGCATATTGGTAAGCCTGAGCCTTTCCTCAACTCGATTTCTCATCTGTTTATGTATATGTAACTTCGGAATGTATTTCATATATATTTATTGTACCCTTATAAGAGATGTGTTATTCCTCTATAAGGAAGTGTTGTCATGTGTATTGACAAGTGTCGCAAGTGTGTGTACTTGTCGAAGGGTTATTAGACCACCATGTGTGGGGTCGGCCCTGAAATATATATTATATGGTTGATGTACCTAGCTAGACAAGTTGGCCCCATAAGGTCACTGGGAAAACAGACTAGTATAAATAGAGATCGAGAGATCTCTATTTTGATCACTCAGAAACTCACACTTCTCTCACTCAGAAAGTGGCGCACTAGTGAGGAGGAGGATCATCTGCTAATAGGAGTCTATCTCAGTGTATTTTGGTTGTACTTTGGTTGATCCATTGCTCTCTCTATCTCTGAGGAAGTTGTGGGGTTTTTCACCTTAGGGTTTTCCCCATGGAAACTCTGTGTCTCTTGTCTCTCATGCTTTTGCTTCTTATGATGCTTGTGATGCTTATTATGATTGTTATGCATTGATATATTGTATATGTTATTTTCTCAGTAAAGATCCTAGAGTATTGTGAATTAATGCTCAAAATTTAACATGGAATCAGAGCTAACTTGAGAAGAAGACATTTTACAATGACAGAATCTTCAGTTTCTTGTTTATTAGGTTTATCTCCACAGATTTTGGAAAAGCAGTATAGTAGATTGACTCTACTCATCAAGGAGAATCTATCTGTCCAATTAGAATTCAATTCTGAGCATTTTCAGATTTGGCCCTAAACATTAGGGTTTCCACAAAAATAGGAAATTTTGAAATCTGAAGACATAGCTGGAAGCTCCTTGTAAAAATCGAACTTTACAGCTTTGGATCGAGATTTTTGGCTGGGTAGATCTCCGGGAAACTCAAACCCAAATTCAGGGCTCTCCGAGTGAACCCACGAGGACAAAAAGGAAAATTTGAAGGGTAAAGCTTTGCTTATCTCAAATTCTGAATACACCAGGCTGATCAGCTCATCAAGGCGCATCTTTCTATCCTTTCAAAAATTTGAAATTCACATTTTGAATTTTTAGGGTTTTTTCGACAAACCCTAATCCGAGACGAGATCCAGTTTTCAGCGTTTCAAGTGGTAAGACCTAAATATTTTCTATTTCCATTTGAAGTACTCTTTAAGATGTCTCACCACACCAAGCTTGAGGATAAGATTGAAGGGGATGATAACTTATGAGGTTGGAAGTATAGGATTGGGTTAATCTTGGAAGAGAATGAGTTGGACTCATACATAAAAGAAGACATCCCTATCCTAGAGGATGAAGAGGCTAAGGTATTACATAAGAAGAACTTGGTCAACGCAAAGAGGATCATTGCTGATTCCATCAAAGACCATGTCATACCCCATGTGTCTTCTCTAAAGACACCCAAGGCTATCTTTGACTCTTTGACCAAGCTATTTGAAGGGAAGAACATAAATCAGAAGATGACCCTACGGAATCAATTGAAAGGGGTCAAGATGTTGAATGGAGAAGCCATTCAATCTTACTTCTCCAAGGTCTCTCAGATCAAAGAACAACTTGAAGCTGTGGATGAAGTAGTGGATAATGTTGAAGTTGTTATGACCACTCTGAATGGCCTACCTAGGTCATGGGACTCCTTTATTCAAGGAATCTGTGCAAGAAAGAAATTGATCTCTTTCAGTAAACTATGGGAGGAAATTATGCTCTTAAGAAGAAGCTAGGCTTGTAGCTCGTGAAGAAAAGATGGAAGGTGAAGATCAAGCTCTCGCAGCCCACACCAAAAGAAGCAAGCCCAAGAAGGAGCACTCTCACCACAAGAGATCCTATCACAACTAACAAAAGAATAAGAAGGATAACATCAACTCCAACAAGTAGAAGAAGGGCAACAAAAGAAAGTTCCATGCTCATGCTGTCGAAGATGATGAACCTCCAAAGAAGAAGGCTAGGGCAGAAAGTGATGATGACTCATCAAGTGAAGAAGAGTATGTTCTAATCTCTGCTCTCACAGGTACTATCTCCCATGGTTGTAATGATTGGTTAATTGACAGTGGGGCTTCCAAACACATGAATGGATTTAAGAAATCTTTTGTAAACCTATCTAAACATGAATCACCCTATAAGGTGAAACTTGGGGATGATTTTCAATACCCAATCAAAGGAAGTGGTGAAGCCTCCTACAACCTAGATTTTGGAAAATTTTGAAGATGAAAGAAGTCGTTTATGTACCTGGGCTCAAGAAGAACTTACTTTCCATCTCTGCATTAGATGCAAAAGGTATGACGGTTTCATTTGTCGATGGCCAAGTCCTAATGTGGCCAAAGGGAAAGACCATAGATGATGCAGTGGTGATTGGAGAGCAAGAGGGAGGTTTGTACAAATTGAAGGGACAACCTGAACTTGCTATGGTGACATGAAGACAAAGATTCATCCATAGTCATGGATCACATAGAGGTATGTATAATTTGTTTTTGCAAAAGTTAACTAATGAGTTATGCAGGTCATTGAAGTGAACAAGAACACATTGATAGACATAACTAGCAAATATGGTGAACAGGTATGTTTTCCTTATATCATAGGATCTCTTCTATAAGTATGCATGGCATGATTGATGATGATTGTTCATAAAGACATAGGTTTGAATAATCACGGGTATATGCATATTATGTGTCTTACCTTAATGATATGACTAACCAGAAGAGTAATAGGTTCGAGTAATCATAGGTTTAGACATGTTATGTTTCTTATGATATGACTAACCATAAGAGTCCTATATAAACCATGAATGCTAATGCTTATTATTTCTGACTACACATGCTTGAGATTATTTTGTTTTGATAGTATTGAGAATATACTAATGAATGTATGATTTTGTATGAGACCTTGAGGATAAGACAATGATGATACTAACAAGCATGCATAGGGATCGAGAATGAATATAAGTTCAAGAACACGTAATCCATGAAGCAAAGATCAAGAGGGAGCACACTCCAGTGGCTTCTGCAAGGATGCAGATATTCAGAGGGAGATGACCATCCCTCTACATTCCACAACATAAAGGTGTAGAAGAAGTTACTTTAGATTAGGACTCCAGCAACTCCTGCAAGGAAGCAAAGACTCAGACGGAGTCCACCCAACAAACAAACAAAGATAAGTATTTTAATTATCATTTCTTGCATATTTGTTTGTTTAAATAAAATTGTTCAATGATGTATATGCTCATGTTCCTAGACTTAGGATATGTATTGTGCATATTAGAATGATTGCATTAATGAAAAGTATACTACTAATATGCATATGATGGGTAGGTGGCCTATGGCACTATACAACATTCCATTGCTACTTATCTAGAATGAAACCTCTTTGCTGACATGTCGGGAGTAGTGCAAACTCTTAACAATGTTCTGGTAGAGATTGGAAGGCATCTAGAAAGTTACAGGGTATGGATGAATGTTGTATTGAAGCATTGGCTAAAATAATTGCATGACTATATGACATAATTCTTTATTTGTAAGAATTTGTTCTGAAAATTATGAGATGTTTCTAATCATGCAATTTAACTTGTTGTGTAGGAAAGATCATATACCATCACCTACAAAATGACTACAACATTTGTTCCAGCAACAAGGATATCTATTGAAGACATTGAAGTTCCCAGGATCTGGGATGAAGAAATGGAAGAATGCCATGATCCGTTGATCATGAAGAATGATGTTTTGCATACAGTACCAAGACCTGAAGGGGAGTCTGTAGTGACTTCCAAGAGGATCTACAAGATCAAGCATACTGTAGATGGTAGCATAGAAAAGTATAAAAGTGATTAAATGGAAGATACACCAGATGGATTTCAAGACAGCTTTCTTGAATGGTGTAGTTGAAGAAGAAGTGTATGTGGAGCAGCCACTTGGTTTTGAGACACATGACATGGAGTCATATATGTGCAGAGCTTGGTATGGTAGGATAGACAGCTTTCTATCCAGTTTGGGCTTTACCAAGAGTAAAGCAGATTCCAACCTTTACTACAAGATTGAGGAAGGCAATCCAGTGATACTACTTTTGTATATGGATGACCTGTTTATTACAGGTGAAGATAGATTGATTTTCGACACGTAGTGGAAGCTTGCTTCCGAGTACGAGATGAAAAACTTGGAGATGATGCACTATTCTCTAGGCATGGAGGTGTGGCAGAGTAGAGATGGAATCTTCCTTGGACAAGGGAAGTATGGAATGGAGATCCTGAAGAGGTTCGAGATGATGGACTGCAAGGCCATGGCCACACCTATGGCATCGAACCTGAAGCTTCTATGTGATGCTTCATCTGATCCGATTGATGTCTCTATGTATCGTCAGATGATTGGGTCCTTGATGTACCTGGCGAACACAAGACTAGATATTTGCTTTGCGATGAACACATTGAGCCAGTTCCTGATGGATCCGAGGAGTTTTCACCTGGTTGTTGTAAAGCATGTTCTGAGGTACTTGAATGGTACAATTGGATTATGGGATCAAATATGAAGTGAATCAAAAGTTTAACCTGCAGGGTTATGTTGATTCAGATTGGGCAGGCAGTGCTGCAGATGGGAAGAGCACATCTGGGTGCTGCTTCAATATGGGATTAGGTGTGATCTCTTGGTTTAGCAGAAAGCAGTCCTGCGTGGCACTAAGTATAACTGAGGCAGATTATGTTGCATCCTGTTCAGCTAGATGTGAGGCAGTATGGCTACAGAAGCTACTATCTGAGTTATTTGATCTCCCATTGGATGCTACTGGTATCTTCTGTGATAACCAGAGTTGTGTGAAGCTGTCTGAGAACCTAGTGATTCATGACAGGTCGAAACACATAGAGATCAAATATCACTATATCAGGGATATGGTGCAGAGAGGAGCTGTGAAGCTCCTGTATGTTGCGATGGACAAGCAGATTGTAGATGTACTGACAAAGCCACTAGCCAGAGTGAAATTCGAATACTTTAGGGAGAGGCTTGGTGTTCTTCAGATCGATGACACTTCGAGGAAGAAGTGATGGACACATTTGCTGAAGCCATTCCAAGCATGTTGGAAGGAGGATCCTTCACATGGCTATGGATGTAAGCGCTGGATGATGAGCATCAGGATGATGTTCTAGTTTTTTCTTTGTATGATCAGTTGGATCATTTACATGTATATGTATGTACACATCATGTTGGATGCTGGATATGATCAGTTGGATCATTTGTATGTATTTTGTATATGCATCATGTTGGATGCTTGGACCATGTATCTGTATATGTATCAGGGGGATACATTGTATGATCAGGTAGATCATGTATGTTGATATGTATCATGTATCTATATATGTATTAGGGGGATACATTGTATGATCAGGTAGATCATGTATGATGATATGTATCAGGTAGATACTTGGTATGCATCAGGTGGATGCATTGTATGATCAGGATGATCATGATGACGAGCTTCAGGATGTTGCTCCAAATGATATGTACCAAGATGGTACAGTGATGATGATCAGGATGATCATATGTATCAGGTGGATACATTACATAATCAGTTGGATTATGTGTGATGAGTTTCGAAGACACATATGCACAGTGCCTTTCCGACATGGTGGTAGATGTGTTCTCCCATGTGCGTTGATGTAAGTGCAGATCCTTTCCGACATGGTGGTAAATGTGTTCTCCCATGTGCGTTGATGTAAGTGTAGAGCCTTTTCGACATGGTGGTAGATTTTTTATCCCATGAGTGTTGATGTAAGTGCAGAGCCTTTTCAACATGGTGGTAGATGTGTTCTCCCATGTGCATTGATGTAAGTGCAGAGCCTTTCCGACATGGTGGTAGATGTCTTCTCCCATGTGCGTTGATGTAAGTGCAGAGCCTTTTCGACATGGTGGCAGATGTGTTCTCCCATGGTCGTTGATGTAAGTGTTGTGAGCCTTTCACAGATGGTGGTAGGTTGGTCCTCCCATGCCGGTGAGTGTAAGTGTTGTGTTTGTGCATCTAGGTTGTGCTTCATCATACTCTATGGCCATGGACAGGTTGTGTAGTAGCATGTAAAAGATCCAGCGAGATCCGATAGGTTGAGCTGTGTGCTCGTAATCAGTTTTGGGATGCTCTTTCGAGGTTTTTTTGACTCATGTAATAAGTCCTGAGGATTCCACAGTATGGCTAGTGATGATGAAGACCTATAGGTGGTGGGCCTACATCCAGTATGAAAAAGGACTGGCTCTGTAGAACTTCCTATGATGAGTAGATTCAGAGATTGGTTGAGATAGCAACAACAGTGATGATGATGATGACGATGCATCAATGACGATGATCCCGAGAAGAAGACTTGTCTAGCAGATCTGTGTCGAGAAATACCTTCCTAGTTAAGAGAGAGTGTTGATGTATATGTAACTTCGGAATGTATTTCATCTATGTATTTCATATATTTATTGTACCCTTATAAGAGATGTGTTATTCCTCTATAAGGAAGTGTCGTCATGTGTATTGACAAGTGTCGCAAGTGTGTGTACTTGGTGAAGGCTTATTAGACCACCATGTGTGGGGTCGGCCCTGAAATATATATTATATGGTTGATGTACCTAGCTAGACAAGTCGGCCCCATAAGTCACTGGGTAAATAGACTAGTATAAATAGAGATCGAGAGATCTCTATTTTGATCACTCAGAAACTCACACTTCTCTCACTCAGAAAGTGGCGCACTAGTGAGGAGGAGGAGCATCTTCTACTAGGAGACTATCTCTGTGTATTTTGATTGTATTTTGGTTTAGCCATTGCTCTCAATATCTCTGAGGAAGTTGTGGGGTTTTTCACCTTAGGGTTTTCCCCACAGAAACTCTATGTCTCTTGTCTCTCATGCTTTTGATTCTTATGATGCTTGTCATGCTTATTATGATTGTTATGCATTGATATATTGTATATGTTATTATCTTAGTAAAGATCCTAGAGTATTGTGAATTAATGCTCAAAATTTAACGTCATCCGACCGTGATCCCACCATCTCCATTTGGCGGATATTTGTCAGCCCGCCCTTATAAAAAAAGACCCCAAAGTAGTTTTGTATTGTTACATTAAATAAAAAAATCCTTTGCCCCTTAATATATAAGCAATATAATTTTTAGGTTTTTATGAATATTTAATACCACAATACAAATGAACGTGGTATTATCTTGCTTTCTAGTGAAGCCCTCGTGTATCAACCATGGGCAACCATAGTCAAACAAATCCAACCAAACGTTAATCGTATTCAACCAAAGTTAACCAGGGTCAACAATCATAAACCATAGTGAACCATAATCAACCAAAGTCAAGCATGGTAAAGGAAAGTAAAACATGGTTAACCAAAAGTCAACCATGGTCAACCATAGTTAACCACGGTCAAGCAAATACAACCATAGTCAACCATCTTCAACCATAGTCAACAATAGTCAACCATGGTCGACTATATTCAACCATGGTCAACCATAGTTAGCCATGTTCAACCATAGTCAACCATGATTAACCATTGTCAACCACAGTAAACCAAAAGTCAACCATGGTCAACCAAAGTCAACCATGGTAAACCAAATTCAATCAAAGTTGACCAAAATTCAACCATAGAGAGCGATGGTCAACTAAAGTCAACCATGGTTAACCAAAAGTCTTTCGAAGTCAACTAGGGTCTACCAAAGTTAACAATACTCAACCAATGATAACCAAAGGAAAACATGGTTAACCAAAGTCAACCAAATTCAGTCATGGTCAACCAAATTCAACCATGTTATATGAATCTCAATGATGGTCAATTATGAAATTAACTAAAACCAACCATGGTACACGAAAGTCAACCATGGTCAACAATAGTTAACTAAAGTCAACCAAAATCAAGAAAAGTAAACCAAAGTCAACAATGGTCAACCAAAATTCAACCAAGTTAACCATGGTAAACCAAAATCTAACCAAGTCAGCCATAGTTTCCCATGGTCAAACATAGTCAACCATCGTTAACTGTGGTGAACCAAAGTCCACCATGATGAGCCATCGTTAAGAATAATCAACCATGTAAAACCATAGTCAATTATAGTGAACCAAGCTCAACCATAGTTAACCATAGTCAACAAAAAGTCAACCAAAGTCGACCATGGTCAACCATAACAAAGCATGGTAAACGAAAGTCAACCAATGTGAGCCATGGTTAGCCAAAGTCAATCATGGTCAACCATAAACCAACCAAAGTCAACCATTGTCAACCAAATTCAACCTTGGTTAACCATGATCAACCATAGTTAACCAATGCCAACCAAATGTCAACCATAGTTAACCAAATTCCACCATGGTCAAGCAAATCTAGCCATGGTCAAGAGTAGTCAACCATGGTAAACTAGAGTCAACCATGGTCAACCATAGTTAACCATGTTCAACCATAGTTAGCCATATTCAACCATGCTCAACCATATGCAACCAAAAGTAAACCATGGTGAACCAAAGTTAACCAAGATCAACAAAATTATTTCAAAGTGAGCCAAAAGTCAACCATTGTGAGTAATGGTCGACTAAAGTCAACCATGATTAACCAAAAGTGTGCAAGAGTCGACCATATTCTACCAAAGTCAACCATACTCAACCAAAGATAACGAAAGTCAACCATGGTCAACCAATTTCACCCTTGGTCAACCAAAGTCAACCATTTTCAATGAAAGTCAACCATGGTCAACCAAAGTCAACCATGTTCAATGAAAGTCAGCCATGAAGTTAATTAGTCCACCAAAGCCAACGACAGTCAAACAAATTCAAGTACGATCAACCAAATTAAATCATAGTGAAATAAATTCAACCATAGTCAACCATTATCAACCATAGTCAACCATAGTTAAATCCAAACAAGGTTAACTAATAGTTAATTATGGTAAATCAACGTCAACTGTAGTAAATCCTCGTTAGCCAAAGTCAACCGATTGAGGCGAACAATAGTTTGGTCACACAAATAATTCACCAAAATACTTGATAAATTAAGTATGCCATGAATAATAAATAATATTGAATATTTGAATAGATAAGAGATGATTATTACATAGGTTTGGTCGCCTTGAAATATGGTCGGACCATTAAGATGAGGAGACATGAATTTTCCTAATAACCTAACTATTAATTATTTAATTATTATCTTTATTTATGTTCATTACATTGCCACTCTCTTAGAAAGGCTTTGTCCTCGAAGCCTTATAATGTTTCTGCATCATTTTATGTGGTGTCATAGTTGAGGAAACATGTCAATACGAACTGCTAAGAGTCAAGCATAACTTCTGGTATGTGGACGGATCAATCCATCCCAAATTGATTTGTTTTAGATTGTTTGGATTCCATACAGATCTTTCATCAGGAGCATTGATCATATTAGTACCATTATGTTTCAATGGTTCCCAATTTTTTGAATATCGGTTTTTATGTTTAGGGTGTCGATAGCGAATTTTCACAATGTCATTTTCTTGTATGAGTGTCGTCTTTTGATCATTGATCTGAGATGGAAGTTGTATTTTCATCCCTTGAGGTTTAAATGTTTCGTTCTGTATATTTTTCAACTTGTTTTCTAACTACATGTTATCATTTTGAAACTTCTTAATCAATTCTACATGCGATTTTATGTCATCTTCAGACTTCTTAACTTCTTCCTTAAGATCTTCATTATGACTTTTGATGCAGCTATTGCCTTCCTACTTTTTTAGAAGTCTTCATCCAATGTCTTTTGTAGATTGTTCTATCTTCTGACTATTTTTCAACTTCTTAATTTTTGTGACTAGTTTTTTGTTATGATTTCTTAATCTGAAAATTTCTTCGAAATTGTTGGATAGTGTTTTATTACTTTTTGTGATCTCCGGCTTGTGTGCCTTTTTAGAGTCATCATTTTGTTGTTGAAGAACTTTTATCTGTTTTCGACATTAACCGACCTCTAATTCTTGAATTTCTAATTTATGTCATATCTGCATTAGTTCTTCATCCTTGTCGCTAAGGATTTTGTTCAACCATGTTATTTCCGCTTCGTAATCATTTATTTCTTTCTTTATATCTTGATTTTTCAATCTCTGATTGATATCATTTTCATCTTTTAATTCCTCAATTTGCGCACATAATTTTCTATATGATTCTTCTAGTTGGAATTTTTTTGTTCCTTGTACTTTCCTTCTATCTTATGTATTTTAACTATTACTTCCAATTTTGTATTCCTATCACGTAAATCTTCGTTGTCTCTTCGATAATACTTTAACTTGGCTTCTAATTGCTCTATTTGTAATTGCAAATTGACTTCCATGGTCATGACTTCTTTGGTGATAGATGGTCTTTCTTTGATTTCTTCAGCAATAGATAGCCTTCGACTTTTTCGATGATAGAGTGTCTTTGAATTTTTGACGAGGGAGTCTTCTTTGACTTCTTCGATTTGGTATTCGACTTTTTTTGACCAAGGAGTCTTCCTTTGAATACTTTGGTGCTAATTGGTCTTCGATTCCTTGGATGATAATTCATTTTCTATGGAATTGATTTCTTCTTTGGCTTGTCTTTCTTCATGTTAGCACTCCATAAATTTTTAAGATTAATCTTCATCAGATGCATTTGGCAGTGCAAAATGGATCAATTTCATGGTAAGGGTTTTCAGACTTGGCCGAGAAGAAGAAATTGTCCTCAGTTGTAGGCACCATGGTTTTTTAAGGGAAAATTGGTTCTATGTGTTTGTGAACTAGGCCTTTGAGTTCTTTATGAGGGACCTAGAATATTTTTGAGTTTATAAATTTTCCCAATGTTAAACTTTATGAAGCAAAGGGCTTGATTTTTATAATAAATCCAAAGTCTGAGTATTATGAAGAAAGGGGTACTAAGGCTTTTATATAAAAAATGATATGGCCAAACCTTTAATTAAGTTTTTATGGGGAAAGGATTTAATGTTTTTATGGTGGGCCAAAGCTTCAATTAAAAGTGGAGCAAAAGGTAGTAGCGCCCAACACCGAGGGCTTACCAAGAGTCGAGCCAAGGGGGCCCACGTATCACCCATCGTCTAAGACCGAGAGCTCCTCTGTTTTGTTACTTGATATTTATTAGAAGCAATGGGATATATAAGGAGTGAAGGAAGTTTTCTAGCTTTGCATGTGCAATAAGTCCCCAAAAAATAAAGAGGAAAGATGTGAGCATTGAATGGATATTCTAGCCTGCATGCTACCATTCCAAACGCAAATTCAACCCTTTGTCAAAACCTGCAAATGAAGGACTCAGGTCAGTGGTTCGTTTCAGATAGTGATGATCGCAATAAGTTCTTAGGAAATAGTATGGAGGTGTCTGATTATTCGATATTAAATAATGCGCAATCTCCATTGCTTTCAGTTGCTATCACTGCAATGTTCGATAAGTGATGATGAAAGGGGGACTGCCAATTAACCAAATCTCCGTTGTTGCACCGAATGGATCAACCTGTTGGACACCATTTAGCAGTGTTTTCCAGAGATTATTGCATCCAGAATGAAGAAGGAGCGTGTGCAGATGGGATCTATGGTCCACGTCGATATCGCATTAACAAATGCTCAGGAGATAAGGAATGAGGAGCTTGTGATGAGAAAACCGTTGACCCACGTGTCATTCTCTAGGCTCGTCGCATGAACATAAAATGGTATTAGAAACGACTTGGAGCCCATGCGATACCATCTTGTTTTTAGCAATAAATCCATTTGGCGAAGTATAAAATGAAGGACATCTATTTTCGGTGATTTATCTTTTAAGGTGACCAAGGTATCAAAGCTCCCAAACCCTAAACGCCAAATCTGATAAGGAACAGAGCACCATCTATCCAAGAAGCCAGGGTATTTGTTATAGCAAAGGAAATCAACCCTTCTCCAATATGATTTTTTTTAAGATTCTTGTATCCACGTCTAGATTTGACATTTTTTCACCCAACAGTTGATGCTGCCGCCATTCTTCGATAGCCGAGTCAAAAAATGTAGGGTTCTTGGTATCAAATGATGCAGCCCGGTCACTGAAGAAGGAGTTGAAGGCTCCCTAAGAGAAAAATATTTGGATTGTCAAGATAATGCCAACCAAGCCAAGGATCATAGAAACCCTGCAGGGTATCCTCCGTTGGGTCTTTTTGCACTGAAGATGGAATGCGATGGTTGGAAAAGGTTTAAGGAACGACAAGTTCAGGGTTTGCTACACATATTGGGTCGAGTTTATGGACCGTTCACTCACACAAGGTGGCCAAGCAGCTGTCGATCTCTCCATTGAGGATTGGATGCTAAGTCTTCTTCAACAGAGCTGTCACGTATTTCTCAGATCGAAAACCCTTTCGCCCACAATTGTTGTTATCAGTTTCGCGGCTTCTGCTATCATTTTTAGCCTTTAATGTTGGAGGATATACGTGTGTTTGCTGAGGTTGAGATACCTGGTCGAGCTGAGGGTGAAGAGGGCGTTCGAGGAGGAGACATTGTTGCAATGCGAGCTGGAATTTCCTTGAAACGCATGTCTAGTCTTATTGTTGCTCTTCCTAGAAGGAGAGACAAGAAGATACAACGTGTCAAGAACGTGCAAAGAAGGAGAAGAATATTTGAGATCGTTTGAGCAGCTGAGGAAATTGAAAACTGAGTTAAAGGTGACAGAAGATCATTTGGAGCAAGATTGCAAATAACGATGGTAGCCATTCTCTTAGGCCTGCAGAGGCTTTTGTTTCTCTCAGTAGGAAATTGGACAAGATATCTTTGGAACACTAGTAGATTCATCTATCAAGTTTAATCCCGAACCCTCTTCCGAAAGAATAGATGGAAGTGCTTCAAACATTATTCGTACGTCATGGGCACATAGGTGTGCTTCAAATATTTTTAACCAATCGCCTTCACCAAAAAAGTGAGTGATTCTACTGTCTTGAAGGAAGAAATTAAGAGGTCACAGTCACCAGCTCTTGAAGTTGTTCTGGCGGCAGAGATGGAAAGAATAACGTATGCAAGCACTGTAGGAGAGAAAATTGAACACGCTTTTTTATGCTAATGTACATAATGATGGTTTCATAGCTGAAACTTTATAAGATAACAAGCAAAGGCATAAAAAGCTTAAGTCAAGGTCTGTTGTAAATTATGATAATTCTTTATCATCTCCTTGTGTCGGAAATGGGCATAAATCCAGGAATAAACCAAAATGAAGAACAAGAACAAAGCGAGGCTGCAGTTACAATTGATGACGAGGACCTAGGAAGGATAATATTGATACTGGTAAGGAAATTGATGAAAGTAAGGGAGATGGTTTATTGTATTCAAAGAGCCTAATCATTTTTACAGCTGTTATTACACCACTTGGAGTGAAACTCAATGGAGCCTTGGAGTGTAATTTTAAAGTACTAAATGATGTAACACCTAGCAATCAAATATACATCAAGTGAAAGGTTCGAAGCTAGTGGAAGGCAAGAAGTTAGTGGGAAAAGCCACTTGGAGAACATCTCAAAAATATCTTCTATCTTTCATTCTAGAATAAATTTGTCATTTAGTAAAAATGCTGCTAGATGTAAAAAAACAGTTACGCTTATTTCTATTTTGTAAAGTAGTGATAGATAAGGTATTGATGATGTGTCACTAAACTTGTAACTATTTTCTATTAGGATTAGGTTGAGTATGAGTCTCAAGGAAGCTATATATATTCTTTGTAATAGAAGAGTTAAGTGTGAAGAAATCAATTGGCTAAGGCTTGGGAGAGCTCAACTCTGTTGTGAAAGCATTTTCCCTAATACAATTGGAGTGTTGAAGCTAGATTTTTGCAAAGATTTCCTGTGTAATTGGTCTAGTAGTTTGTCTTTCTTTTCCCAATGTGAATTTGTGTATCTTTCTTTGTTATTTCAGCCTGTAATATTCTTTCATGCTTGGATAAATGTAGCAGTAGGATAGAATTCATAAACTATATGCTATGTTCTTCTCTTTTCAAGCATTTCACCATCAAATTTTTGCTAAAGTTGATATAGGATTCATGTTACATGCCTTATATCAATGGACTCTTCATTCTTCTTCTAACCCACCAACTAAAAGCACTTTGACTACTAGCTGGTTGCTACCCTGCCTCTGTTTAGACATCTCATGCAACAACATTGTTTATTTGTTTTATGTTTCATACTTTGACTCCATTGCCCAATAGTTTTCCCTATGATTATCTTACCAAAACCTTAAACACTCTACTCTATAGGAGTCTGACCTTCTGAAGGTGTTTTAAATGATTATTTTGAATGATGAATGCTAGTGTGTTGCTTCATTATTGACAATCTTGATGATTTCCACTATTCTGTGAATCTTAATGAGAGAGCCCTCTCTGTTTGTGTTGGGTCAATAGTACAAGATAAATATTGGTTAGTGGTTACCCCAGTTTACCCTCTCCCACAACCTAGGGCGTCATTTTGGGTGTTAAAAAATTCGCGCCATTGCCGGGGACATGATTGTTTTACTATCCCTAGGAGAACGACAAGTTTTTAGATCTAAATGTTGATGGTGAACAACAGTTAGACAATGAGAAGGTTGTATCATTCACCTAGCGAGTCCACTCATGAAATTTCTAGTATGAAGGTAACTCCACTGGTAAGATCGGTGACCTTATATCAGAATCGAGATGTCGAAAGTTTCATGGCGACTCCACATTAAAGAAATCCAGTGTTTCATTGTTTCACAGGCTGGTCTCTTCAATCTTCAAATTAGAATTTGCAGCTCCAGTATCTCAAGATGACTTCATTATCAAGAAGGTATGTTCCTTTAAGCAGGTCTCATATTCTTGGTTTTCCGAATCAAATTCCTAAAGTAGATTGGGAAACCTACTTACCAAAATTCAGAGATGAAAACAACGATAATGCTACTTTGCATTTAATCAATTTTCATATGCATGCACGTAAGCTAAAAATTCAGTGGCATGAAGGTTGTCTTATGAAAATGTTCATGGCCTCTCTGGAGGGGAAATCTAGGTCCTGGTATGAACAGTTGCCTGCTGCTAGTATATATTCCTTGAGAGATTTTCATACAGTATTCTTCGAGTATTTTAAGAAATCTTGTCCATTATTGTTGCTGGTAAAACACTGATGTGAATGATTTGACTGTTTTATTCAGAACTTAGAACATGTTTATAAAGATGATGAATTCCTGGATGACGAGATCACAAAAGCTTTGCATGAAATCCCTTTCCGACATCATGACATTCAGGAAACTCTCAAAACACGGTTGCACCCTCAACTGAAAATAAAGATAGCAGTAACCATGTTGATGATCTTTATATCTTTTCTTCCGAGCTGGATGAGAAATGTCCTCAGTCTTGTCAGTTATCTTGTATTTCTGAAAAAGATCAAAGCAGTCCTATTTCATGTTATGCTATTACAAAAGCTATTGGTCTAGAGGGATCTATCTTGTTTGATACATTTTAAAGACAACACATCGGTGTTTCTCTTAGAGCACAAGAAGTAGATCAGGTCTCAGATGATGCTGCTGATTTTTCATTGGACAAGAAAGTTAAATCAGGTCTGCATTGTTTACACAGTCCGAGATATGTAAGTGAAACTTCTTCCATTTTTTAGCATGTAAATCTGAATTTAAATGATGATAGTCATGATGTTCTTTTGAAGGAACCCATTTGTGATGATGATTCTCCACAAGAAAATCAGCTATTAGACACCATTTTCTTTTATCAAGAAGATAGGGCTATCATGTCTAATGATTCTGAAGGGTGTTTGTTGTTTGAAGATGCTTTAGATTATGATATGAAGGAGTATGAAATGGAGATAGATAGCATGCCAAAGAGAGAACCAGAGCTGCTCATGCTTGAGGGAGGTACAGTCAACACTTAAGTATCAAAAATTCACACTTCCCTATGCATTCTCATGTATCAGTAGTTGAATAGTCTTGTGGGTAAAATTGAAAGAGGTACTTGTATTTTTGTTGAATCCCAAGATAGGGTAATGTTTTAGACTATTGAAGATCCTTATACTAATTTGTTTCAGTCTAAAGGGAAGATAAATTTTTTTGCACTTGTGGGACATGAGCTCATTGTCGGTGGATATTTGGAGTGGCTTGTCTTCTGTTTTCTTTACTTGCTCAAAGGAAGCGTAAGCAAGGTTCGAGCAAATGGCCAGTTACTAGATTGGCTTCATTGGCACTTTTGTGTCATTTGATTCAACAGTTGCATTTAAGTAAAGTAA
This sequence comes from Larix kaempferi, assembly GCA_027924585.1. Lineage (NCBI taxonomy): Eukaryota > Viridiplantae > Streptophyta > Pinopsida > Pinales > Pinaceae > Larix > Larix kaempferi. The sequence goes on from BSBM01000486.1 coordinate 9,435,092, forward strand.
GATAGGTAGGAGGAATAAGTTTGCTCAACAAGCATTTTTCAGTATGTACATTGTTATTTTTTCAGTTTGAGAATGAGTGTTTTCAAATCTTCGACAGTTAGCGGTTGTTAGTTTCAATTTTTGGATGAAGGACCGGTTACAGGTTGCAAGTTGCAGTTGTCAGGGTTGGGAGCCTCCCAATGGATTAGGCACTTGGTCTATGGGGTTCTTTGCTACCTCGCAGGGAAGATATCATCCCTAGCTAGAGCCAGTTGTTAGCAATCCATAAATTTTTAAGATTAATCCTCTCCAGATAGCATTTGGCAGTGCAAAATGGGGCAATTTCATGGTAGGGGTTTTCAGACTTGGCCGAGAAGAAGAAATTCTCCTCAGGTGTAGGCACCATGGTTTTTAAAGGGAAAAAATGGTTCTATGTGTTTGTGAACTAGGCCTTTGAGTTCTTTATGAGGGACCTAGAATATTTTTGAGTTTATAATTTTTCCCAAAGTTAAACTTTGTGAAGCAAAGGGCTTGATTTTTATAATAAAGCCAAAGTTTGAGTATTATGAAGAAAGGGGCACTAAGGATTTTATATAAAAAATGATATGGCCAAACCTTTAATTATGTTTTTATGGGGAAAGGATTTAATGTTTTTATGGTGGGCCAAAGCTTCAATTAAAAGTGGAGCAAAAGGTATTAGCACCCAACACCGAGGGCTTACCAAGAGACCAAGAGCCGAGCCAAGGGGGCCCACATATCACCCATATTCCAAGACCAAGAGCTCCTCTCTTTTGTTACTTGATATATATTAGAAGCAGTGGGATATATAAGGAGTGAAGGAAGTTTTCCAGATTTGCATGTGGTATAAGTCCCCCAAAAATAAAGAGGAAAGATGTGAGCATTGAATGGATATTCTAGACTGCATGCTACCATTCCAAACACAAATTCAACCCTTCATCAACACCTGCGAATGAAGGACTCAGGTCAATGGTTCGTTTCAGATAGTTGTTACAACGTAATTTTCCACCTTGTGAGCATCAGCATTCTTTGGCCTGTAGGATCCATTTCACTGACTCAGATCCACTTTATATCCTTCAAACATACTATTTTCTCATTTTTTCTCTTACCCGCTTGTTGCATCACTATAGCAAGCGTACCCACGAGTTGCATCACTATAGCCCGTGTGTAGCATGTAAAATGGTAAAACTCACTAGTTAATTACTTTTTACTCCCAAAAAGCGGTTATTGGGTGATGTTTGACCCTCCATCTGCCTAAGTAACACCTCGATGTGTCCTTTCATCTACCTTTGGGAGGACTATATATTGAGCACATATGGCTTATGGATGGGAGGAGAATGAAGAGCAAGAGAACTCTAGTGGATTTTTGCTCTATCTTGAGTCTACACTCATTGATCCTTGTAGTTGTGAACCCCTATATGTTCACCTTCCAAACTCCTACCATAGTTTGAGTTTTCCATTCATGGAGGATTGAAGTGGTGGAGGCACAAGTGGATTGATCCAGATCTTGGTTCAGATTGGTTGCCAACAAGAGGTTGTATCATATTGTACTTCTTCTTGTTTATTAATAGAAATACTCATATTCTTGTCCATTAATGTTGTAAATGTTGCTTATCTTACATTGGGTTGCATTTACTTGTTATATCATAAGCCATTGCTATTAATGATGTTAATGTCCTTTATATATATTATGTACTTGCTGTATATTGGCTGTCAAGACTAATTTGCAGATTCAAGTGCATGGATTGGAAAAGCTCCAACGGGGATCTACATCAAACATTTGGATCGAGGTTGGTTACATTCTCCATTATCTTAGCATTGTCATTTATAATAGCATAGTTATGAGAATTGAGTTAATTCCTGGTAGTCAGCTATCTGTAGTGGTCTCCCAAGCCATAGTGAGTTTTCTCCAACACAAAAATGGCGACTCCACAGGGGAAAACATCCATGTTTGGGAATTTTTTGAGCATTAGTCCATAATTAGAGTTGTTGTTTGTCGAAGCTATGTGTCACTGATTGGTCATTAAGATACACTATAGAAAACTTGCTTTTTTATGAGCCATTGGACTCTTTGTTTTCCCATTTTCCTTTCCTCACCCGTGGGCTAGCTTAGCTCTGCCCATGTATACCTGCCCTGTTTACACTGCTGCTCACGGGTACCCGCAGGTATTCCTTCGACAGTAGCGTACAACTCCGGCTTTTGTTGATTTATGACTATTGGTTGTTGCTGGGTTGGATTTGGATGATCCTGAGTCTTTGCTAGCCTGTTTCTTGAATGTTCCATGCCTTGGTTGTGACCAGAACTTTTTGTTTCTCTTGGTTGAGCCTTGTTGGTTTTTTACCCATCTTTGGATTTAGCCTTGTTGGTTTTTTCTTTTTGAGCTCATTCATTTGGCTAAGTATTATTGTTTGGAATTTGCTGAGTTATCTTAGTGATCTTCTCGGCACTTAAGTGACTAAATAGTAGGATTTTGCTTGCATTTTTCATTTCTTTATATTGAAAAATACATATAGTTTTGCATTTTCCTTTTTTTTATAAGAGAAAATACAAAAAAAATCTACTTTCATGTACTGGATCTTGCATTGAGTGTTGCTGCTTTCATTTAGGTTCTGATTTTGCATCGAAAATATTAAAAGATTGCATTTTTATTTCGAAATTGTTGGGTTGATTGTGCATGTTAGTGACATTGTTTTATTGGATAGATGAGTCTAGGATTGGACGATTTTGCATACTATTGAGTCATACACATCACTAGTTTCACGACCATATCCTTTGAGTAACCACGGCCATTAAAATTAATGCTTAATCTTAAAATTGATTAGACCGATTTTATTTATAGGATACACCAACTAGCATAGGTTTAGAGTCTTGGAATAGATCATTGTGAGTTAACAATCCAAGACTACTAGATGAAACATTAGGTGTCTGACCAGGGAGTGGAGGAATCCATGGTATATATCGGTGTTCTCAGGAAGCTCTACTCAAACCAGATTTAAGCACGAGGTCACGAGAGGTTGGTTGAAGGGATATCCCTCTGATTCCAGCTGAACATGGGAGATATTTCCAGGGTTTGTTCATATCTGAAGGTACCGGAGGTTCGTCCTCTTGTGCTTCAGGCTTAGATACCCTACCCATACGACGGATCCCACTTGCAACTGTCCCCCTGAGCATTGGTTATATTGCGGTGAACATAGTTGCCTTACCTAGGTATCACATAGGGTACTTGCAGTGGTTATGCTATTTGTGTTCTGAGTCAAATAGGGATTGGATAGCATAGTTGTGTTTGTACAATGGACTTGACCCTGTGCACGCAATGAAGCATGGGTGTCTCTATAACTGATTCTGTTACCTTTGGCTATAGTTTGGGGAGTCTCAAGCCTATCCTAGGTGAGACATACTAGCTCTAGTGTCGGGAGCTCATTTAGCCACTCTGTTTGTCTACTATTGGCTGTAGTTTCTCTAGGTGTGTGCTTTTGATTTACTGTTTTTGATCGATAGTTGGCTGTAGGAGACATTGTGATTTTATATTCTCTTTGGAGATATCGTGGCATGGAGTCCTACTCTCCGCTGTTCCCGTCGGTTAGCTGGTTTAAAATCGACCGAGTTTTCACGTTGTGCCACTCGGGGATGCCGGTGGGCTCCCTTTGAGTCTTCAGATTCTTACGAGACATACATATCCGACATTATGATGGCTGCACATTCCGACACGGAGGACATCCCCATGATTCCATCGGGTGGGGTCGAACATACTTCAAACACCCCCACACCTTGCGAGGCCTGGGGGGGTGATCCACCTGAGACTCAACCTAGTTCTATTTGGTTGAATCCACTTGAGAACAATCTGTTCGATCCTTCGAATCTGGATAATTATTTTTATGGGATGTCAACCTTACCTCAAGACGAAGATGAAGATCCTGCGATCAACGTTAACCCGTTCTCATGTAGTATGCCTGGTTTCAGCACAGTTGATCCTCCCACTACTTTTTGCAGTCATGCTGGCACTAGTCATGGTGTTAGCAACACTACACCCACTAGGGGCAATACCCTCGCCGGGGTCACCATGTTGTCCACTCACGCACATAATATGAGGATTGGTCATAATCCTCCTAACAATGCTAATGTTGGAAGAAGACCACCTGCTAGGACTGCTCAACCCAATAGGAACATTGTTCAAAACATGACTCACCATCCATCACCTAACACACATATCACTACCCATCAACCCAGGACCACTTTCGCAAATGTTAATGCTCCTCCTAACTATGGCGGTGGACAAGTACCACCAACTTTTGCATCCACCACCGCTACTAGTAATGCTAATGTAGGAGGTGGGAATATATCTTATCCTCATGATTATAATGCCACCATTCCTGCTAATAGTAACACCAACGTTGGGGTTGGGAATACTTATCATGCTTTGGGTCACCACACGACTGCTCACGCTAATCCTAATGTTGGGGGTGGAAACATACCTCACCATTATGATCATTACAACTCAGTTCCCGCTACGAATAGTATGTATATGCCCCATAGTTATGGTGGCAACCCTTACTACAACAGAGTCGGTGCTAGCCACCAATTGAACCCACCTCAATACGGTTCCCAAAACACTCATATACCTACTTACTCTCATACAGGTCAGGTCGAAGGAGGTTATCCACCTTATGGCCATGGTCAAGCTTATGGTTCGCCAGGTCCTCACTATCAGTCGTTTAATGCTCATGGTCAAGCTTTTGGTCCACCTTATAATCCAGTTCCGTTCAACCAACCTTTTATGGGAGCTTATAATCAAGCTTTCCATCTGCAGCTCCTGTTCCTTGCACATTTGAATCTTCCGGATCTTTCGAAGCTCACGAATGATCTGGTGTGTCACAACCCTAGTTGGCCCCGGTCCCTACCAAGCTCCCTTTAGACATTCCCAAGTTTGAGGGGAAAGGTGGTGAGGATCCAAATGATCATGTCATAACGTTTCACCTTTGGTGCTCCTCCAACTCATTGAATCATGATTCTGTTAGATTATGACTATTACAATGCACCCTCATGGGGGCAGTTGCGAAGTGGTATGTGGAGTTTCCTTGGAACACCTATAGGGGATTCAACGAGATTGCTTTGGTTTTCTTAGACCATTTCTAGTTGCTAGTTCATTATCATACTGGTACTGAACTATTGTCTACCTTCCGTCAGAATAAGGCCACACATATTTCTGACCACGTTCAAGAGTGGCATGGGTGGAAGAGATTAGTGAAATCCAACATTCCTCTAGATTTTCTATTGGAATGGTTCCTTAAGTCTCTACTCCCATACATTGCTAAGGATGTTTTGATGTCTGACATTGTGATCGAGGAACAAGCTATCTTGAAAGTCCAGTAGTTAGACCTATTATGCTCTCAGTCTGGAATTTTATATGACATTATTCCTGATGCACCAAGAACAAGACATGAGCCCACCTCAAATCCTGGACCACATGCCTATGGCATTGTGGGATCTACAAGCACTCAACCTATAGACTTGGTAGCCAATCAAATGAAAAAAATTTCACTAAACTAGTCTACTCCTTGATAGGTTCACACCTTGTCCACTTCCACTTCATCATCTGATGTACACAATGTGCAATCAACAAAGCCGTCAGGTAACCAAAAACCTGGTGGTAAGAAAAAGGGGAGAAACAACCGTAGGGGTGGAAACAATGGAAGTAACAATAATAGCAATCGTAATACCCCTCGTAAAGAGAATGCCAACCCTCCTCAGGAAGGCAGAAATGCTGGCGAGGATTGTAAACCTAGGCATAAAGTGAAGTTCCCTTGCAAGCTATGTGGGGAAGATCATATTTCTCACTTATGTCCTCGAATTGAAGAAGCATCGAAGCATTTGGCACAGAGCCCAGCTGTGTTGAAGGAGCCCCTTCCTCATCATCAAAACATGGCTTCGCATGCTCCCACCACTGGTTATGGACCTACTGAAACGTCAATGGATTCTTCCAATACTAGTGGTTATGGATGTGTGAACATGGTTCAATTGGAGGTTTGTGTTTCTACTCGTCAACGCGATTATGGCGCACCACAACCTAATATGGGGAGTGAGCCTCCCCCTCCTCCTGACAATTCCTTGCATATCGAGAAGCCCTCTAATATGTCGCGGATATCAAATCCTAATGCTTGAGCTGCCCAGAACTACTCCATTGTAGAAGATTTGGGACAAACTCCATGTGCCATATCGTCTCTTGAATTTTTGCAGGCCTGTCCTTCTCAGAAGCATGCCCTTTTTAGTGCGTTACGAGTTCAGGATGGGGGAAATCCTAGTGTTATCAAGTTCAATACTACTGATGTACAAACTCACTTACCTTACCACGTGGCTTTTCAAATCCAGGTGGTGTGCCTTAAGAGTTTTGTCAAATGTACTATGGTTGATGAAGGTGCCTTTACGTCAATAATGTTGTTAACTTGTTGGAAAGATCTTGGCTCTCCTCCTCTGCTCGCATCTAGAACCACGCTCACTGCATTCAACAGTCGATCATTTAAGGCACATGGAATTATCCCTTCCCTTGTTGTCTGCTTGGGAGGTAAGTTTGTGCCTATTGAAGTTGAGGTGGTTGATGCACCCATCGACTACAACCTTTTACTGGGTTAGAATTGGATGTACACTATGAAAGCTGTCGCGTCCATTGTATTCAGAGTTATCTGCTTTCCCCATGAAGGTAAGATTGTGACCACCAATCAGCTGGATTTCGTTAACACTCCTTCCACAGCATCCACGGGATCCGTAGTCCCATAAGTTACTGATTCTCAACCGGCAACTGGGAACATAGGTGTTGGTATGTACCCTTAATTGATGGGAACTTATACTTTTTCTACACTTGTGAACTTTATCGAAACCATTTTTGATGATGCATCTCCTCCTTTGCATAATATGCCATTTCGGACATCCTATTGTACTGATCCATGGACTTTACTGTCCACGAGTCCTACGTTTGGAGACATTATGCACGTCGGAATGTCTGTGCCCTTGTCTATAGCTGAGCTTGCTAACGAGCATATTCAACAAGCCACTGCAGAACCAGATCTCTCTTCTTTCCCGACAGTCGAAGAAGATCCTGTTACGCTGCCTATTTGGGCAGCCAACTCATCTTGTTCACACGACTGCCTTGATGATACTTTTCCATCTAATGAAGCTATTAAGGAGGCCATGTGTGGTAGTGAGAGGCCTTGGGAGGATATGCATCATCGCTCTTATTTCCTTCCCAACCTCGAGCTCGCTGAGCAAGAAGAGTTTAGGATGACTCTAGTAGAGATGGTTGGTCACCCTATGGCTCTTTGGAGTCGCATGATGTTTTTGCGGAGGGGAATATGGCCAATATTTCCCCAACCATGTCGATCAACATCTCTCATATTCCCATAAAAGTGGTGAATGTCTACATCGGTGCCGATTGCACTCTTCAGCAGATTGCTATTTACACTGAATTGTTTACACATCTCCGGGAAGCTTTCGCCTGGTCATATGAGGAGATGCCAGGAATAGACCCCCGCATTGTTGAACATGAGATTAGAATGTATCCTACTGCTAAACCGGTTCGAAAATGCTTATGTGTTGTGAACCCTAGGAAGGCAGCTACTATCAAGGAAGAGGTGGAGAAACTGCTCAAAGATGGTTTCATCTACCCCATTCCCCTTACTGAATGGGTGTCAAACCCTGTTCCTGTGGATAAGAAGCAGGGAACGATCCATGTATGGACCGATTTTAGAGATTTGAACTATGCATGTCTAAAAGACAGCTTCCCCATGCCATTCATTGATCAGATCTTGGATGCTTGTGTGGGAAGTGAGATTTTTTCGTTCATGGATGGCTTCTCAGGCTATAATTAGATTCAAATCAAACCCGTGGACCAACATAAGATGGCATTCATTTTTACATGGGGAACGTTTCCATATCAGAAAATGCCCTTCGGCCTTAAAAACGCCGAAGCTACATTTCAGCGAGCCATGACCTACACCTTTTATGACCTTAAGAAGATTATGGAGGTTTTCTTGGATGACCTTGCCGGCCATTCTCATAAGAGAGTGGACCACCTCAAGCACCTCCGTATGATTCTTGAACGATGTATACACTACAAAATTTGATTGAATCCCAATAAATACATCTTCTCTGTAAGGATTGGTCACCTTCTAGGCTTCATAGTTTCAAAAGAGGGTATTAGAGTCGATCCTCTAAAAGTTGAGGCAATACTTCAGTTGCCTCCTCTGCATAATTTGTTACAACTTCAGAGCCTCCAAGGGAGAGCTACTTTTCTGCGTCGATTTGTAGTCAATTATGCTAATATTACCAAAGGTTTCATGTGCTTATTGAAGAAAGACACACCTTTTATCTGGGATGAGCGAACCCAGCAGTCTTTCGACGCCCTTAAGAAAGCTTTGGTATCGGCCTCGGTGCTTAGTCCACCAGACTTCGCATGAGATTTTATGCTTTATGTGGCCACGTCTCAAGAGACGATTGGCATGGTCTTGGTTCAGGTTGATGATGCGCTCATCGAGCATGTTATCTATTACCTCAGTCGAAATATAGTAGATGCTGAGCTAAGATATACTCACATAGAAAAGCTACCGCTTGCGACTGTCCATGTAGTCTAGTGGTTACAACATTACATTTTACTTAGAACAACCACAGTAGTAGCTCACATCAACCGATTTCAGTTCGTGCTATCATGATGCCTTATAGGGGGGAAGTATAATAAATGGATTGTGATCCTTCAGGAGTTCGATCTCGATTTTGCTTCGAAAAAATCGGTGAAATCATTGGTGTTTGCTAAGCTTATGTTGAACCTTTCGAGACTTGATGAGGATGTCATTCATGAAGATTCCTTTGTGAATGAGCACTTATTTCTTATCTCGTCCGAGGACCCTTGGTATGGGGATGTCATTGTATATCTCCAAACTTTGAAGTTTCCTCTACATTATTCACGAGACGAGCGATGGCATGTGAAACATCACGCTAAATACTATACCATCGTTGGTGACACTTTGTATCGCCAAGGAAAGGATTGCATTCTCCGTCGTTGCTTAACTAATGAAGAAGTGGAGCGGGTGCTTAATGATTGGCGTGCAGGGGCGTGTGGCGGTCACTTATCCGGGCTTGATACAGCCCAGTGTATTATGCGAGTTGGTTATTTCTAGACTTTTTTCTTTAAGATTGTGTTAGTGCTGTGAAGAGATGTCACCCTTGCTAGGTGTTTTCTCAGAAAATACGTTCGCATCCAGCGCCCCTTCATCAGGTCGTCACCATCGGTCCCTTCACTAAGTGGGGGTGGATTTCATGGATTGCAAACAAACTTCGGCTGGGTGGCATCACCATATAATAGTGGCCGTGGACTATTTTTCCAAATGGGCTGAGGCCATGCCTACCGTAAAAGCTGACGGTGCTACTGCAGCCCATTTTGTGTTCAATCAAATTATCACTCGTTTTGGTATCCCAAAAGAGATTGTCACTAACCTTGGCAATCACTTTCAGAACAAGATGATGGAGGATTTGTCTCTCAAGCTTGGTTTTCTTCAAGAACACTCGTCCTCCTACTATCCCCAAGCGAATGGTCAATTTGAAGCAGTTAATAAGTCTTTGAAGACCATTCTCCAACGTACCATACAACAAAGCAAGAACAATTGGCACATCATGTTATATCCTTCTTTGTGGGCATATCGAACCATAGTCAAGACTGCCATGGAATTCTCACCGTTCCAGCTAGTTCATGGTGTGGAGTCACTTTTATCGATTGAATGCGAAATCCCTTTGCTTAAACTGGCCATAGAGCTACTCCCTGACACGATAGATATTGAGCAACGTTTAATCCACCATGAGCAACTTGATGAGCAACGTCGAGATGCTTCTATGGCCATCGATGCTAACAAACGTCGTGTTAAGGTTCAGTATGATAGGCCTGTTCGTTCCCGGCAGTATGCTGAAGGTGACTTGTTCCTCTTATATGACCAAGCTAAAGAACCCCTAGGGGTAGGAAAGTTCAACCCCATGTGGCATGGTCCTTACATCGTGAGGCGCATCCTGGAAAAAGAAGCCTATAAATTAGAAGCCTATGAAGGGACTGTCTTGAAGGAGCCTAGAAATGGGCTCTACCTCAAGCGGTATTATGCTTGAATCTCTGGTTCAGGCTGATACTTTTGTATACTATTGTATAGTTGCTTCTGTACATAGTTTAGCTTTATTTTATTTTTTCGGGTCTGCTGATTCGCTTCCATTTGATTGACAAATGTCAGTAGAATCTCCTACATTCTTAGGGTTTGCAGATGGTGCTAGCCGACATATGCAGCAACTTGCTTCTGCCACCTGGGTTATTTTCTCACCTAACTACCTAGTTGTGTCCTCAGGAGGTGCTTGTCTCGGTCCTACATCTAACAATGTGGCCGAGTACAGTGCCGTGATCGAGCTACTTCGGGATGCTATTTGACATGGCGTCCAGTCTTTAGAATTCTTCCTGGATTCACAACTAGTTGTGTCTTAGTTGAATGGGTAGTACCGTGTGTGAGATCCTACGTTACTTCAGAAATTCCTAAGGGTGAGACTCTTGGAATGACATTTTGTTTCAATTACATACATACATGTTCCGAGAAGTGTTAATCATATATATGATGCATACGCGAACTATGTATTAGATTGGCATTTGTCACATTCACCGTGAAGCACACAAATGAAAGAGACATTCATACATTTGTACATACACACATATAGTAGAACCGGAGAACCAAAGTTTTTTATATAAATATGTCCAAAAATGGTAGTGTCATACAAAACTGGAGCCTGTAGCCCTAAAAAATATACATATCGATACAAAAAAACTGAGATCGAGAGATATCTACTCCCTACAAGGAGGCCTAGCTGCTGCCCCGATAGGATGTGTCTCATATAAATAGTGAACTGCATTGGCTACCCGCTACAGTAACCGCACCTAGTCACCAGGAACCCCCACTACTTGGCGCTGCATGGCCTCACGTAGTCGCGCCACCTCTATCTATGGAACCCTGGAAACCATCCGTGATAGGTTACGCTGCAAGGTCTGTAGAGTGCACCCTGCTGCATCATCACCTACCTCATCACCCCTACCCCGATGACCATGTCTTGGGAAGCCATCGGGTCTCACTGGGCCTTTGTCTGCGAGCAAACAGTCAACCTTTAGCATATGATACTACCACCAAAATGATTTTTGCATTTCATCTATAATAAAAAATCCATAAAAAATTAATAACACAAAACCTAAAAAGAGTAGTCACCAATGTCTCCGAACACTGCGTCTGGTGGGAGTGGCATGTCCCGATCCTGGCGGAAATCTATCCCTGCATAGGGGTAGTCCTCTATGGAAATGACCTGTCGGTCCCACCAGCGAAAAAAATCCTCAGTATATGGTGATGCAAGATGGCCACGACCCTATCGTGTTAAGATCTCATCCCACTAGGTCAGGGCTAGATCGCGGAGAGTATGAGGAGGGACATCCACCCTCGGACTAAGCCCCATGACTCTCTCAAAGAAGAAGCTGCAATAAGATGCTCCCATACCTGAAGTTTTTTGCCTTCCCTTCTTTTCATTCTGTCAGTTGTGTCTTCATAGACACCAGTAGTGTGGTGCACCAATCGAATACTATAGGTTGCATGCATTGTGGTGCATAGAACATCACCGGCCTGGATGCCTAGTGGAGTGCTTTGGATCCAGTGATCCGCACTAAGGTAGCCACAATGATCTTCATGCTCAGATCTACTATGGCATTGATGGGCACCTAACATCCTACCGCTCATGTGTTTGCGGGACAATACTGCGCTATGTAATCATGGACGGTGATCCCACCACCCACGGTATGTGACCGAAGACTGGCCACCTCACCTCGACGAGACAAACCGTTAATAAAGTAGATGTCTTCCTCTTCCAGTGTGAGGATTTTCACGTTGAGACGGAAGTTCTGTGCATCAACATCCCAATAGTCGATCAAGCGGCGGAGTAGTAGGTTTTGGGCCCTCAAACCCCCTATACTCCAGAATTTATATAACCCACATGCTTGCAATGCTTGTTGTGCTTGCACATCGTTGCGCATGGCCTCATCTACTTGGTCATGCTCCCTCTCCCTCCACTCTAGAATCATCTTGGAGTGAGAAACAACAAAGATTTTGGTCAAATTCTTTTGCAAAATCATCTTCATGGCCATACCCACAGGCTACTTTGTATACAGGGGCAGGTACCTGCGGTCAACCTTTGCGTTGATTGTGAGTATCGTGCCCTACCCGCGACCGTCATAGTGATAGCCCGCGGGTGGCGCCAAAGCCATTTAGGGCTTGGCCAAACTAAAAATCCCACTGTTGAAAACTAAAATGAAAGCATTTAAATGAAAGGTATGGATGAGACTACCAACCTGCTCTGGATGGTTCGATGAATAGTCACTTGTAGCTCCCATAATCGGCAACTGAACTTTCAGGTGAAAACTAACCACAAAGCTCCAAATGGGTGAATAGTAAATATGAATTGTAAATTGTAATTTTTTATTACTATTTATAATTTTTTGGACCCACTTATCTATATTTTTTACTGTTTTGGACTAATATCATGTCTTGGAGTAGATTGTTTTCTTCAGATTTCTTCGGCAAAAGTTGTTTTGGACCATTTCACACCTACGACAGGTACGTTTCACACCTGGCATATATGTTAGATGCCATTCCCACATGCATTATGCATTTGACCTTTTGACCACTTTCATAAACCCTAGGTGCGACCTCGCTTCGTAAATGACATGGAACCTTCACACTGCTATAGAAGTGTCGTTATGTGGCGGTAGGGATTTTCCGAACATGGGTACCCTAGTTAGAACCCCTTTGTGCATTTTGATGCCCATTTCATTGTTTGTCCTTAGGATTGGGAGTCCTTTGTAGTCACGCCATGACGTTGCGATGAAGACTCATACTCTACTTTATCTTATGCTGGCCATCTCCCTTAAGGACTCCCCTCAGTTATATCATGTTGTGATTGCATTGCATCATCCTGCTTGCCACTTGAGCCTTGTGCCGACTTCTGCTTACTCAGTTGTTAGCCTGGTGCCTGAGCACTTTTCCCTATCGAGCCTTGCAGAGCTTCCATTTGTCCTTCACAATTTGATCACCCTTTTGACCCTAAGGGAACACACCCCCAAGTGTCCACATCCTGCATGCACTTCTTTGCATTGATCATAGGAATGTTCCACTACTTGGGACTAGTATGCTCATTATTTGACACTTGTTCCCTCACTTGTTGTACTATAAGCAATTTTATTCTTTTTCAAGCTTTCCCCAAATATGAAAAAGACCAAAAAAATCAAATATTCCAAAAAGTTGGACGAGATTATGGTTACTACTTCTTGTTGGCAGCTATTGTGTCACCTTTGAACAGAGCATTCATTCCACTCCATATACTATGAGTCGGGACTATAGTTGGACCTTAGGAGCTGTACTTGTATCTCGATTTCTCCACCGATTTGTTAAGCTTCCAGTCATTATGAAGTTCTTTGTGATGCCTCCTACATTACACAGTTTATATTGAGTCTATGTTACCTCAGTCTATCCATCTACTCATGCTCTTGTTCAAAGGAAGTCCTGAAACCAGTGTCGGCCACTCCTCAGATCTCTTGACTATTGCATGTTAGCCATTCTTATTGAGTTAGTCCGTTTCACCTGAGTTCTTCCAAATCTTTCAGCGTAGCTGGTACCTCACACTGGTTGATGGGGGATGCATTAATGCCCTCCTTCCAACGAGTCTCGTTCCGTCGACTTCAACCCATTTATTCCGGGACTTGAGGCTTAGAGTTCGGTTGAGTACCTTGAGTCTTGCATTCATTAGTGGCAGGTTCTCTTGCCATTGACAGTTTTGGGAATACATGAATGCCCCCTGATTGATGGATTCATCCTGGTGTTTGAATTCAACTCATTTATTCACACTCCGATGATTGTGCTCTATTCCTTGATGCCCATTTTCATTATTGGTGGGTCATCTCGCGTCTGTTAATGGTATACCTCACATCAGGTTCGACCCCAACTCCTTTATTCACTTGATGGGACTTGCACCGTTGAAGACTTGTGTAGAAGACCCCAGGCGATGGTGGCATTCAGTATGCTACCTATGACTTTGACTTTACATTTGAGATATCACCTCTAAGATATCGAAAGTTAGGGCCTCCAATTTGCACCAGTTGTTTCCTTTTCAGTAGGAGACCATATCTTATTGTAGAGGGATCATGACTATGATCACTTATGACATATATCCATTATGTACTGCCTATTCATGGCCATTGTATTAGATTGTTGTACTATACCGACATGTATTCAGAGATACTATTGTAATATGATGAGTGAGCTGCTCTTTCCACTTGTGTTTCCATCACTCCACTTCAGAGTTTTATAATGTATTTTAGCCATTGTAGCATCAATCTCTGACCTCACACATTAGGGGGCATCTATTACAACGTAATTTTCCACCTTGTGAGCATCAACATTCTTTGGCCTATAGGATCCATTTCACTGACTTAGATCCACTTTATATCCTTTAGACATACTATTTCCTCATTTTTCCTCTTACCTTCTTGTTGCATCACTATAGCAAGCGTACCCGCAAGTTGCATCACTATAGCCTGCGGGGAGCATGTAAAATGGTAAAAATCACTAGTTAATTACTTTTTACTCCCAAAAAGCGGTTATTGGGTGACCTTTGACCCTCCATCTGCCTAAGTAACGCCTCGATGTGTCCTTTCATCTACCTTTGGGAGGACTATATATTGAGCACATATGGCTTATGGATGGGAGGATAAAGAAGAGCAAGAGAACTCTAGTGTATTTTTGCCCTATCTTGAGTCTACACTCATTGATCCTTGTAGTTGTGAACCCCTATATGTTCACCTTCCAAACTCCTACCATAGTTTGAGTTTTCCATTCATGGAGCATTGAAGTGGTAGAGGCACAAGTGGATTGATCCAGATTGGTTTCCAGCAAGAGGTCGTATCACATTGTACTTCTTCTTGTTTATTAATAGAAATACTCATATTCTCGTCCATTAATGTTTTACATCTTGTTTATCTTACATTGGGTTGCATTTACTTGTTATGTCATGAGCCATTGGTATTGATGATGTTAATGTTGTTTATATATATTATGTACTTGTTGTATATTGGCTATCAAGACTAATTTGCAGATTCAAGTGCACGGATTGGAAAAGCTCTAATGGGGATCTACATCAAACATTTGGATCAAGGTTGGTTACATTCTCCATTATCTTAGCATTGTCATTTATAATAGCATAGTTCTGAGAATTGAGTTAATTTCTGGTAGTTAGCTGTCTGTAGTGATCTCCCAAGCCATAGTGAGTTTTCTCCAACACAATAGTGATGATCGCAATAAGTTCATAGGAAAGATTATGGAGGTGTCTGATTATTCGATATTGGATAACACCCAATCTCCATCACTATCAGCTTCTATCACTACCACGTTCGACAAGTGATGATGAAAGGGGGACTGACCATTGACCCAATCTTTGTTGTTGCACCGAATGGATCAACCTATTGGACACCATTTAGCAGTGTTTTCCAGATATTATTGCATGCAGAACGAAGAAGGAGAGTGTGCAGATGGGATCTATGGTCCACATAGACATCGCATTGACAAAAGGATCGGTAGATAAGGAATGAGGAGCTTGCGATGAGAAAACCATTGATCCACGTGTCATTCTCTAGGCTCGTCGCATGAACATAAAATGGTATTAGAAATGACTTGGAGCCCATGCAATACCATCTTGTTTTTAGCAATAAAGCCGTTCAGGGAAGTATAAAAGGAAAGACGTCTATTTTTCGGTGATTTATCTTTTAAGGTGACCAAGGTATCAAAGCTCCCAAACCCTAAACACCAAATCTAATAAGGAAGAGAGCGCCATCTGTCTAAGAAGCCAGGGTATTTTCTATAGAAAAGGAAATCGTGTGATGAACCTGCAATCATTAATTAATTAATCCGAATACATGAGATATCAGAAATAATAGAACTCAAGATCATTTTTATATTGATCACGGGCCACTTCGAGGGGGAAACCTACTTTGAGCAAGCTCAATACAATTAACTTCACGGTGCCTTCATAGGCCTCAACACACACTTATATACTAAGTCTAGGCGCCAATACCATGGGTCAATACTATGTGTCAATACAAACCATGGGATAAGTCTAGGCACCAATACTATGAGTCAAAACCATGGGACATATAATACTATGGGACGACTTACAAAGCATATGCATCCAATACTATGGGTCAATACTATGGGCTAATATAAACTATGGATCAACAAATACTACGGGACGACTTACAAAGCATATGCGTCCAACAACAATATACTAATAAAGTAAACACATGGGTTCCTAACATCCCCTCTCCCTTAGAAAAAGCTTTGTCCTCAAAGCTTTAGATGTGGAAATTGATGCAGAATCTGAAGGAATGGGTCCCTTGTATCATCCTCGAGTTGCATTCCGAGCCACTAGCGCGTTTGGAGTTTCAGGGAGGATTGCATGGAAGGCTGTAGACGAAGAAGAACCATATCAGCGATGTGAAAAGTGCACTCAGAACGGTGCTAATCGGCTTGTTGTTTCAGTCGAATTCTTGCCATGTGAAAATTGTCCCGCAGAATGAGAAGAAGCTGATCATGGTTTCGAAGAATTGAGTCAATTGCCTGAACTGGGGAGCTGCTGAAGGCGTATGGAAGAAGAACTGGTGGTTCCTGTACAGAGACTGCTTCATATGGTGTCCTTTGAGATGTGGTACTATACCACTGGAGCGGTTCTAGGAAATCCATAGAAATAGTTGTCCCAATCTGTGGAGGGATGGGTAAGGGTTCGAGCAATCCCGAAAGGAGGGTCGTTTCACCCTTGTTGACCTGGAAAGTATCACAGTCAACCACCATCCGTTGAATTGTCCTTTTGAGTCCCTTACAAAAGAAGTTACATTGTTCCTGGTCATACGTTTTGAGGAACCCAGAGTGCCCTACTGATGAAGAAGCATGGAGTTCATAGAAGAGATAGACCCATTGAACAGATTGCAACCAATTTGGAACAAGCAGAAGAATAACTGTAAGAGAAACTGGGTCATCAAATGTGCGAGGAGGAGCATCTTCCAACATATTGTCCTTACCCTTCTAGTAAGTGGTCGCATAGTCCTAACCCATGAGTTGGATAACCCATTTCAAGTGTGTTAGGGAGGAGACCCATTGTTCCAGGAAAGCTTCCAGACTCTGGAGATTAGTCTTGATGTAGAAATAATTCCCCAAAAGGGATGGCTGCCACTTCTGGACTGTATGCAAAATAGTCATCATTTCCTGCTGAGAGGTAGATGCGGCTAAATTATTACCGGAAAGATCTCTTGAAGGCAACAAGCTCATTGGTTCAGCAAAGACACATGCATATCTATCCAAGGAAGTAGTGGAGACTGTTGATGGGTGCATCTGAATGGAATGGAGCTGAGCGATGATACCATGTGAATTATTCTTAAGTATTTTTTACAGGCGATGTGAACTAATGATGCAGAGAGACACTGGTTAAGCCCATAAATTTGTGTTGTGCCCCATTGACTGAAAACTACATCCAAAGTTCAGCAAAATCCCATAAGATGGGGCCAAGCGTGCGTAACCATTGAATGCCCAAAACCACATCACATCCACCTAAGGACAAGGCAAACATGTGAGAGCGCAGGTTATAATCTTCCATAGAGATATGCACATTGTGACACTTCCCCTTGCAAGGTAAGGTGCCCCCATTGGCAACCATGACTTCAAAGTTGGAGCAAAGATGGACAAAACAATCAGCCTGTTTGGCAATCCGAGGATCAATAAAGTTATGAGTGCTACCAGAATCAATGAGTATGGTAAGAGGGAGCTTCTTGAAGTATCCCCTGACTCACATTGTTTGTGGGGTGGTGATGTCGGTTGCAGCATGGAGAGAGATCTCGGGTGGGTCGTCCTGATATGGGGTGTCAACAGGCGGGTGTTGAATGTCGACCTGATCATTTACTGTATCTGGAGCTTATTCATCAAGTTCTGAGGCAGGCGGAGAATCCACATCCAAGAGATAGAGCTTTTGTGGAACAAATCTATGTCCCCGAGTGAATTTCTCATTACAATTATAACAAAGCCCTTTTTCTCGACGTGGCTGCATCTCTGTTTCAGACAATTGCTTGATAGGAGTTGGTTGAGGAGCAGGCGTGATAAGAGGTCGTTGGGAACCAATATTTCTAAAGGGAACAAAGGTGGGTTTGGAGCGTTGTTGAGCTGTGATGTTGTCCTTGGCTAGCTTAGCCAACCCTAGGACTTCCATCTTGGCCAACGGATTTCATCCTTGAGACCACTGATCAAACAACTCCTATAGAATTCATCAGACAATCCTTCTATGTGATTGGCTAGTTTCTCAAATTCCTTCTGATACTCTCTCACTGTGCCAGTTTGGTGAAGTTTAGTGAGTACTCCTGTGAAGTCGTAAAAAACACTAGGACAAAATCGTGGCAAAAGGCGTTGGCAAAAATCTATCCAGTTTGGCTCAGGATGAGCTTTGATGTACCAACGGTACCATTGAAGGGCTTCCTGTTCCAAATGAAAGGATGCAAGTGGAACCTTCTGAACATCAAAAGTATTATGCAGACTGAAATATTGTTCTGCTCGGTATATCCATCCAGTCGGATCAGTACCATTGAAGCGAGGAAAATCAAGCTTCGGCCCATGAAAATTGCTGGAAGAAGAGAACCCGGTGGCTGCAAAAGATTCTGGCTGTCGGTTATTGTTCATGATTGAATGTTGAAGATGGAGGCTGCGAAATTTTTCATCCAGATCTTAGAGTTTGGTTTGGATGGCTGCAAGTGCTTCCTCCATGGTGTTTGCTCCTGTGCGAGTGACAACCATAACCAGTAATTTTTTTTTTTTTGTTGGGGGGGGGAATGGATAGGAAAACACAAACACAAGCTTATTTAGTAAGGGGAAATTTGGATTTGGTAAAAACTCGGAGGGGTAATTGGGGTTTGACTAGGTTTTTGACACTTTCTGAAGGACAGGGAAGCAAAAATGGGGATTTTAGAAGCAGGAACTCTATGGAAAAATTTGAAGGCAATCGGGTGAAAATTGAAGAAGTTATGGCAAACCCTAAAATAGACAAATGTGGGATTTCAGGATTTGGGAAGGCGAATTGGGGATAGGGTCCTCAGTAATGAAATATGTAGAATGGGATGATAAGGGTTCCCCGAAAATTTCAAGGGAAACAGAGTGAAAACAAGGGAGATATGGAGAAAAAACTGATTTTTTTTCCAGACTGGAGCGGCTACGGCTCGGAAGGGATCTGAAACATATAAATCTGCAACTGCCCAGAAGTGAACGGAAATAGAGGGATCTAAAACAGTACCGAATGGATTGAAAATGGCTGGATCTGGAACGGCTTTCAGAATGGATCTGAACGGCTGGATTTGAAATGGCGCAGCAGTGGTCGACAATAGTTCAACTGAAAATAGATATGGACCCCAGGTATGTGAGGCTTCCTAATAGTTCAGAGGTTTCACTCGGCCACCAATGCTGTCTGACGGCTTGCGTATTGGGGTAGTACCCCTCACTCCACGGCTCAGGTAAAACTGATAACCGCTTTGCCACAAATGACAGCTCTTGGTTTACCTCACGGGTGGGAACTAGTCAATCAAGTAGGGGTCGTTTCCCTTTTTGCTAGCAGGTCCTCTCAATGGGCCAGCTACTTCGGGGTTCCTGTGGTACTCCTCACAATGAGTTTTAGGGATTATTCCCAAGTACTTCCCAAAGTTAAGCGGATAGGGATAATTCCCAAATTTGAACCTGCAACAGATGCGAAAAAACAATTTGGCAGAAATTTCACCCATCGAGCCCAAGAAAGTGCTATGATACCAGATGTGATGAACCTGCAATAATTAATTAATGCAAATACACGAGATATCAGAAATAATACAACTCAGAATCACTTTCATATTGATCATGGGCCACTTCGAGGGGGAAACCTCCTTTGAGCAAGCTCAATACAATTAACTTCACGGTGCCTTCATAGGCCTCAACACACACTTATATACTAAGTCTAGGCACCGATACCATGTGTCAATACTATGTGTCAATACAAACCATGGGCTAAGTCTAGGCACCAATACTATGAGTCAAAACCATGGGACATATAATACTATGGGACGACTTACAAAGCATATGCGTCCAATACTATGGGTCAATACTATGGGCTAATATAAACTATGGATCAACAAATACTATGGGACGACTTACAAAGCATATGCGTCCAACAACAATATACTAACAAAGTAAAGACATGGGTTCCTAACAAATCGACCCTCCTCCAATATGATTTTTTTTAAGATTCTTGTATCCACATCCAGATTTGACATTTTTTCACCCAACAGTTGATGCTGCTGCCATTCTTCCATAGCCGAGGTAGAAATTGTAGGGTTCTTGGTATCAAATGCTGCAACCCGATCATTGAAGAAAGAGCCGAAGGTGCCGTAAGAGTGAAACGCTGGGATTGTCAAGATAATGCCAACCAAGCCAAGGATCGTAGAAACCCTACCGGGTGTCCTCCGTTGAGTCTTTTTGCACTGAAGATGGAATGCGATGGTTGGCAAAGGTTTAAGGAACGACAAGTTCAGGGTTTGTTACACATATTGGGTCGCGTTTCTAGCTTGTTCACTTGCACAATGTGGCCAAGCAGTTGCTGAGCTCTCCATGGAGGATTGGATGCTAAGTCTTCTTCAATAGAGTTGTCACATATTTCTCAAATCGAAAACCCTTTCGACCACAACTTTTGTCATCACTTTCGTGGCTTCTGCTATCATTTTTAGCCATTAATGTTGGAGGATATACGTGTGTTTTCTAAGGTTGAGATACCTGGTCAAGTTGAGGGTGAAGAGGGCGTTCAAGGAGGAGACATTGTTGCAGTGCGAGTTGGAATTTCCTTAAAACATAGGTCTGGTCTTATTGCTGCTCTTCCTAGAATGAGAGACAAGAAGATACAACGAGTCGGGAACATGCAAAGAAAGAGAAGAATATTTGAGATCATTTGGGCAGTTGAGGAAATTGAAAACTGAGTTTAAGGTGACATAAGATCATTTGAAGTAAGATTGCAGATAACGATGGTAGCCATTCTCTTAGGCGTGAGGAGGCTTTTCTTTTTCTCAGTAGGAAATTGGACAAGATATCTTTGGAACGCCAGTAGATTCATCTGCCAAGTTTAATACCAAACCCTCTTCTGAAAGAATAGATGGAAGTGCTTCAAACATTAGTCATCTGTCATGGGCACAAAGGTGTGCTTCAAATATTTTTAACCAGTTTCCTTCACCAGAAAAGTGAGTGATTCTACTGTCTTGAAGGAAGAAATTAAGAGGTCACATTCACCGGCTCTTGAAGTTGTTCTAGGTGCAGAGATGGAAAGAATAATGTATGCAAGCACCATAGGAGAGAAAATTGAACATGCTTTTTATCCTAATGTACAGAATTATGGTTTCACAGTTGAAGCTTTATAAGATAACAAACAAAGGCATAAAAAACTTAAAGTCTAGGTCTGGTGTAAATTCTGATAATTCTTTATCATCTCCTTTTGTCAGAAATGGGCATAAATCCAGGAATAAAGCAAAATGAGGAACAAGAACAAAGCGAGGCTGCAGTTACATCTAATGACGAGGACCTCGGAAGGATAAGATTGATACTAGTAAGGAAATTGATGAAAGCAAAGGAGATGGTTTATTGTATTAATCATTTTTACAGCTGCTATTACACCACTTGGAGTGAAACTCAATGGAGCCTTGTAGTGTAGTTTTAAAGGACTAAATGATGTAACACCTGGCAATCAAATATACATCAAGTGAAAGATTCAAAGCTAGTGGAAGGCAGGCAGTTAGTGGGAGCAGCCACCTAGAGAACATCTCAAAAATATCTTTTGTCTTTCATTCTGGAATAAATTTGTGATTTAGTAAAAAAGTTGCTAGATGTAAAAAAGTAGTTAGGCTTATTTCTGTTTTGTAAAGGTAGTGACAAATAAGGTATTGATGATGTGTCACTAAACTTGTAACTATTTTCTGTTAGGATTAGGTCAAGTATGAGGATCAAGGAAGCTATATATATTCTTTGTAATAGAAGAGTTAAGTGTGAAGAAGTCAATTGGCTAAGGCCTGAGAGAGCTCAGCTCTGTTGTGAAAGCATTTTCCCTAATACAATTACAATGTTGAAGCTGGATTTTTGTAGAGATTTCCTGTGTAATTGGTCTGGTAGTCTGTCTTTCTTTTCCCAATGTGAATTTGTGTCTCTTTCTTTATTATTTCAGCTTGTAATATTATTTCATGCTTGGATAAATGTAGCAGTAGGACAGAATTCATAAACCATATGCTCTGTTCTTCTCTTTTCAAACATTTCACCATCAAATTTTATGTTAAAGTTGGTATAGGATTCATGTTACATGCCTTATATCAATGGACTGTTCATTCTTCTTCTAACTCACCAACTAAAAGCACGTTGACTACTAGCTGGTTGCTACCCCGCCTTTGTTTAGACATCTCATGCAACAACATTGTTTATTTGTTTTATGTTTCATACTTTGACTCCATTGCCCAATAGTTTTCCCTATGATTATCTTACCAGAACCTTAAACACTCTGCTCTATAGGAGTTTGACCTTGTGAATGTCTTTTAAATGATTATTTTGAATGATGAATGCTGGTGTGTTGCTTCATTATTGAAAATCTTGATGATTTCCAGTATTCTGTGAATCTTTTTGAGAGAACCCTCTCTGTTTGTATTGGGTCAGTAGCACAAGCTAAAGATTGGTTAGTGGTTACCCCAGTTTACCCTCTCCCACACCCTAGGGGGTCATTTTGGGTGTTAACACTTCCCCTTTCTTTTTTTTTACGTAATAATTTAAAGTGCTTCCTTAACTATTAAAAATATTGATAATAAGTATTATTAAAAATTAATAATATTATTATGCAATATTATATAGTTTGTAATAGTTTTTTTTTATTCAAATTTTAGAAATGTAATAATAATAATTATTGAATTTTTTTTCCAAAATATTAGCCTTTTTTTTAAAATAATCGTAATAATAATATGTATTATTACATAAGCAATGATAATATTATTATTTTGTTTTGAATTTGGGAGTACTAAGGAATATAATAATAAATAATATTGTTATTATATTTTTGTTTTGTTTTGTAGGGATTACGTGGAGGTGGGAGGACGGAACGTAGAGGATCAGAGTGAAAGTGGTGGTGATGGAGGGGAGTGGAGGCTTATGGGGGCTGGCTGTTGTGGAAGGAGGGGTGGAATGAGGATGGTGGTGCAGGGAACGAGAAGGAGGAATGATGTAGGGAGGAGCGGCGAGAGCACAAAGGATAGGGGCAGAATGAAGGTGTAGGAAGACGGGAGGAGGAGTGCGCAGAGGGAAGGAGAAGAGCCGAGAAGGAGCGCAGTAGGAAGGAGTGAAGGCGATGGAGTGGAGGAAATGTGGGTCGAGGCAAAAAATAGAGGGTTGAGCAGTGTGGAGGGTCACGCAAATGTTGAGAGGGAGCGCAACTGCTGAGAGAGTATGAGTAGCATGGGGAGAGGACGTAGGGTGATGGATTTGGGGTTATCATTGAGGGCAATGAAGCATGATGAAGGTGCAATGTGGAGGAGTTGCGGCTGGAGCAGGAGTGGCGTGGGGGGTGTAGTGGAGGCAGCACGGTGGAAGGGTGTGAAAAGAAGAGGGCATAGGAGTAAAGCACGATGAGTGAAAGAGGAAGCAGGGAACAATGATGGTGGCATGGAGGTGGACAGGTGCAGGGCGGAGCTGTATGAAGAGTATTGAGCGATAGGCGTGGAGGGTTGTCGTGTTGATGGAGGAGAGCCGTCAAATGAACGAAATGTATGGTATGAGATGTAGTGCATGGGAAGAGTGTTGGATGGAGTGCCGGGTAGCAGAATGATGGGAGCAACGGTGGGGGAGTCGGCGTGGAGGGGAAGAATGAAGGCTTGTGCAATGTGAGGGTCAACACTAGAGGGAAGGATTGCAGTGGAGGTGGAAGGTGATTGGGAATGCGTGTAAGGGGGTAGAGGGATGAGGGATGAGGAGATGGGTGGGAATGAAGCGATTTTTTTTTTGGGGGAGGGAAAAGGTCAAACACCTACAACTCAGGGAAACCTGGACTTTGACTTTCTGAGACAAGGTCTGAATTTGTTGACAACCGGCTTGATCAAGCAATGAGCGCTCTGGTACCAAATGAGGCGAACAAAAGTTCTCTCATTCAAATAATTCACCAAAATACTTGATAAATTAAGTATGCCGTGAATAATAAATAATATTGAATACTTGAATAGATAAGGGATGATTATTACATAGGTTTAGCCGCCTTCAAATATGGTCAGACCATTAAGATGAGGAGACATGACTTTCCCTAATAACCTAACTATTAATTATTTAATTATTATCTTTATTTATGTTTGTTACACCAAGATCAACCAAATTCATTATAAATCAATTGTAGTCAACAAAAGTCAACCATAATCAGTCATGGTCAACCTAAGTAATCCAAAGTAAACAATACTCTACAATTTTCAGCTAAACTCCACCATGGTAAGCCATAGTTAACCATGGTCAACCAATAGTCAACCATGGTCCACTATTTTTCAACCATGATCAACCAATGGTTAACCAAAGTCAACCATAGTCAACCAATGTCAACCATTGTCAACCAAAACTAGCCATAGTCAACCATAGTAAAGCAATACTCAACCATAGTGAACTAATGGTCGACCATAGTAAACCATGGTCAACAAATAATCAACCATGGTCAACCAATAGTCAACCAATTGAAAACCATAACTAATGGTCAATGAATAATTAATAAATGGTCAACCAATAGTCAGTTGAAGTTAACTAATAATCAACCAATGGTAAACCAAAGTCGACCATAGTCAACTAATGGTTGACCATTAGTTAACATTGGTTGACCAATAGTTGACCATGGTTGATGTTGTTTTACCATTGATTGGTTATTGGTTACCTATTGGTTAACCAACGGCCAACCAATGTCAACTAATTAGTTGACATTTGTTTGATGAATGGTCAACCAATGGTTTACCATTGGTTATCATTGGTTATTATTTTTAATTAACATGGATTTCTAATTATTAAAATTATTATTATTATAATAATAAAAACTAAACAATCATTATTATTATTTTTTAAATTATTTTATTTTTAATAATAACAATTACTATAATAATAAAAACTCAACAATCCTTCCACACATGCCGACCGTCAACTAGCAAGTCATATTAATAATTAATAATATGACTTATATACATTGATGGAGTATATCAACCACATTTAAATGTGTGGTCATGGTTTATATATGTCGAACAGCCAATATAAGCCATATTATTAATTATTAATATGACTTGCTAGTTTTTAAATACAACTTATATAGGGCTATGCCCTCCACCCTCTACAACAGAGAGAGAAGGACCATCTCTCTTTTATTTAAGATGAAGTGTATTATTAATAGAAGATATCTAGGGACCATTCCCTTATTAATTCATCCTCACACAACTATAATGTCATTAAATAAGAAATTGCAATAAGATAAATATTAACAACAAGGGTTGTGCTCTTGCTCTCCTTTGGTCACTATCATGCTGATCATTTAAATACAGTTTAGGTCTGATTAAGGGTTGTGCCCTATCCCTTCCATCCTCTCATATTATACAATTAATCAAATTATGAGAAAACACCCGCTCTCCTCAGAAATAGAGAGAGAGTCTATCTCTTTTATGATTAACACACATATAACATATTGATAGCAATAACAACGTTTTCACTCCAGACATGATGCCCTCCTCCAATTCCTATGCATAGCAGTTAAGAGGGAGGAGGTCAATCCTCTTCAATTGTTAAAAATAAATAAAACATTGAAATAAAGAGAAGGATCATTCCTCTCTTGGAGGTTGATCTTCGAACAAGTGTAACAATAGAAAGGTAAATTGAGGGAGAGAGACATTTTCTGTCACAGGTTATTAAACACCAAAAGGGTTGCCGCTCTCCTCATAGTACAAAATTGTAATTAAAATATAAGTTATGAACAATGGTTGCCATCCCCTTATTTTACAATAACTTGGTTCTGTTATACCAATATCTATGTCTTTCCTGGTCCTTTCCATATGTTGATGTGTTTGAAACTTCGGAAGATATTCACTTATATATTGTATGTATTACATTTGTACTTTATTGTATCCCCAATAGAGATGTCTTATTCCTCCAATCCAAAGTGTCGTCATTTGTATTATATTGTTGTACCTCCAATGACGATGTTTGTTCCTCCGGGTCGGAGAAGTCATTATTGTACTTGAGTCATGTAAAGTCATTGAGGTCCATGCTCCCATGTATCACAGGGCATTAGACCCTGGAGTAGTGTTGCAAGTTATATTGTAAGTGTCGTAACTTATATTTGATGGGTTATTAGACCACCTTGGTGGGGTCGGCCCTGTATGAGTCATGTGGGTTAAAGGGTTATTAGACCACCCTAGTGGGGTCGGCCCAGTGACAAGTGGTAATGGGTTATTAGACTCTCTTAAGGGAGGTTGGGCCAGTTAGAGTGAAAGGCAGGTCAAGTCATTGTATAAATAGAGAGTGTGACTCTCTCATTCTATTCATTCACTCACTAAATCACTTCGCATTAGTGAGAGAGAGGAGGAGTGCGTACAAGTGGAGGAGGAGCAGCTACTAGGAGACTATCTCTTGTTTTGGGGTTTGATCTTTGTGATCTTTGTATTGGTGCTCATTCTATCTCTAAGGAAGTTGAGGGGTTTTTCACCTTCTTGGTTTTCCCTGGTGAAATGCTTTGTGTCTCTTGTCTCTTGTGTCTTGATATGTTGTACATGCTGTTCTCTTAGTTAAGATCCTAGATCAGATTGAATTAAATGCTAAAAAAATAACACCATAGAGACCCCCTGTACTTAATTTATTAATAGAATTAAATAAAATTCTGCAAGAGGGTCGGCTCTCCTCTATGGAGGTCACCCTTCCTCTTCGACACTATTAACCATGGAGACCTTTTTACCAACTTAAAAGTTTGAACAACGTAAATAAACATACGAGCATGTATATAATGATAAAATATTAGCAGGGTAATCTACATACTTGCAAACACAAAGAATAATTTGGTAGCACCTACCTTGGGCATCCCTTCACCACATATGCAGACACCTTCCTCATGAAAAATATTGTCATCTTTCTTCATAATAAGATGGCAGCTAACATACCGAAGAAAGGTATCGAGAGAGACGCATCTCGAGCTCCTGCGACCGCCTTCTTTTTGTTGATCCCCCAAAAACATATGAAGAGCATCCCCCCTTCATTATGCCTCTCACACGAGACCCAATAACTAAATTAAGATGGTAGTTACTTCCCTTAGTATATGGGGTTGGTTTCTTCTTAACAAGGCGTGAATTTCCCCCTCTTTCAGTTAGAGTCAAGTTCTGGTTGTACGGGGAAACCCTAAATGTCAACCTCCATTAAGATCTTGCTAGAAACGCTAACTGCAATATTTCTCCATTAATATTATTTCTCATCACACTTATTACATGTTCACTTCGTTATATTCTCCTAACATTCACTTCTCTCTTGTATTTTTTTCCAACAGCAAAAAAAAAAAAAAAAAAAAAAAAAAAACACATACTATTGATATTCGATTAAGAATCAAATAGTACAAAAATGTTCTTCTCTACATAGACTGTAGATACCAAAGGAGTCAAAAGACCTTCTAGGCCATACGAGACATTCTAGAATAAATTCTAAAGATATACATACATCGATCAGATCAATATTATAGGATGTGATCAGATATATTAAACAAAAATTTCAGAACTAAATAAACTTTTATTGTCGAGTTGAATCACTCAAAAAGCCTTGTAATTCCCCTATCACAGGAATGATTATCCATAATCTCTTCCCATACCAAAATAACTTCTTCACCTTCTAGAGCCCGCTTTGAGGGTTTATCAGCTAAGGAATTATGCTTTCTGTAGATGTGTTCCAAAGAAATGTTCCTGAAAATGCTTAATAATTTCTTTATCCTTTGGCACGAGTGAAGTAAAGAGATGAATTTTAAATTATATTCTCCCTTCTCCCATTTTTTAGTCACCCTAGAGACACCACATATATGCAAATCATCTATCCCAAAAACAGTGGAGAGTTTTAGAACGCACCAAAAAGCCATGAACTTATCTTTCATATTAGTGCCTTTTCAAGAGTTGAGTCTTAACGTAAAAAAATGATTCTGGTTTAGGTAGATAGCACCACCAGTTACACAGAAACCATCTTTAGCTACGCCGTCAAAGAAGAGAACAGGGAACAAAAACTTAGGATCGAAGTTGCCAATTTTTTGAATGTTTGTAGAGGTCCGAATATTGGGGAGAGAGAGATGCGTATTGATAACTTAAATACTTAAGTTCTGAAGACTCAGAATCTGATATATTCTACAGCCCCCTGAGTCTTGAAGGATAATATACCTGTCCCATTCCCATGCATAAGGATCCGTGAACCCCAAATATTTTGCCTTTATCCAGGAAGACCCTTCATTCAAACAACATTTATTTTTTATTCTGTCAAGAGTGGCCATATCATTTTCCTTCAGAAAGCATAAAATTTCATTAGTTAGTTTATATGTTTCATCGTGTAATGTCTTGAATTTTGGACTAACTATTTTTGTTGTTATATTGGGCCACGACCCCAACACTTATGTTTTATTTTGAGTATTGGACATAAGCCCTAGCACCTATGATTTACTCTTTTATATATTGACATATCGGGAAAGGACCCTAACTGACTTCTTTATTTGAGTGTATACTGGGCGAGAAGGCCCTAATGTTTTAATGATGTTCTTCAGCTTTGATATGGGTACAAACCCTAATATACCGAGATGATCTTTTGTTACTTACTATGCAAAGCTATGATTTTTACATGATTTGACTTATGAGTGTGTTGAACATGGACTCAGAAACACACATATAACTGACATACTGGGCATAAGCCCCAATGTACCTAGAAGAATGTTTATGTACTAGGCATAAGCCCTGAGGTACATTGAGTGTTGGGCCTAAGCCCTGGAGCACTCCAAGCTTGATAAACAAATACCGGATCCGAGGCAACTTAAATATTCTAGATGTGCCTCACAATCACATTCTATCACTAGTGTTGAGTAGAGGCTCTGGAATTGCACTAGCATAACGCCCATGTGAGAGTGTTGAGTTAAAAAGGCTCTGAAGAGCACTCAGGGTTATAGTAGATGTAGGCTTTTAAATTAGAATTAATTCTTCAGCATTGTTCTCATTACAAACATTATCAACACTTAGAGGTTTCACCCATAAACCAGTGGACAGTCTAGCAGGTCTAGCCAAGCTAGCCTGTGATAGACAACATCCCATCAACAAACTTAGGGTTATCATTATATTTCTCAATAATGATGTTTTCGGTCTGAATTGTCGTACTATTTCATAGTGCAAGGATTAATTCTGTTTCTCTTTTAAATCTTTCATTGTTATTCTCTTGGTGCTTAAGAAATGACAATAGCATCAAATCAAACAACGATTCTCTTAGTTACTTTATACATCAAAACATAGATTTAACAGTAGCAATGATTATTATTTTTTTTCCTTTCCAACCATGGTATCATTCCATTCCACTATCTATACGTTTTCATTTAAATAGTCAATCATTAAATCAAAAGTGACATCAAACCTTACTCATGAATCAAATCCCAGTACCAACAAGTGCATTCCACATCTTTAAACTATAGTACTTTTAACCATTGAAACAAATGTCATGAGATCGAGTCTCATTGACTTTTATAGGAAGACCAAGCCATAGTCGAGGAAACCAAATAACGTATTGTTTTACACAGAAGCAGTTACACATCCAAACAAGTGTTTCCTTTACCATTTAGCAAACACATACAGCCAGTCTTTTCAACATAAAATGCAAGGTCAAGGATTCAATCCCTCTAGGCTTCCATGTAAAAGAAACTACCAGAAAACACACACAAAGAAGAACCAAAGTGAATCCCCATAGGAATGTAAGGAAACCAAAACATGGTTTCGCTCTTCCCACCAACACATCGTGACTGGTAGCGATTTCATAACCAAGAATTGAAAATCCATTTCAACAGACAAGGTCACGATAGCCACATAGGGAATCCAAACTTATAACCATTACTTCATACAAAGAAAACAAAGAGACCAGTAAAGGCATTTTTCTTTAATACAGGTATAAATACTAATAGAACATGCAGAGGCCAATACCTCCCTTACTATTCTTCTAAACAGTAGACAGAGTCAAAGTCAGTTCTTAATAAACGCAGGTATGACAAAATCACGATTTCCTATGATAAATTACTCAAACGACAACCTTCATATTTAAAAGCAACTAACAAGCAAACCCATAAATCAAACTACTCTTACCATAAGAACACGCAGAAACTAGACAGTGTGCCAATCGATTATAGATTCATACAGTAAGCCATTTCCTCCATTTCACAGGACCAAGGATTGTTTTATAAACAAAATATGCAAACATATAAAACCCAGTCTTATATTGGCTAATTACTATTACAACTTCCACAAATTTCAACATTGAGTCGAATGGCCAAACCCTACACTAATACCCTCTAGGTCCATTAAAAACAACCAGAAGATACATTTCACAATGGTCCAACCAATGACGACCTCAAGGAACCCAAAACTGTTGCAGTAAACCCAAACTAGGCTTATGAAGTTCTGCATAGCAAACACCAACAGTAAACTCCATGGAGGCGAGAGGGGGACTTCATAAATGGTGCAATCTGACTTACCATTTTCAACAAAATCAAAGTTGAGGTACTAACCATCAACTGGTGGCCATGTAGAAGGAGGATGCCACATGACCACCTTCCAAACAAGTGAACCACACGAAGTCAAAACCCTGAGATTTAGTATCGAAATCTATCAAATCGAAATAGTAGGAAAACGTAGTATCTATGCCACGAAAGAAGTTACCTTCTTGGTCAGTCGCCATCTTTGCATACGAAAACCCCATGGTGTGCTGACCATGAGCCAAGCTCAGGTCAGTACACGAAACCCTCAACGCATCCACATCAAAACAAGTGAAATGAACCACGAAGTTGAACCTTCGTGGGTGTAGAAACCCTCATCATAGCTGGCAGCGTTGGCCATGAGCCATCGCAGAAGTGCATTCAATGCTACCACCAAACCCCAAATATCTCAATTTGGACCCAAAACTCTATAGCAGTAGAGTCACGCTTGATCAACAAGTTTTATAAACACACAAGCATTGCAAAGGCCATAAGCATTGCCTAGTACTAACAACACATTACCTAGTCAATAATTATTATATGTTCAACAAATTTCACAAACGACTTACAAGGATTTTAAAGGTGCCAATATTTAACCATCACATACTTTTGGGTTTGGAAATTATTGCAACCATGTAGTAAGCACCCTAGGTGAATGCCGCTATACGTACACCTGCAAATAGATACAAATTGAATGCATTAGCGAAACTCGCTAAGTAAGTCAGCAATATGCACTTCTTACACCCTTCCTCTCGGCAACCCTACTGGGGTATTTTTCCCTTGAAAAGATCAAGCATCTCACCATGGGCCTCAACCGCCACCAATAGAGGTCTATCCCACTTGAATTATCAGTTAGACTTTAATGAACATGCATACATACTCTTAAAATTGTAAGAAGGAGATTTGCATTATTATCCTTTAAACATTGTACAATGGTGACAAATTTACACTTCTATTCATTACAACGCTTCCGCAAAGCTATAGGATTCACAACCAGTAAAACCATGTTTCTTATAAAACTAAGACTCTTCAAAATGTCATAAAAGAAGTATCGGTATAGTATTCTCTTAACAGTGCTAAAGTTAATTTACAATTATAATTCCCTAAATAGTTTATTACGGTAATGGAATTTTTTTTTTATTTTACTATTTTTAGGGACATTACAAGTGGTATCAGAGCTTAGTTACAAAAACTAAGTGACCTATTGGGCTCATTGCAAACAGAACATCCGCTGCCGATACTCGGTAAACATAAATTATACATTTAAATTTTATTTTATGTTAAAATAAACTAACACATTTTTTCTGCTCTTTATACTTATATAACATTTCAAGTACAAACACTATCTGAAAATGAATGCAGAATAGGGAAGCAACATACACGGAAATATGAACTCACCACCCCAAGAGCAAGAGGTGGTGGTGGAACAAAACTCAGATTTGATGAAGTCTATGAAAAATCTACAGGCAGAGTTCCAAAGTTTCTGAGATGAAAACATGCAGTAAAGAAGAGAGCAGCAAGCCATAAATGAAGCACTGCTTCAGACTTTAACAAAGGCAAAACCTCACGTATAGCCCACACTCTCAGTCAACACTTTTAAAAAGGGAAACAGACACACAAAAAGGACTTCCATCCCTTAGGGAGAAGAACAGGGATAACACATACCTGAATCAATGGAAAAGGACTATAAGAGCTCTTCCAACGATAAAGATTCACCACCTCCTTGCAAGAAAAGGAGGAAAGGTGATGACAACTTACAAGGAGAATTTAGAAAGATAAAATCCCCAACGTATGACGAAGAGATTAACTACGGGGAGAAGGTTGAAGAGTGGCTACTAGGAATGAATAAGTACTTCAAAGATCATAATTATTCTAGTGAAATGCAAGCCCGACTAGCCATATACAACCTGAATGGTAAAGCAGCCAGATGGTGGCGGGACATGAAACACACCAAAGGACAAGAATTGAGAGACATAACATGGGATACTTTTAGCAGAATATTTCATGACAAATATATGTCTGAAATATTCTTTGACAAGAAAATCAAAGAATTTCATGAGTTGAAAATGGGCTCCCTAACTATGGAGGCATTCATAAATCGATTCTTAGACTTGCTGCACTATGTGCCATACATTAAAGACGAGAAGGTCAAAATACAATAGTTCTTGGGAGGGTTGCCACCAAAATTTAGAGAAAAGATAGAGTTTGACATGCCCAAAACCCTTGATGTGACCTTACATAAAGCAAGACTGTGTTATGAACATGGACAACCAAGGAATGACAACCTCAATAGAAGTAGAGATAGGTTCAGAACCTTCACGGACAACCGCAGACTAGGTCTTAGATCTCCACCTTACCGAAAACATAACAACAGTTTTCCTCCCAATAGAGGCTTCAACCGACCTCAAGCACGACCAAGTGCACCCCCACCACCTGTCAATAGGCCAGCTTTCAACAAAGGGACAAAAGATGTCCCACCAACCATTTCTTGTTGGAAATGCCAAGGGCCCCACTACTACAGAGACTGCCCCAGCAAAATTGATGGCATTTTACACAACATCCAAGCAGAACCTACCATTGGGGACATGGAAAAGACACCCAGGATTTATGCCACTCTTGATGTCCAACAGGAAGATCACCAAGCCACCATGGTTGAGATTGAGGGTAAGATCTCTAACACAACCGTTTCAGTTTTAATAGATCCCGGTGCATGCCGAAGTTACATCTCCCGTAAGATAGTGGACACTTGTAAGTTGAACCGAGAGCATCACAAGAGACCGTGGCTAGTACAACTAGCCACCGTTACCAAATGAAAGGTCTCCAAGTTAGTTAAAACCTATGATATAGACTTAAACGGTTTCCAAACTAGGCTAGAATTAAACATTCTACCCCTAGGGTCGTACGATGTACTTATCGGCATGGACTGGTTAGAGGAACACCATGTCCTACTGGAATGCTTAAACAAATCCTTACTCTGCAGGGATGACCAAGGGGATCATAAGACAATTTGGGGTATCCCTAGGAAAGTGTCAGTCCGACAGATCTCCGCCTTACAAGCAAAGAAATGTATTCGAAAAGGTTGCAAACTCTTTCCCGTCAATATCCAAAACATAGAAACTGATAGGGAACAGAAGATCAAAGAATTTCCAATTCTCATAGAGTTAAAAGATGTATTTCCCGAAGAAATACCGGGATTGCAACCCAAACGAGACTTAGACTTTTCAATCAAACTAACACCTGGGTTAGTAACAGCTTCTAAAGCCCCATACCGCATAAGCACACCAAAATTGGTGGAGCTCAAGCTTCAGCTACAAGAGTTAATAGACAAAGGATACATTCGACCAAGTGTGTCCCCTTGGGGTGCATCGATACTCTTCATCAAGAAGAAAGATGGAACGATGCGGTTGTCCATCGATTACTGCCAACTCAACAAGATGACCATTAAGAACTGCTACCCACTACCTAGAATCGACGACTTGTTTGACCAAGTTGGAGGAGAAAATATCTTCTCAAAGATTGACTTGCGATCCGGATACCATCAGGTGAGAATCCGTGATGAGGATATCAACAAAACCCCATTTCGAACCCGTTACGGCCTCCACGAGTTCGTAGTGACACCCTTTGGGTTGATGAACGCAGCAGCCAACTTTATGTGCATGATGAACAACATCTTTAGTAAATACCTCAATAAGTTCGTTCTAGTCTTCATTGAAGACATTTTGATCTACTCCAAGCATGAAGTGGAACATGAGGGACATCTCCGAATTGTTCTACGTATACTACGGGAACACCATCTTTACGCCAAGTTTAGTAAGTGTGATTTCTACAAACCCCAAATTCAATACTTAGGACATATCATTTCCGAGAAGGGAATAACCGTCGACCCCGAAAAGGTCAAAGCTATCGACGAATGGCCCACACCTACATGTGTATTCGATATAAGATCATTCTTAGGATTAGCCGGCTACTACCGAAATTTCATTGAGAACTTTTCTCGGATTGCATGTCCCATGATGTTAGGAACCCATGTCAACCTTTCTATTTACTTTGTTAGTATATTGTTGTTGGACGCATATGCTTTGTAAGTCATCTCGTAGTATTTGTTGATCCATAGTTGTGTTATTGTTGTTTGGCGCATATGCTTTGTAAGTAGCCCATAGTATTGTTGATCCATAGTTTGTATTGGCCCATGGTTTTGACCCATAGTATTGGCGCCTAGACATAGTATATAAGTGTGTGTTGAGGCCTATGAAGGCACCATGAAGTTAATTGTATTGAGCTTGCTCAAAGGAGGTTGCCCCCTCGAAGTGGCCCATGATCAATATAAAAGTGATTATGAGTTCCATTATTTATGATATCTCGTGTATTTGCATTAATTAATTATTGTAGGTGCTTCACATCTGGTATTAGAGCACTTTCTTGGGCTCGCTGGGTGAAATTTCTGCCAAATTTTTTTTCGCATCTGTTGCAGGTTCGAATTTGGGAATAATCCCTATCTGCTTAACTGTGGGAAGTACTCGGGCATAAGCCCTAAAACTCATTGTGAGGAGTACCATAGGAACCTCGAAGTAGCTCGCCCATTGAGAGGACCTGCCAGCGAAGAGGGCAATGATCCGTACCTGATTGACTAGTTCCCACCCATGAGGTAAACCAAGAGCTGTCGTTTGTGGCAAAGCGGTTGTCAGTTTTACCTAAGTCGTGGAGTGAGGGGTACTGCCCCAATACGCAACCCGTTAGACAGCATTGGTGGCCAAGTGAAACCCATGAACTATTAGGAAGCCGCACATACTTGGGGTCCATATCTATTTTTAGCTGAACTGTTGCCGATCACTTCTGCTCTAGATCCAGTCGTTTTAGATCTATTCTGAAAGTCGTTCCAGATCCAGTCGTTGTTTCAGATCCAACCGTTTTTCGATCCCTTCCGTGGCGTTGCAGATCCATCTGCTACAGATCTCTTTCATGCCGTCGTTGCCGATCCATTTCTGAAAAAAAAGGGTATAAAATTCTGTTTTTCCGCCATATCTCCCTTGTTTCAACTCTGTTTTCCCTGAAACTTCACTGACATCCCTGCAATCCCATTCTACATATTTCATTCCTGAAGACCCTATCCCGAATTCCACTTCTGAAAGTCCGAAACCCACATTTGTCTATTTTTAGGGTTTGCCATAACTTTTTCGGATTTCACCCAATCGCCTTCAAATTTTACCACCAAGTTCCTTTCCTAATTCTGCTTCTTTGTCCCTCTCTACCAAATTTTCTCAGTCTTTCACCCCGCTTCTGAAATCCCCATTTTTTGCTTCCCTATCCATCAGAAAGTGTCTAAAACCTACTCAAACCCCAATTACCACTCCAAGTTTTTCCCAAATTCAAATTTTCCTTTACTAAAACAACTTTTGTTTGTGTTTTTCTATCCATTCCAAAAAAAAAAAAAAAAATCTCCTCATTATGGTTGTCACCCGTGCAGGAGAAAAAACCATGGAGGAAGCACTTGCAGCCATCCAAACCAAACTCTTGGATGAAAAATTTCTTAGCCTCCATCTTCAGCATTCAGCCATGAACAATAATCAACAGCAAGAATCTTTTGCAGCCAATGGGTTCTCTTCTTTCAACAATTTTCGTGGGCCGAAGCTTGATTTTCCTCTCTTCAATGGTACTGATCCAACTGGATGGATATACCGAGCAGAAAAATATTTTAGTCTACATAATACTTTTGATGTCTAGAAAGTTCCACTTGCATCCTTTCATTTGGAACAGGAAGCCCTTCAATGGTACCGTTGGTACATCAAAGCTCATCCCGAGCCAAACTGGACATATTTTTTCCAACTCCTTTTCCCATGATTTGGTCCTAGTGCTTTTGATGACTTCACAAGAGCGCTCACTAGACTTCACCAAATTGGCACAGTAAGAGAGTATCAGACAGAATTTGAGAACCTAGCCAATCACATAGAAGGATTGTCTGATGAATTCTACAAGAGTTGTTTTATTGGTGGTCTTAAGGATGAAATCCAGTCAGAGGTTAAAATGTTCTGTCCCAACACAATGATGGAAGTCCTAGGTTTGGCTAAGTTGGCAGAAGACAAGATTGTAGCCCAACAGCACTCCAAACCCACTTTTGTTCCCTTCCGAAATATGGGTTCTCAATGACCTCCCATCCTGCCATCTCCTCGACCAACTCCTATCAAGCATTTGTCTGAAATCGAGATGCAGGCACGTCGAGAAAAAGTGCTTTGTTATAATTGTGATGAGAAATTCACTCGGGGACATTGATGTGTTCAACAAAATCTCTATCTCTTGGATGTGGATTCTCTACCTGGATCTGAACTTGGTGAAGAAGCTCCAGATACAATAGATGATGAAGTCAACATTCAACACCCATCTGTTGACACCCCATCTCAGGACGACCCACCCAAGATCTCTCTCCATGCTGTAACCGGTGTCACCACCCCACAAACAATGTGAGTCAGGGGATACTTAGAGAAGATCCCGCTTACCATACTCATTGATTTTGTTAGCACTCATAACTTCATTGGCCCTCGGATCACCAAACAGGCTAATTCTTTTGTCCATCGTTGCTCCAACTTTGAAGTCATGGTTACCAATGGAGGCACCTTACCTTGCAAGGGAAAGTGTCACAATGTGCGTATCTCTCTGGAATATTATAACCTGCGCTCTGACATGTTTTCCTTGTCCTTAGGCGGATGTGATGTGGTTTTGGGCGTTCAATGGTTATGTACACATGGCCCCATCTTATGGGATTTTGCTGAACTTTGGACGTAGTTTTTAGTCAATGGGACACAACAAAAATTTACAGGCTTACAACCAGGGTCTCTACACATCATCAGTTCACATCGCCTGGAAAAGATCCTTAAGAAGAATTCACATGGTGTCATCGCTCAACTCCATTCCCTTCAAATGCACCCATCAATGGTCTCCACTACTTCCTTGGATAGATATGCAGGTGTCTTTGTTGCACCAGTGGGCTTTCCGACTTCAAGAGACCTTTCTGGTAAGCATTTCACCGTGTCTACATCTCAACAGGAAATGATGGCTATTTTCCATGCAGTACCGATGTGGAAGCCATCCCTATTAGGGAATTATTTCTACATCAAAACTGATCTCCAGAGTCTAAAAAATTTCCTGGAACAACGGGCCTCCTCCCCAGCACACCTGAAATGGGTTATCCACCTCATGGGTTATGACTATGCGATCCCTTACAAGAACGGTAAGGACAATATGGTGCCCAATGCTCCTTCTCGCACATTTGATGACCCAGTTTCTCTTACAGCTATTTCTCTGCTTGTTCCAAACTGGTTGCAATATGTTCAACAATGCTATCTCTTTTAT
Organism: Larix kaempferi; assembly: GCA_027924585.1. NCBI lineage: Eukaryota > Viridiplantae > Streptophyta > Pinopsida > Pinales > Pinaceae > Larix > Larix kaempferi. The sequence continues at coordinate 9,473,340 of BSBM01000486.1, forward strand.
GAACTCCATGCTTCTTCATCGGCAGGGCACTCTGGGTTCCTCCAACAGTATGACCGGAACAATATAACTTCTTTTGGAAAGGACTGAAAATGCCAATTCAACAGATGGTGGTTGACTGTGATACTTGCCAGGTCAACAAGGGTGAAACGACACTCCTTTCGAGATTGCTTGAACCCTTTCCCATCCCTACACAGATTTGGCCAACTATTTCTATGGATTTCCTAGAAGCGCTACAGTGGTACAATACCACGTTTACAAGGACACCATATGAAGTAGTCTATGGAAAGGCACCACCAGTTCTTCTTCCATACACCCTCGGAAACTCCCTAGTTCAGGCAATTGACTCGGTTCTTCGAAACCGCAATCAGATTCTTCTCATTCTACAGGACAATCTTCACATGGCAAGAATTTGACTGAACCAACAAGCCGCTAAGCACCGTTCATAGCACATTTTTCTCACAGCTGATATGCTTCTTCTTCAGCATTCCAAGCAATCCTCCTAAAACTCAAAAGGCATTAGTGGCCCGGACTGCAACCCAAAGATGCTATAGGGGAACAACTCCGTCCAATTCTGCATCAATTTCCACATCTAGAGCTTTGAGGACAAAGCTTTTTCTAAGGGAGAGGGGATGTTAGGAACCCATGTCAACCCTTCTATTTACTTTGTTAGTATATTGTTGTTGGACGCATATTCTTTGTAAGTCATCGCGTAGTATTTGTTGATCCATAGTTGTGTTATTGTTGTTTGGCGCATATGCTTTGTAAGTTGCCCATAGTATTGTTGATCCATAGTTTGTATTGGCCCATGGTTTTGACCCATAGTATTGGCGCCTAGACTTAGTATATAAGTGTGTGTTGAGGCCTATGAAGGCATGGTGAAGTTAATTGTATTGAGCTTGCTGAAAGGAGGTTTCCCCCTCGAAGTGGCCTATGATCAATATAAAAGTGATTCCGAGTTCCATTATTTTGGATATCTCATGTATTTTCATTAATTAATTATTGTAGGTGCTTCACACATGACTGCCTTGCAGAAAAAGGAAAACAAGTTTATCTGGATAGATAAGTGTGAAGAAAGCTTTCAAAAGCTAAATCAACTACTGATTAGTGCACTGATTCTGCGTATTGCGGATCCCAATGGGGACTTCGCCGTTTGCACAGATGCAAGCAAGGAAGGACTTGGGGGAGTCCTTATGCAAGACAGTTTTTCCATATGCTATGAATCGAGGAAATTAAAAAAGCATGATCAGAACTACCCTATGCATGACCTCAAACTAGCCACTATCATCCATGCTCTGAAGATGTGGCGACATTATCTCATGGGAATGAAATTCCTATTGATGACTGATAACATGAGTTTGAAATACCTTTTCGACCAACCCGACCTAAATGCCTGGCAGGCCAAGTGGTTAGCCTTCCTTAGTGAATACCATTTCTAACTAAAACATATAAAAGGCAAGGAAAATAAGATTGTGGATGCCTTGAGCCATCGAGCACATATGCTTTATGAAGTCATGGTGAGTCAAACCGACTCAGACTTACACCACAAGATTCGAACGACATGTAAGAGTGGCCATTACTACACAGAAATCCTTGCAAAGATCCAGGAAGATAGATTATTCCAGCAACAAAAGGAATATAAGATAGATGAGTCAGGACTACTGTGGTCAAAAGAGAGACTCTACGTCCCGGAGAGTGGAGACATTAGATCAAACATTCTCACCGAGTTTCACCAGAAACCCTATTCAGGGAATCCCGGATATCAAAAGATGATATCGACAGTCAAGAAAAATTACTTTTGGCCTAAGTTGAAAGCTGACATCGCCATGTTCATCACAAAATGTCAGGAGTTCCAGCTAGTCAATGCAGAACACCAACACCCCTCTGGATTACTTCAACCTTTACCCATTCTGGAATGGAAATGGGAGGTAATAAGTATGGACTTCATTACAGGCTTACCCAAGAGTAAGAAACTGAACGACTCCATCTTTGTAGTGGTAGACAAGTTGTTCAAAGCAGCTCACTTCATACCGGTAAAATATACCTACAAGGCAGTTCACATCGTGAAAATATTTTTAAAGGAGATCTTTCGATTGCACGGGATACCCAAGGCAATCATTTCCGATCGAGACACGAATTTCACTAGCAACTTCTGGAGAGCATTGTTCTCCGGTTTGGAAACCACGTTACAATTCAGTACCGGATAGCATCCCTAGATCGGCGGACAAACAGAACAAGTAAACCAAATCCTCGAGGACATGTTGAGGATGTATGTCATGAACAACCCCACCAAGTGGGAAGATTATTTGCACATCGTAGAGTTTGCATACAACAACGGTTATCAAACCTCGTCCAAAATGAGTCCTTTCGAGGTACTCTACGGCAGGAAATGTCGGACACCCGTGACTTGGGACAGTCCAGTAGACAGACTTATGTTAGGACCCGACCTACTAAAATACTTGGAACAACTAGTCTCCAAGGTACAACTGAACTTAAAAGAAGCACAAGACCTCTAAAAGAGTTATGCGAACAAGAAAAGAAAAGACAAAGACTACCAAGTTGGTTAACATGTGTTTCTAAAAATAAAGGAAAAATGAAGCTCATTGAGCTTGGGACGTTGAGGGAAACTAGCCCTAATATTTTGTGGACCTTTTGAAATACTGGTCAAGAAGGGCCCAGTGGCGTATGAGTTAGCCTTACTGGTGCATATACAAGTTCATAATGTTTTTCATGCTTCATTATTAAAGAAATATGTATATCATACTAAACATGTTATTGATTGGTCCTTATTACAGGTGGAGCTCGAAGGGGTGTTCACACCAGAACCACTCCACATTCTGGACAAGAGAGAGGTGCAGCTTAGGAGGAGGACCATTACTCAGCTGAAAGTGAAATGGAGACACTTTGGGACAGATGAGGCTACTTGGGAGAATGAGACCACCATGAAAGAGGCATACTCTGCCTTGTTTCATGACCTCATTCCTAGTCCCTAGAAACACCAGGATGATGTTGTTTCTAAGTGGGGAGGGATGTAATATCCCAAATTTTGGACTAACTATTTTTGTTGCTATATTGGGCCACGGCCCCAGCACCTATTTTTTATTTTGAGTATTGGGAATAATCCCTAGCACCTATGATTTACTCTTTTATATATTGACATATCGGGCATGGACCCCGACTGACTTCTTTATTTGAGTGTATACTGGGTGGGAAGGCCCCAATGTTTTAATGATGTTCGTCAGCTTTGATATGGGTACAAACCCTAATATATTGAGATGATATTTTGTTACTTACTGTGCATAGATATGACTTTTACATCATTTGACTTATGAGTGTGTTGAGCATGGACTCAGAAACACACATATAATTGACATACTAGGCATAAGCCCCGATGTACCTAGAAGAATGTTTATGTACTAGGAGTACGCCCTGAGGTACATTGAGTGTTGGGCCTAATCCCTGGAGCACTCCAAGCTTGATAAACAAATACCGGATCTTAGGAAACTTAAATATTCTAGATGTGCCTCACAACCACATTCTAGCACTAGTGTTGAGCAGAGGCTCTGGAATTGCACTAGCGTAACGCCCATGTGAGAGTGTTGAGTTAAAAGGCTCTGAAGAGCACTCGAGGTTACTGGATCTCAAAGTGTTGAGTCGGAAATATTTTGAATAGAACTTTTACTTTCATCACATTTATTTAATTTGATTAAATGATTCATCTTTTATCTACCATCAAATACTACGGGAACTACCATGTTAATCGAGGGAATCCGACATGCAAAGAGAGAGAGACTAGAGGTGCCTATCCTAGCTTACCAAAAGACCGTCCAAAGAAGTGGACCTTACCCTTAAGTTGTTAAAACTAAGTATCATGTAAAGATACAAGATTTAATATTATTATGAATAATATTTAATAAATAATGATGTGATTAATTATTTATAAAGGACATTATTACATATTGTTTATGCATAGTGGGATGCCACATTATTTAATAGTATTAATAAAGTATTAATATTTAGTGGGCAGCCAAATTTATAAATAGTATTACTAATGTATTAATACCTAGGTTAGAAATATTATTAGTATAATTTTTGTTATCATAATTATTATGAAGAGCTTAAATCAGAAATCACTTATAGATTAAACCATTGAAAAAGTCTTAGTGCAAAAGACTAGATATTAATTAAATAATATCTTTTAAATATTATTTACCTGATTTAAAGAAACTAATTATTCTAACAGTCATAATTCAAGACTCCCCTACATAAAGAGGGAAGCTCCCAAGTTTTGGGGATTATCTTATCATTCTCTGTTGGTAATGAGAGAGAAGTCTTCTGCTCCAAGAAACTAAACCAGCAGTAACCCTAGGTCCTCTATCTCTTTTGCATGTTGGAATCTAGCTCGGGGGGATCCATACAAAACAATGAACGGTTGTAGGATCATGGTTGGGAGGAACATGGTAGCCCCAAAGTTATCCAACTAAGGAAAATCACCCTAACAGGTTAGTTAATTACAGTAGGTTCTGCACTAATTATTGTTTGAGTGTGCAAGCTTCTACAAGAAAGGATCAAGTGCCCAACCAACCAGGTATGTGGTATTAATTGTTTCCATTCCCCGGTTATAGTAGATGTCGGCTTTTAAATTATAATTAATTCTTCAACATTGTTCTCATTACAAACATTATCAACACTTAGAGGTTTCACCCAGAAACCATTGGAGGGTCTAGCAGGTCTAGCCAAGCTAGCCTGTGCTAGACAACATCCCATCACCAAACTTAGGGTTATTACTATATTTCTCAATAATGATGTTTTTCAGTCTGAATCGTCCTACTATTTCATAGTGCAGGGATTAATTCTGTTTCTCTTTTAAATCTTTCATTGTTATTCTCTTGGTGCTTAAGAAATGACAATATTATCAAATCAAACAACAATTCTCTTAGTTACTTTACACATCAAAACATAGATTTAACATTAGCAATGATTATTAATTTTTTTTCCATTAAAACCATGGTATCATTCCATTCCACTATCTCTACGTTTTCACTTAAACAGTCAATCATTAAATCGAAAGTGACATCAGACTTTACTCATGAATTGAATCCCACTACCAACAAGTGCATTCCACATCTTTAAACTATAGTACTTTTAACCATTGAAATAAAGGTCACGAGATCAAGTCTCATTGAATTTTACAGGAAGACCAAGCCATAGTCGAGGCAACCAAATAACGTATTGTTTTACACAGAAGCAGTTACACATCCAAACAAGCATTTCCTTTACCATTTAGCAAACACATACAACCAATCTTTTCAACAAAAAACCCAAGGTCAGGGATCGAATCCCTCTAGGATTCGATGTAAAAGCAACTACAAGAAAACGCACACAAAGAAGAACCAAAGTGAATCCCCATAGGCATGCAAGGAAACCAAAATAGGGTTTCAGTCTTCCCACCAACACATCGTGACTGGTAGCGATTTCATAACCAAGAATTGAAAATCCATTTCAACAGACATGGTCACGATAGCCACATAGGGAATCCAAACTTATAACCATTACTTCAGACAAAGAAAACGAAGAGACCAGTAAAGGAATTTTTCTTTAATACAGGTATAAAGACTAAGAGAACACGTAGAGGCCAATACCTCTTCTACTCTTCTTCTAAATGGTAGATAGAGTCAAAGTCAGTTATTAATAAACGCAGGTATGACAAAATCACGATTTCCCATGATAAATTACTCAAACGACAACCTTCAAATTTAAAAGCAACCAACAAGCAAATCTAGAAATTGAACTACTCTTACCATAAGAACACGCAAAAAATAGACAGTGTGCCAATCGATTATAGATTCATACAGTAAGCCGTTTCATCCATTTCACAGGACCAAGGATTGTTTTATAAACAAAATATGCAGACATAGAAACCCCAGTCTTATATTGGGTAATTATTATTACAACTTCCACAAATTTCAACATTGAGTTGAATGGCCAAACCCTACACTAATACCCTCCAGGTCCATTAAAAACAACCAGAAGATACATTTCACAATCGTCCAGCCAACGACGACCTCAAGGAACCCAAAACTATTGCAGTAACGCCAAACTAGGCTTACGAAGTTCTGCATAGCAAACACCAATAGTACACTCCACAGAGGCAAGAGGGGGAGTTAACAAATGGTGAAATCTGACTTACCATTCGCAACACAATCAAAGTCGAGGTAATGGCCATCAATTGGTAGCCATGTAGAAGGAAGAGGCCACACAACCACCTGCCAAACAAGTGAACCACACGAAGTCAAAACCCTGAGATTTAGTATCGAAATCTATCAAATCGAAATAGCAGGAAAACGTAGCATCTATGCCACGGAAGAAGTTACATTCTTGGTCAGTCGCCATCTCTGCATACGAAAACCCCATGGTGTGCTGACCATGAGCCAAGCTCAGGTTAGTACACGAAACCCTCAATGCATCCACAACAAAACAAGTGAAATGAACCACGAAGTTGAACCTTCGTTGGTGTAGAAACCAAGGGAGAAACCCTCATCATAGCTGGAAGCATTGGCCATGAGCCATCGCAGAAGTGCATTCAATGCTACCACCAAACCCCAAAGATCTCAATTTGGACCCAAAACTCTATAGTAGTAGAGTCGCGCTTGATCAACAAGTTTTATAAACACACAAGCATTACAAAGGCCATAAGCAAATCCTAGTACTAACAACACACTACCAAGTCAACAATTATTATAAGTTCAACAAGTTTGACAAACGAATTCCAAGGATTTTAAAGGCGTCGATCATTAACCATCACATACTTTGGGTTTCAGAATTTATTGGAACCATGTAGTAAGCACCCTAGGTGAATGCCGCTATAAGTACACCTCCAAATAGATACAAATTGAAAGCATTAGCGAAACTCGCTAAGTAAGTCAGTAGTCTCCACTTCTTACACCCTACCTATCAGCAGCCCTACCGGGGTACTTTTCCCTTGAAAAGATCAAGCATCTCACCATGGGCCTCAACCACCACCAATAGGGGTCCATCCCACCTGAATTATCAGTTATACTTTAATGAACATGCATACAAACTCTTAAAATTGTAAGAAGGAGATTTGCATTATTATCCTCTAAACATTGTACAATGGTGACAGATTTACACTTCTATTCATTACAACACTTCCGCAAAGCTGTAGGATTCACAACAAGTAAAACCATGTTTCTTATAAAGCTAAGACTCTTCAAAATATTACAAAAGAAGTATCGGTATAGTATTCTCTTAACAGTGCAAAAGTTAATTTACAATTATCATTCCCTAACTAGTTTATTCCGGTACCGGAATTTTTTTTTATTTTACTATTTTAGGGACATTACACATTGAAACCCAAAATTGGGTCTATACCTACCAAGATATTCTTCCCCGATCCCACCTGCCAAAATAGATCTCTTGCTAAAAAATTATAAACTGTCATAAAACCTGACTATATTGGAGAAGTATCCAAGACAATTTCTCCTCTTCCTTAGGAAAGTTGGTATGCTTTTATGAGTCCTCTAATTCTTGCAATGTTCAACTCATATTCAACTACATAATTCATTACTTTAATGTATATATTCATATTCATCATCGTCGTGGCTATGTCCATGTGTAATAGACAACCTATAACAATCCTCTGTATAATAATTTACAGCCATCTCTTTTTTCCTCATATTTTATAGCTTCCTATATAGATTCAAAGAATAATCGACATGCATAAATTTACCTTTCAGTTTATCTACAATTCTATCCAGACACTTGACTTTAACCTTTCTTTTCATATGCCTTTCTAATTGTGCAATGTCTGACCATAAGGATGTATGACCCTTCAACTTTATACAAGCCATCTTCAGTCTCTTAGGATCACCAATATACTCTAATCAAAGAATTTCTACATATCTTTAATCCACTCAATTAGATCTTCAGGGTTCAGACTCCCTCAATAAGTAGATGTCTCCATCTTAGGCTTCCCTCTCAAATTTGCTAGGGTCTTAATAGTTCTTTCTCACAGGCCTTTAATTGCTTCAACTTCCTATTGGGGTTTTATATCTTCTAATTTTTCACCACTTACATCTTGATCTTAGTTTTAACTTCTATCCATTGGGTTGTTTCAATGGATTTCATTCTAGATTGGACAACTCTCAATGCTTGAACTAGTTCCTTAATTATAGTGCCATTAAACTTCCTTCTTCCTATCTCTTGTGCATTCACTCCTTTATTGGCTATACTTTATTTATTTTTAAAATCCCTTCTTACAGTTCAACCCAACAATTTCTCTATTGGAACTATGAATTTATTCTAATCTTGAATTTTTCACCATTGATTAAATCGAGGAACGCACCATGAATGGTCACAATTACGCCTGCACAAAGGCTGTGATTTTGTTTCATGTGCTAGTTAATGAACACTCTTGCATACCACCATCTCTTACAAGATAGGTTTGAGGTATCCTTCTAAGTGGATATTCTGATCCAAGGCCCTAGCCTCAAGATCTCGTAGATGAGCAATACTTGCATACTGGTTATCTACAAGATTTTCATTTGATGATGATCATGTCATGGGTTTTTCTTTTGAATCTAGAGATGGGATACATGTCCAACACCCTAATTAAATCATCTCCACCATCTCTAACAAGATGGATTTGAGGTAGCCATATTAGTGTACCATAATCTTGCAAACAACAAATCTAAGTAAAGGGTGTCACCATAGTGGGCCTTATACATCGACAGACTTTCCATGCTCCCCAAGGTGAATGAGGATAGCATTGTTGGATCCCTCATTCAACAAATCCAATGACACTCCCCTCACTCGCGTGGAGGTGAATCTCATCTGCATAAGGCCTCATGCGTCCCAAGAGCTTGTCAGGTGCATAAGCCTCGCTGTGTCCCCATAGTCAATTTTGTTCCCATGAAGATGGTGTGGCTTGAACAAAATGACAAAAGGTGCTTGAGTACTTGTTTTCCTAGTATATCAGGGTTTCTATACTATATTATTAGATGCAAGATGATTCGAGTAAAAAATCTAGTAGTCTATGATTTGGACATCTTTTGTGGTTGCATAATCTATATGGAATAGAGGTTTTTGAGAGTGTTGAATCTATTTTTATAATAAAAATAGATTATAAATAATGAAAAGTTATAATATAACCCCCCCGGAAAAAAAGACTAGAGATAAAAGTGACATCTTGGTTATATAAAGTTGGCACATAATAATTATCTTTGATAGAAGTCATAGGTATAATTATTTTTATGGTGTCGATCAGGCTTCAAATTTGAAGCCTTCAGTGCCCTTCAAAGGCCACTTCACATGTCATAGAAGGCCGCAATGAATTTTACCATGCAAAAAAAAATTAATTTTATGGGAAGCCCGTCAATAATGAAATTCAACATGTTTGTGTAAATTTACAATAGAAGGGCGGTTCCAAATTTTGCATGTCCAAGGGTTATGAGTGATTTAATGGGAGACTCAGAGTCTAGAGAGTTGGAGACTACCCATTTCCCTTAGACTCGGTCCTAGTGGGAACAGTGAGTCAGAGACATGTGTCAAATGACTCGATTTGACGATCGACGTTATTCTCCACATGATCCAACCTAAGTATAGGATGTGAAATTAAATGCTTGGATCATGAGTAGATTTGATAACTTACTAAGGATAACCCGTTACCGGAGGTCCGACTCCGGAGAAGACCAAGGTAGAAGATCTGGTTGAGCTATATTTGTGTTAATGGGAGATTAAATAGGAGAAGAGCATGGTGCTAGATTAGGTGGAACCGTGGAGGTATTTTTTCCTTCTAAGAATTGCTAGTAGATATATGGATTTTGGGTTGTATTATAATTTAATATAGTTATTTTATTTTCATATATTTTGTTGAAATAATTCCTATGATTTAATGCAACTCCTATTCAATATGGTTCATGGATCATTGGGATTCTTAAATGCAGATATGTTAGCTTGTTTTGATGTCTTCGGTGTTGTAGTTAGGGATGGATTTTGATACCCAATAGCTCTTTTTTGGTTAATTTTTATGATATTTAAGTGTGTTTTGCTACTTGGCTGACGTGTGCAAGATGAAGGAAAAATCTACAACATTTCTTTGAAGATTAGAATAACATGTTACAGGTGTGGAAATGTGGTGGTCGGATGCACATTCAATGACAGGGTTGAATTTGTACATTCAAGTCTTCACTGCATCTATTGGATGGAGTTTCAAAGGGAATATCCACCACTCACTAGAATTTAGAGCATAAAATTTGACCCTCTTTCTATCTGCTTTCGTTGATATATGTCCATTTTTGCCATCCCTTTGCACATGTTTGGTTTTGTAGTTCCTACGTCGTGATTGTTTAGGTTTTAAATAAACTAAATTACCTTCGTGTCATTTGTCGCTTCAAGTTGAAATACTGTCCTCTATTTTTAGATTGTAGATTTATTTGAATGGAGAGACTGACATTTGCTTAGCTATAATATTTGAACTAATTAACATTATTTTTTGCAGTTTTCTCTTATGGATTCAGGCTATTTAAATATTAAAGTTACAACTCTTGTCTACTTTGTTTTGGGTCAAATTGGATGCGGTTGCAAGTTTGAATTCTTGCATTTATTCTTAGTTGAATATTTTCACTGATTTTGGACACCAAGGTAACCAAAGTCCCCCTTTTCTTGAACATTATACTTAAAATAAGCATGCTAGATTTAACATTGAACCTCTTATAAGAATATTCTCTACGTTTAAAATAATTTGGATGTTTTTCAATGGTGTTTAAAATAATTTTAGTTTGAATTTCAATATGAGACATAATTTTGATTTTCTTCTAGTTTTAGTTGAATTTGAAAATTTAGGTGCAAATGAAATGGAACTTTGTGTTAAATTTTTTATTCCAGATGATCTATATTTTCTAGTAATGTATGCATTTATTGAATGATATGAGTAACTGATTAAATCAGAGTATTTATTTGTAAAATATTTGAAGGAGATTATCTCCTACTTGAAGGAAAATACTAAAGGTACATGTTTTAGTCGATTTTAATTTAACATAGCTTAATGACATATTGGAAAATTTCTGTGGTAGATATGAGCAAATTCAACTTAGTTGAAGTAGCAACAATTATATGGTTTCTTGCAATTTTTGAGGTAGAAAAATGAATACATTGGACTATCACCGTCTAATCCATGTTTTCCTTCTAGCAGTACCCTTTTCTAAAAAAAAAAAAAAAATTTCATGTCATAATAACTTTGTCAGAAATATGAGGAGATATCAATCTCAACATGCTTTATATGATTTGTATGTATTTTCATTAACATATTGTTTTTTTTTTAAATCTTGTTGGAAATGTTGGCATAGTAGAAATAAGGGGTTGAGATGTCACATTCGGGTTTTTAAGGTCTTAAATCTATTTATGGAATCAAAAATGAAATTTCATGTAAGAAATCTTAGGAGATATCAATGGAAAGATGTTTTATATGATTTGTATGTAATTTTTCTTAACATATTGGGTTTTTCTAAAAGCTTGCTCTAAATGTTGGCATAGTATGAATAAAGGGTTGAGATGTCACAACCATGGTTTTTGAAGGTCCTAAATCTATTTATGCTTATGCAATCAAAAATGGATTCTAAACAAGAAAAAGTCATTTTGTTGTGATCATTTTTCACTAAAATCTAGTTAGAATTGTTGACATTCTAACTATAAGGTGTTGAAATGGTACAATCAAGATGGAAAAATGATTTTGAGAGAGGTGAATCCATTATGAATTCTGAAGAATAGAAAATAAAATTCATCCAATCATTAGACAACTCTTTCTTAAAAAAAAAAATCATTTGCACATCCATTTAACTCAATTTTGATAGAAATTAAGCATTAATATCTTGATTGACAATATCTTGTTCTCTTTGGTGTTTTTTTCCAAGATCAATATTGAAATCATTTCAGTTTGTCAATTGCCATAAATAGTGTTTGGTTCAACTATCATTAATGAACTCGTCTAATTTGTTTATCTTCCATATTTCCATGAATTTCTCCTTCACTTCAAAATTACTTGATTGTAGCTATTAGAGGCTCGCACTTTGCATATACCATATTATGTTATTTTGTTATGATATTTGAGATATTTTCAATTTCAAAATGATTTTGATAGAGTTTAAAAAAAATAAAAATAAAAAACTATATTTCTATTTATATTTTTTGGAAGAGCAAAAAATACTTAAATTTTTATAAGATTAATAGACTTCTTACAGTTGAATAATTTTTTTCTAAACAGACAATCTACTTAGTAAAATCTATAAAATTGAATATTACAAATATTATCATTATATTAATGAATTCGATTACATTACTTTTGATAAATAATGAAATTTTGATATATTATTACATTTTCATGAACGTTGAAGGCTTCAATATCTCATAAACCCTTCAAAGTGAAATGGGACCCTACCTTCAAATTTGATCCCTGGTGTCGATCGTCAATGCATAAAAATCATTCTTGATTTGCAATAAGCACATATTTTTTTCAAGCAACATGGTTGCTCGTTTGAAAACTAGGACTCGGGTTACTGCCTCTTGAAGCATGGGATAAGCCGGATCATTTGGATCGGGAAGAGGTACTTGTTTACTCTATAAAATGAAAAACTAAAAGCTTTCCAAGACGAATAATGTTTGAATTTTTGATTAAAAATTAAAATACTTACCGTTGTCGTAATAATAATTGGTCTGCACAAATTTTATTATAATTTAGTAGTCGGCTCAACTAAAATCAAACAAAATATTGATCAGGCTTTATTGTTTACGTAATAAATAGAGTATTAGTAGTTGCGTATTGTGAACATGCTAACATTAGTGTTATGTGGAGACAACATCGGAAGGCTACAGAGAACTGAAAAGAACAGCACGGATAAATGGAAGATCTAGACGCTAAAACAAAAATGGATGCAAAGAGTCAAGAAAACAATCACGGATTGGTGTGTCAAGGTTTTGATAATGTATTTAGTACATGTTATCTAAGTGTAGCACTCCAGTGCATCTTAGCCATGGAAACCACGCGAAGAGCTTTCATGGGGCTCCCAACTCCAGGCTCGCCTGAGTACTCCATACCAGATGAGTCCATGACAGCCCTTATTTACTCCTTATTCTTAGAAAGACAGCAGACACATAAGATCAGTCTGCAACACGGTGAACAAGGCCCATATGATGGCAACGTAGCAGCTGTCATAGTAGACTGGATACATAACAGATTTCCTGATACGATTTCTCCATTGGGAAATGGAGGGGACGCCGCAAGTACTTTGTATAATATTCTGCAGATATTAATATATGAAGGCTATGTAACGGGCTTAAAAGAAGACCTCTGCGGCACATACAAAAGTAGAGTAACTTGCAAAACCTGCAGTGCTGCCTATGATCTGGTTGAAGATGATGTAATGGTTACCTTCTGGGTGGACAAAGGGAAGGAATTTGACCTTCTCAGTTACATTACAGAAGGTGAATTTGAGGATAAAGTTATGGCTGAGTACAGTACCAGATTTTTAACTGTACGTAATCTGTTCAATTTTATAGAAAGATTGAGCAGATTTGGAGAGGATATAACACATAACAACGAATCTAGTAAAAGTGGGAAAGATTCTTGTGACAATGTCTACGATGTAAAGTATCTAAATACTATTCAAAGTTTGCCACGTACTTTGATTTTGGATCTTCCAGACATTACCCAGTGGGATAGGATGATGCTGCATCACGAATTTCTGGATCTGAGTCAACAGATGGAGTCAGTAAGCAGTAGCAGTAGTGAGAATTGTACATATAAGCTAGTGGTAGTTGAGGCTGTCGTCGAGGATGGAAAGCATTCTATCGTATACGTGAGAGCTTCAAAATATCTGAACCAAAATGGCATGGATAACATGTGGTACGAAATTGATGACAGTGATGTCAAATTAGTGCCCTTTACAGAGCTTTTCAAACCAACAAGCGTCTCACTTATGCTAATCTATGAGCAGATGAACTCCTATAACCATTTCTGAGTTTACGAGTTATTTTTCCTACGGAAATTACCGATGTTTTTTATACAATATGGAATTTTGTGAATTTTTTTTGAAATAGCTGGTAATATCTGATTGTTCATGGAATATACGCATAGAGACTCTTCATAAAACGAGGATGGCTACTTTGTCAATGGAGCAATCTCTACGTTCAGCCTCTAAGTCAGTATTATTATCTATAGATATGGTCTTGATATTTTTACGGAAATTAGTTATTTTAATTTCTCCAATTATTAATAAAAATATATTTAAGTTGTTGTTTTGTTGTAGAATTCATGTTAATTTTATATAAGTCCTTTGAATTGTATATTTTTATTACTTAAAATTGTAATTTTAGTTAACAAAATAAAATTTACTCTAAATTTATGTAAACATAATTTATAAAAATATATTTTTGCATTGTAATATTGTTTTTTTTATAAATATGATTAATGTAATTATGCTTATTATTATCATATTTTAAGTAGTGGTTAATCTTCTTTCTTGAATGATATATTTTTCAAAAAATCATTATATGTTTTCTTTAAAAAAAAACATCATGTGGTGAGCTTTTATATAATACAACATGGCAATATTTCATAAGGTTGAATATCCTTAGGCATACTGTAATAAAAACTATGAAATCTCATGTTGAATGTGAAAACAGCTTCATGCTCCTCTCTTCAAATCATTAAACTCAATCAAATACTAATCAGAGAAATTTTTAGGGGCGAAATTTCACCAATTGACTATTTTTTGGGCATTTTTTCAAAAAATAAATTCGCTATTTGGTCAATTTTAGACTCTAATATCACCTATATTTACATAAAATATGTTTTTTTTGTCATAATATTCACCAAAATTTACAATTTTCAGTAGTAAATTGTATGTTTTGTATTCAATATTCCTACCTATCTATATATGTGTTTTTTTCAATACAAAATAATCGCCTATAATACTATACTTAAGTATACTATTATAATCTTTAAAAAATACCGTGATACTAATCAAATGATTTGTTCTCACCCCAATATCTCAAAAAAACACTATGAAAATTAGTCCATGAACCAATGGAACAAGATTCCAAATTTCTAAATCATAATGGAAGATCTTTGAATAAAGATTTGCAAAATATCCTCATAACTACATCCTCATGAATAATTTCAAAATTATTAATGAAAAATTCAAAAGCTTCCAAGTGCTTTTCAGCTACGATATGGTCTTCTCCATTGAAAATACGAAGGTACTCAAAAAACTTGGAAGGGTAAGGATGAAGGATAGATGGTAGCTTCAAAGATCTAAAAATTTTCCTTCTTATTCTTGACTGAACTTAAGTGGGATGAATACAAGGTTCAAGATGATGATTGCAAGATATAACATGGATGGCAGTAAATAAATCAACTTTACTAGCCACAAGCTGACATGATTCTTGGTTCAGCTCGAGGAATTAGATCAATATCTATAACACAAGAAGATGACACGTCTTCTTACAATGAAGGATAAACAAATGAAGGCTTGTGGTCATCCCAGTAAACAAAGAATAGGATAGTCCTTTTCACATATGAGAGAAAATACAAGAAAGAACTAATGAAAAATAATATAAGTTCCTCAAAGAAACTTATGATTTGATACCTAGTTTTCTTGCATATTCCCTTTCTTTTGTTAGCTAAGCTCATCCTATAATGGAGTTTACAAGGTGAAATATTGCAGTGTGTACTATGTCACGAGCCCATGTTCACCATCAAAGACTGGATCTGATCATTATTATTCTCCCAATAAATATTTATTCAATTCGATCCTCGACAATGGCGCTAGAAAATGTTATCCATAGGGTTTGCATTGGTGGACTTCTACACGGAAAAGCTAGGGCACTTGGATATTGATCTATTATGAATTGTGGTTTGAATTTGTTGGTAAGAGGTCTTCAAATTAATGATCCAAAAAGGTTTAGGTGGAATGATCAATGGCACAATAAAGATGAGTAATACAACATAATTTTAAAAGGATTTATAGTTAAATATCAAACACAAGTGCATAACTAATCACTAATGCGAACATGAAAACAAAGTAAATATTCTAATACATACATTCACACATGTTCATTTCATACCATAACAACGTTCTGACAGGAAATTAATGAGAATAGGGAAGAAACACACGAAATGAACAATTAAAACTTAAATGCGATTAGATATCGGTTCTACTAGTTATATAGTGCATGAATAGTTATGTTTTCAAAAGATTATCAACAATAAAACATGAAATAGGTACAATGTTTGTCCATAAGTGTAAATGATCTTAAAAAATACATAGATTAATGGATATTAAAGTTCTTACACATTTTCCACTAGCCTCCTTGGCTTCCCAAAATAGAACCTCTCCACTTCCGTAAGGAAGAACCATTTCTTCTTCCTTTTTTGAAAGTTTTATAACCCCTTACATCATCATCAAGATCCAAAACCTAATGGATCTGAAAAGCTACCTCCCCATATTTAGTTAAATGAATTAAATTTAAAGATCTCATCCCAAATTGAATTACTTTAAGGTGGCCTTTCAAGTGCTTGACTGAGAATATTTTTAGGAAACTGAATCTCGCGAAATCCACAAAAATAGGCTTCAAAACACCACCTATAGCTCCCAAATAATGACACATGTGTAAAAATTGAGAGAATGTTTTGTAACTTGGCATGTTCGTGAAGTGGGATTTTAACCATTTCAAACGATTCCTTATAGTTTGGCATAAATATGTTCCAGAAGCTGATGACTCGAAAAGTCACCTACAGGAAGTTTCCTAGCACAACTGAAAAACCATTCTACAGTGCTCCTTACTTAAGGTGTGTCTAGTCCCAAGGATGACCTTCTCCTTTCCAAGTGCAGATATATTTAATGAAGAAAAAAGCACCTGCAAAATTAATATCAAGCTCCATGTAGACATTGTTCCATCTTAGCATGTTTCATTAACCAATAATCAAATTGAAAACAAAAACATACAACTTAGGATAAACACTAATGATTAAAGACTTGTCTTAGGTGCAAAAGTTGTGGAATGACCCTAGAGTAGTTTTGAAAATTTTAGGCATTAAGTTCAAAGATATAGACAAACCTAGGTGCAGACCTAGGTACTAATAGGTGGGTTATGAACAACACCAATGTAGGTGGCTCAAAAGCACCGTGGAGGGTAAAAATGATTTTGACGTGGTAATTTTATTTTATAAAACCCTCTTTTGTGCACTCGATAGGTGAACACACCGGTGCGTTGAAGTTACACGGCACCGCATGGGGGTTTTAAAATCAAATTTAACTTTTTATTTTTTATTTTCAACAAATACCAAGATGTGTTTTGTTATTTTGAATGCACTGGGAATTTATTAATATTGAACAACCCGTGTTTAGGGGGTTTATTTATTTTTTTAATAAAATAACCCGTTGCATTTATTCAAATTATGTGCATCGATATGTGGGTTATAAAACGATGCATTCCTTGAAACGGAACGCACCAGTGCGTTATGTTTATAAAAACACACCACTATAGACTTACAAAATTTCTGCGTGTTTTGCCTAAATTTATTTTTTAATTGATTTTTTTTTCGGGCTACAACATTGGGTTTTGGCGATCTCAATGTGATTTATTTGGAGACGCTCTCGTGTGTTAAGGTTACATAAATGCACCGGTAGGGTTTTACAATTTTTTTTTACCGTTTCGCATAATTTTTTTTAATTGATTTTTTTTCGTGGTGTGACATTGTTTTTTTGAGGGCCTGGTGCGTTTTGTTTGGAGACACACTAGTGCATTAAGGTTACAAAAACGCACCACTTTGGTTTTACAAATGTTTTGCTCATTTCACATAAATTTTTTCAATTGATTTTCTTTTTCATGGTGCAACATTGGTTTTTTTTGGCAATCTTGATGCATTTCAGTTGTAGATGCACCGGTGTATTTAAGTTAGAAACGCATTGTATACAAAAGATTCGCTACAACTTTCGACCACATTACTTCACTAGTGACCTCCATTATAAATAGGTATTTGAGCTATTTTTAGAGGAGCATCCTCTATAACCTCTGCTATAGGGCCTTTTCCTTGTAGTATCTGAGCACATAGGAGGTAGAGGAGGCTCGTAAAGATGCCTTCGGTAAGTTCATTTTGTGTGATTATTTGTTTTTCGAATTTCTCCTCTTGTGATTCAAAACTCTCCAAGTCTACCTCACAGAGACAAAATCTAAGGGGAATTAGTCCCTACCCCCATTCCTATGTAGCTAGACACCAACAAATATATTCTATGCTTTGAAATTGGGAACACAACTATTCCTCCAAGTGAGCCCCTTCATATTTTTCTAAGAAATCTACCATTTTTTAATGGGTGTTATTTAATTCATGTGATATTCTCCTAACTCCTCCATTTGCAGAACCTTATTGGTTTTCTATTTCTACCTTTCATTTCATCTCAAGCTTGACATTTGAAAATGAATGTTTGGTACAAGAGTTTCTTAGCAAAACATGTATGAGCTTAAAAAATGAATATGAATTTGATGGAAATTTAATTTGTATATGAATGGATTCTTGGTTAATTTAATGGTGTGAACATTCATTCTGAGTTGTAATATAAGGTTCTCTTTAATCATTTCAATCTCCTTAGCAAACTGAAGAATGCCAGTAATTCTTTTCTTCCCACAGTTGAATGTATTATTAGATTGGAAATCAACGGATACCATCACAGAGATATTTCAATCCTTAAGGGTGTTTCTGAATTTCTTTTCTCAATCTATATGACTATTTATTGAAACTACTATGCAGCACGGCTGAGGCGCTGATAGTTGGAGGTCTGCAGGATCATGGAAGGATCGGTTGACAGGAGGATGCGTGTATCGGGTGTTGGAATGGACATCGGGAGCAGCAGCAGCAGCAGAGTAGAAGACTAGGGAGTTGGATCAGTTGAGGACAACGACGAGGAAACTTCGCATTTTGGGAGAGTCAAGCAGTTGCAGAGCAGAGTTTAGGGAGAAGATCCGTAGATTGCATAGAACAGTCACACAACTTCCGAATGCAGAGCAGATCGAGCCATAGCTCAGAGTTCTACAGCGAACTAGGAGAGGGTGAGGTCAACAAACTGAGAGAGCACATCGCAATTACTTCTGTATTGTAACAACTGAAGCCAACAGATAGTTAGTTATTTGTACTTACAGTTATTTCGCATTGTAACTGATTGGTAGAGATAATATAAGCCACTTTTGGCATCCTGCTTTACATCTTGTTTTGTGTGAGCATTGTGGTTGTGTCATGTGTAATGTTTAGCAAGAACCTTGTTGCAATAAGGCACCTTGCGTCACTATGTAAATTATGTTGGCTAGGGTTCAAGAAAGGACATCTACAGCTTTCATTAAGAATAGTAGTGGGTCTAGATAGAGACAAGGTTTTGAGTTTATGCCTTGAAGTTAAGACCAAGAATTTGTAGAACTCGTTAGTAGATATTTTAAAAGGGTTCTTACAACCTCAAATATCAAGGTTGGATTTACATAAACTAGAATCTAGGCACTAAATTATGATGCTCTTATTAATGATATGGATCGTAGCCAACCTTTTGAGGTACATGGAAAGGAACATGCAGTGAATATGTTGAACCTCCCTCAAGGACATTTCCAACCATTACGTGACAATGATGAACATGTTAGTGCCACTCAATTAGATGATGAAGTAGCTTAAGAAAATATGGAAGTTGTTGCATCACATGAAGCACATACATATTCTCTAGAACCGATTCAAAATGACACTATTGAATTGAATATGATTGAAGGTTGTCAAGTGGCAAGAAGCCTTAATGAAAAAATTACATTGCAAATCCAAAAACCCTAGCATGAATGGTTATCATAAGCCATGATGAATATGAACATGAATATTGTTACTAACGCTAATGAAAAAAGCCGTAACATGCCCTCGTTGCCATATATTTGAACAACAATGAAATTATCTATTATTATGTGGATGAAGGCAATGAAGAACCAACTCAAGAAGCCAATGAAGAAGAATCATAGCTCCCAAATGATCCTCATATTCATCCAAGTACTAGAACAATATTGAAACAATTCCTAAAGCTCCAAATGGAGAGAGTAGTAGAGAAAATAGGGGCAATATCCATATTTGGGTGATGCTGGCATCTTGGTAAGACCTAGGGTTTGAGGATCGAAATACTAAGATATACATGTAGAATTGGATTCTATACGTTGAGTTCTCTAGTGGTGTACTTGTGTGACGAGACAAACCCTTCTAATAGTGATCCTATCCCACTTGGAGTCCAAATACCCCCTATTGAGGGTACGTGTGGTGGTTCACGGATTCTAGGGCTAGATTAGGTTTCTAGGATTCTAGATCAATTTCCTAGGGTTAGATTAGTGTTTCTAGGGATAGTTTAGGCTTCTAGGACTAGATTAGGTTTATAGTATTCTAGATTAGTTTTTGAGTGTTAAATTAGTGTTTCTAGGGTTAGTTTAGTTTTCTAGGATTTTGAGGGATAGATTAGGTTTGTAGGGTTATATTAGTGCTTGTAGGGCTAGACTAAGTTTCAGCAACGCATGATAACAATATCAAATAAACTATATAACATGAATAACATTAATCATGCATGAATAAACAATCACATGGCTATAAATCATAACTTAATCATAACTCAAACATCAAATAAACGATATAAGATAACAATATCAAATAAACTATCTAACATGAATAACATTAATCATGCAAGAATAAACAATCACAAGGCTATACTATGTACCTGCATCAATTAGGCCTTTTGGATCCTCTCACTTTTTTATTGTCTCAAACAACCTCTCGTTCTGTGCATGAGGTAGTAAGTAGCATACCTTGTTTGATGACTTCATTGACATTGTCTGTAGTTGGATGTTTGTACCAACGATCAAGTTCATAAAGTGATACACCTGTGACCATGGTCTATAATCCATGTATGTGTAGCCATTTCTCTTTGGTCCCTTTCCATCCACTGTAAGATATTTCCCCTGAACAACCATCGAGCCAGTCGGAAAGGTAATTCCTTCACTATCTGTTAATGATGCAAGGAGGGTTTGCTTCCCCTGGATGCATCATGCCAACCAATAAGTCTTTCCAATTGCACTGTCTGTCGGGGTGACAACTGCGTAGATGTGTCCTACAAAAATGCATTTTACAGTCATATTCCAACAAGTAGTGGTTTGATAACTTGGATAATTACATATAAACAAGGAGGGAACGGGGATATGCATGCAGAAACGTTTACTTGGATGTACAAGATCATATATATGATCATATTCATTCGAAATAGAGGATTGGCCTTCATCTAACCAGATTGTTTCAACAAATACACATGGGTCCACTGCAAGTGATACATGATCCCATTCATCAACCCAATCCATTGATTCACACTCATCCCACTCAAAACTGTTGCAAGTCCCACAAAAGCAAGCAAGTTTTCGCATCCATATTTCAAATAAGGGGTTGTTTGAGCTTCGAACCGAATGAAATCCACGAGTTCCTTGCATAATACTACAAATATAAGAACGCGATCGATCTATATCAACTACGTGCCAGAAATTTCTGACAACATGTCCTCTACCTATTGGTATGTATTGCTCCGTGGTTCGATCTGACATTTTTGCAGAGCACCATTGAACTATGGATTGGGCATCCCGAATATGAGGGTTTCTTGTGCACCTCATCTCCTCCATTCGTTGGGCATTTTTGAGACATGCTCCATCCCTGTTGTGCTCTCCCTTTCCATGCCCGGTCTCAAAATAGTTCCATACGTGTAGCACATCATAAGTATTGTACAAAATACTCAACCATTGGAATACACGTGCATTTTTGAACTAGCCTGCACAACCATTTGACCATATCCAATGCTGATCCATCTGCATACCTCTCTCCTTGAGCTGATCATAGAAAATTTTGAAGGAATTCTGCACATAATGCAGGTCGTGGCACCTGTCGTCACTAATGTAGAAGTTGGTCTCTTTCAATATTATTCTCATGTCGTTGTTGCTCTTTTGCGTGTGCCTATACATGATATGGACCATTATGCTAACTTGGTATGAATGGTAGTATTGACTTTGAATCTCATTCTTTGGCTGCGGGGTGTAGTTTTCAGCAAAGTCCACAACCGACAATATTGTGCCATTTGGAAAGGTGTCCCTGCACTGTCTGTACTGTTCATCCTGCCATCATGCTACATGGACATGCTGTACATACTGCTCGGTCTTTTGGTAGAATTCCTTCATGAAATTGCAAATTTGTACCTGGTGCCACAAAACCAAGGGCATTAATACAATGTGACATTTTGAATCTGAATATATATGTACAAATTCAACATGTACAGTATGAAAGTATGCAAACTTAGATTACCCGTGACTTCACCAATGCAATATTTTTTCTTTCCTTCGAACTAATCTACTTGATATGTTATGTAATGGAAGTTCTGCATTTCTACTGACATCCTCCCAAATTTGTGCTCCGCGGTTGCGTGGATGCAGTGGCTCAATAATGAAAATCCACTGCAACTGGAACATGTCCCATATAAACATGATCTTTTATAATATTTGTGTCCTTAAGGTCTTGGACACATTATGCTATGTATAAATTCTCTGGATGCATTCGGTGGTTGTAACGATGGGAAATCCTACATAATGTTAGTATGCAAATCACAAAATATATGTCTATATGTATCATAATAGTACTCAAATTCTACATGGTGTCTACGACAACATGTATTGCGATCAATGCAAGTTCTAACATACCAGGGTTTGATTTTTCAAAGGACCTTTGGCCCAAGTTCAATTGTGTGTGCTCATTCTTGAACCTCTCATAGAGTTCTGTTTGTGGCGTGTAAAGGAAGTGCTTGACATGGGGTTCACCCCCCCTAACAAATTTTCTCAACTTTAAAACATCTCTTTGATTCGATGATGGTCTAGTTTTATCATGCCAAAACTTTTGCACTAGCTTTTTAACAACATAAATGAGCTTCATGTCTGAACAAGGTAACCTACCAAAAAAGGCCCAATAATCTTTTTGGCCTGGGGTGTCAATTTTTTCTCTAATGGTAGAATACTTTTGAAGAGTATTTCTATCTACTTTAAATATTTTACATGTGTGTGATAGTAGGTGACGTTGCCTTGTGGATTTGTCTACAATCGATTCAGATAGTACATGACGGGCCGCATTAAAATCTTTTGTACTAGAATTTTTTCCAATCAAATTAAATGCAAATTGTAGATTTCTAACAACATGATTGTTGGCATCTGAACTTCTAACTACCCTTATGCCCAAAATTCTCCTAACATGAGATAGATAATGTGATTTTAACAAAGCAAGAAACAATTGACATTTTGTTGCATTGGTTTTGGATTCAAAAAATTCTTTGATTATCTTGCTACAATGGAAATCAATAGTGCATTTGGGAAACTTATCTTCAAGTCCTGAAAATGAACTTTCATCCACATGAATACGTCTGGGAGTTCTTCGTCATCTACTTGATAGTCGAATTAAAGGAGTCGGCAAGGAAGTACGTTTCTCGTCAATGGTTTGTTGTGGCCCTCTGTTCACAAATTGGTCCTGCAAGGGAGTGTGTTCACCATGTGTGTGCTCTTCTTGGGGAGGTTTCCAATTAAGAACTTGTTCAACATCCATCCATTCATACTCAACATCAGGCAATATTTGATTGACTTCAACCACTTCATCATTGCTTTTTGATGGATCTAAGGCATTAACATTTTGATTTCTACAGTTTTCCATGTACAACCTCGCATTTTCTCTTATCTCATGGGCCTTTTGAGGGGGCGACTCCTTCCTTCTAGACTTTCTTTTATTATTACGTTTGTTTCCCATATTCAATGCATTTAAAAAAAAAAAACAATATCACCCCTCCAAGAATGAACAAAAAATAAGATATTAAAACTCGATGTGGATGATTATTAAAGCTCGATGTAGCAATTGATTATGTACAACAACATCTAGTGAGAATGTTTTCATATAATCTTAAAAGCTATTGAGAATTCCCTAGATATAACTACAACAACACCTCTAGGAACTCAATAGGATGGTATTGGATGGTGGTATGGGATATTAGTAAGAGAAAATTCCCTACAAGGGAGAAGCTCCTACTCACTTCATTTTCATGTTATGGATGAGGGAAAATAGCCCCAAAAGATTAAGAGTTTTCAATTCTTTAGGTGTTTGTATGAGTTGTTGTAGTGAAACCATGAGGAATTCAACAAATGTTTGTGTACTAGATGGAGGAATGTGATTATGAAATGTTATTGGTGGTGATGCAAGTAATTTTTTTTTATTATCTTCATGAAAGGTTGAAAGCATTGCTTGGTGCATGTTGTAGTTTTTTTTTTGGTAAGATGTTTTTATTGTTTATGTTGAAGATTAAGAAGACTAAAATAGATATATCATACAATTCATGAGGAAAAACTAAAATAAATGCCATTCAAACAAGTGAATCAAGACTAAAATACATTTAACCAGATAAAATTGTCACCATACCTCAAGGGTTATGATTGCTCTTTGCTTCAAATGTAAAATGATCTTTTGATGTGTCCACTATATGTATGAAGTGTTAGTTTTTTAGAAATTTCAATCTGACATAGGATCTTAACTGGGAGAATAACATGTACATCATATCTATAGCATATCAATCATGGACACAATAATGCAAGCACACAAGAGACATAGAGTTTCACCAGGGAAAACCAAGAAGGTGAAAAACCCCGCAACTTCCTCAGAGATAGATAGAGCAATGATACAACCCAAGTACAAGAGATAGTCCTCCTAGCAGCAGCTTCTCCTCCTCCACTAGTGTGCCACTCTCCAATGAGTGTGTGAGTGAAGAATAGAATGATCAAATAGAGTGCCTCCCGCACTCTATTTATACTTCACTTGACTTGCCTAATAACATTTACTAGGTCGGCCTTAACTTAACAACATAATATAATGCTGACAGGGCCGACCCCCAATAGGGTGGTCTAATAACCCTTTAACCCACATGACTTATACAGGGTCGACCCCAAGAAGGTGGTCTAATAACCCATCAAGTATAAGTTACGACACTTACAATATAAATGATGACACTTCCATATAGAGGAATAATAACATCTCTATAGGAATACAATATACATATATGTGAAATACATTCCGAAGTTACAATTACATCAACACTCCCTCTTAACTAGGAAGGTATTTCTCGACATAGATCTACTAGCACAAGTATTCTTCTCTGGATCATCATCACTGGATCATTGTCATCGAATCATCGTCATTTTCACTGCTACTTCTATCTCAATCAATCTCAAATATACTCGTCATAGGAAGTTCTACAGAGCCAGCCCTTTTTCATGATGGATGTAGGCCCACCACTTGCAGGTCTTCATCATCACTAGACATACTGTGGAATCCTTAGGACTTATTACATGCATCAACAAAACCTCGAAAGAGCACCCAGGCCTTTTACGAGCACATGGCTCAACCTATCGGATCTCCCAAGATCTTTTAGATGTGACTGTCACAAAACCTTAAAAGAGTGTCTTGCCCAGCAAGATCTCTAAAGAGCATCTGAGGCCTTTTACATGTCTAGCACAACCTGTCCAGATATCTAGGACTTATTACATGTGACCCCTACCACAAAACCTTAAAAGAGTGTCTTTCTAAGCAAGATATCTAAAGAGCATCTGAGGCCTTTTACGTGACTAACACAACCTGTCCACATCTCCAGGACTTATTACATGTGGTCCCCACAAAACCTTAAAAGAGTGTCTTGCCAAGCAAGATCTCTAAAGAGCATCTGAGGCCTTTTACATGACTAGCACAACCTGTCTAGATCTCCAAGACATATTACATGTGGTCTAGCAAAACCTTAAAAGAGTGTCTTACCAAGCAAGATCTCTAAAGAGCATCTGAGGCCTTTTATGTGACTAGCACAACCTATCCAGATCTCTAGGACGTATTACATGCTACGCTTGCACAACCTGTCCATGGCCATGAAGTATCAACTTGATACTCACCATACATCATCCTGATGTACATCATCACATGATCAACCTGATCATCATCATAGCATCATCCTGATGCATATCGTCTGGAGCAACATCCTGAAGCTCGTAATCCATGATCATCCTGATCATACAATGCATCCACCTGATACATATCATCATACATGAGCTACCTGATCATACAATGTATCTACCTGATACATATCATTATACATGATCTACCTGATCATACCAAGCATCCAACATGATGCATATACATATACATGATCCAACTGATCATAACAAGCATCCAACATGATGCATATACATATACATGATCCAACTGATCATAACAAGCATCCAACATGATGCATATACATATACATGATCCAACTGATCATAACAAGCATCCAACATGATGCATGTACAGAGCAGTAACTGGAGCATCGTCCTGATGCTCATCATGCAGTACTTACATCCACAACCATGGGAAGGATCCTCCTCTTACCATGCTTGGAATGGCTCCTGCAAATGTGTCCATCACTTCTTCCTCGAAGTGTCGTCAATCTAAAGAACACCAAGCCTCTCTCTGAAGTACTCAAACTTCACTCTGGCTAGTGGTTTCGTCAACACATCTGCAACCTGCTCATTCATCACAACATACAGGAGCTTCACTGCTCCTCTCTGCACCATATCCCTGATATAGTGATATTTGATCTCAATGTGCTTCGACCTATCGTGGAACATTGGTTTCTTATACATCTTCACACAACTCTAGTTGTCACAAAAGATACCAGTAGCATCCAACCGGAGATCAAATAACTTAGACAGTAGCTTCCTAAGCCATACTGCCTCACAACTAGCCAAACAAGCTGCAACATACTCTGCTTCGGCTGTACTCAGTGCTGTGCAGGACTGGTTCCTGCTAAACCAAGAGATCATATCGGATCCCATACTAAAGCAGCACCCAGAAGTGCTCTTCCTATCTACAGCACTGCCTACCCAGTCCGAATCAACATAACCCTGCAGGTTAAACTTTTGATTCGCATCATACTTGAGCCCATAATCAATTGTAACCTTCAGGTACCTCAGAATATGATTTACAACAACTAGGTGAACACCTCTGGGATCTGTCAAGAACTGGCTCAATGTGTTCACCGCAAAGAAAATATCTGGTCTCATGTTCGTCAGGTACATCAAAGACCCAATCATCTGACGATACATCGTGGCATCAACCGGATTAGATGAAGCATCACATAGAAGCTTCAGGTTTGATGCCATAGGTGTGGCCATGGCCTTGCAGTCCATCATCCCGAACCTCTTCAGGATCTCTAGTGCATACTTCCCTTGTCCAAGGAAGATTCCATCTGCACTCTAACACACCTCCATGCCTAGAAAGTAGTGCATCATCCCCAAGTCCTTCATCTCGAACTCGATAGCAAGCTTCCTCTTCGTGTCAGCAATCAATCTATCCTCACCCGTAACAAATAGGTCATCCACATACAAGAGTAGAATCACACGATTTCCTTCCTCAACCTTGTAGTAAAGGTTGGAATCCGCTTTACTCTTGGTAAAGCCCAAACTGGATAGAAAGTTGTCTATCCTACCATACCAAGTTCTGGGAGCTTGCTTTAAGCCATACAAGGCTTTCTTCAACCTGCACACATATGACTCTCTATCATGTGTCTCAAAACCAAGTGGCTGCTCCACATACACTTCCTCCTCAACTACACCATTCAAGAAACCTGTCTTGATATCCATCTAGTGTATATTCCATTTCATCACTACACCCATGGCAAGTACTAATTTGATGGAAGTGTATCTGGCTACAGGAGCAAAAGTTTCTTCATAGTCTATATCCTCTTTCTGGGAGAGGCCATGAGCTACAAATCTCGCTTTGTATTTCTCTATGCTACCATCTGCAGCATGCTTTATCTTATAGATCCACTTGGAAGTCACAATAGACTTCCCTTCAGGTCTTGGGACTGCATCCCAAACATCATTCTTCATGATCGACTGGTATTCCTCGATCATGGCATTCTTCTCGGATCCTGGGAACTTCAATATCTTCAATAGATAACTTTGTTGCTGAACAAATGTTGTAGTCCTTCTTTTGTAGGTGATGGTATACGATCTTTCCTACAAAACAAGTTAAATTGCATGATTAGAAACATCTCATAGTTTTCAGAACAAATTCTTACACATAAAGAAATATGTCATACATTCATGCATTTCTTTTAGGCAATGCTTCAATACAACATTTATCCATATCCCGTAACTTTCTAGATGCCTTCCAATCTCTACCAGAACATTGTTAAGAGTTTGCACTACTCCCAACATGTCGGCAAAGAGGTTTCATTCTAGATAAGTAGCAATGGAATGTTGTACAGTGCCATAGGCCACTTACCCATCACATGCATATTAGTAGTATACTATTCATTAATGCAATTATTCTAATATGCATAATACACACCCTAAGTCTAGGAACATAAGAATATACATCATTGAACAAACAAATATGCAAGAAATGACAATTCAAATACTTATCTTTGTTTGGTTGTAGGGTGGACTCCCTCTTAATATTTGCTTCCTTGCAGGGACTACTGGAGTGTGCTCTCTCTTGATCTTTGCTTCCTGGATTACCTGTCTTTGAACTTATATCCATCCTCGATCACTATGTAAACTTACTAGTATCATCATTTTGTTATCCTTGAGGTCTCATACATACATTCATTAGTATAATCTTAATACTATAAAAAACATTATGATTCACAAATAATTTATCACAATTCTTTTACTCATGCATATTCCTATTTGACCATAGGACTTTTCTGGTTAGTCATATCATCAATCAAAGTAAGAAGCATGATATGCCTAAACCCATGATTACTCAAACCTATAACTTCATACATAATTATTATCAATCATACCAAGTATACCTATATAAGAGATCCTATCACAAGGTAGGATTCTAACTTGATATAGGAAAAACATACCTGGATTAATATGTTAGCTGGTTATGTCTAACATACCCACATGATGTCTTCTTGTTCTCTTAAATGACTTGTGCTAGTGACCTGCATATCTCATAAGTTAACCATTGTGGAACCAAATTATACATACCTTGTAAGTAGATCTTCTATGTGATCCATGACAATGGATGAATCTTTGTGTTCATGTCACCATGGTCATATGTTCTTGAACTAGAACATGATTTGTCTTTCTTGATGTACCTTTCATGTTAGCGGACAACATCAACCTCATACAAAACCACAATGCATTAGTACAATCATAAGTGTCAAAACCCTAATCAATGAATATCTGCATTCATAATTTTATCAATATTGTACTAACCTTAATGAAGACAAACATACCATAAACTTAATCATGAATAGATCTCAAAACATACCTGGATAAGTAATACCTGTCGAGTTTGCTTGTAATCTTCTTATGTAAGCCCTTGGCCTCATCTCCTTATGAAACTGGAATTTATTCACTTATGCAGGTGACCAATCCATTCTCTTCTAGGATTAACCCAATCCACTTGATTTGCAAAAACTGGATCTTGAGCTAGATTAGGGTTTGTCAAAGAAACCCTAAAAAATTCAAACTTTGAATTTAAAACTTCTGAAAGGATAGAAAGATGCACCTTGATGAGCTGATCAACCTGGTATACTCAGAGTTTGAAAACTGCAAAGTTTCACCCCTCAAATTTGCTTTTCAATCTTCCGGATTCACTAGGGAGGACCCTGAATTAGGGTTTGAGTTTCCCGGAGCTTCACCCAACCAAATATTTTGATCCAAAGCTCTAAAATTCTATTTCTCCAAGGAGCTTCTAGCTATGGTCACAGATTTCAAAATTTCCCATTTTTTGCAGAAGCCCTAATTTTCCACTTTTCCGATCAAAGTCCCGAACTAGGGTTTGATCAAGCCCGGCCTTTTTCCCAACCCAAAAATTCGATCTTGGTCTCTAAATTTTGATTTTTATGAGGAGCCTTCACCCGTGGTCTCCGATACAAAAATTCCAACATTCTCCGAAACCCTAAATTCCTGGAGCCATGAATGAAGGTGCTCAAAATCCAATTTTGTTTTGACAGAAATATGCACCTGATTTTTTTTGGTGTAACTATGAAATTTAAAATCTATAGGGTCTGAACATTCTTCTTGCGGTATCCTGAACTGTTATCTTTTGAACCCCACGTGTCTTACCTCAATTGGATTCTCTGAGATAGAGTTATTCCAAGTGTCGCAACGTGACCTGTTTATGGGATAAAAAAGGAGAGAGAACTTGTACGGTGTGCCACGTGTCACTAGTTCAGTTTCAGCCTCTGAACAACTTACCTAAGAAATTAAAGTCTGTTCCCTACCTGTCACATTTTACGAAATTTCATTTGGATCTTCCTAGCCCAAGTTATGACATTTTTTCCTAGGTCACCTGTTTATGACTGAGATCTGGAAGAGGCAGAAACCCCAACTTGTACTGATCATAAATCACAAAGTACAACGAATTAGAGGCTTTCCTTTGGACACAAGGTACATGGGGATCTTATCGTTGACCTGTAATATTTTTAGATCCTGAAACCACTCCGAAATGTATTTATAGAGAAAGTTCTACGATGACTGGTTTTTTCTATATCAAGCCCTAGCTTCGCAAGTGCAACAAGTGTCATAAATGCCATAACATGCCTTCTTTCAGGATAGCTCTGATACCATGTTATTTTTTCAGAAATTTAATCTAATCTAGGATCTTAACTAAGAGAATAACATGTACAACATATCTATAGCATATCAATCATGGACACAATAATGCAAGCACACAAGAGACACATAGTTTCACCGGGGAAAACCAAGAAGGTGAAAAACCCCGCAACTTCCTCAGAGATAGATAGAGCAATGATACAACCAAAGTACAAGAGATATTCCTCCTAGAAGCAACTTCTCCTCCTCCACTAGTGTGCCACTCTCCAATGAGTGTGTGAGTGAAGAATAAAATGATCAAATAGAGTGCCTCTCGCACTCTATTTATACTTGACTTGACTTGCCTAATAACCTTTAGTAGGTCGGCCTTAACTTAACCACATAACATAATGCTGACAGGGCCGACCCCCAATAGGGTGGTCTAATAACCCGTTAACCCACATGACTTATACAGGGCCGACCCCAAGAAGTTGGTCTAATAACCCATCAAGTATAAGTTACGACACTTACAATATAAATGACGACACTTCCGTATAGAGGAATAATAACATCTCTATAGTAATACAATATACATATATGTGAAATACATTCTGAAGTTACAATTACATCAACAAGTTCATGTGTGTCCAAGTAGCATGAGAATTCAATCCAAGGAGCCAAATAGATTCCAACTGTTGTGTATTCACTCAAATGATCCAAATAGAGCCCAAGAGGTGTGTATTCAATCCAAAGAGCTAAATAGAGCCCGAAATGTTGTGTATTCTATCCAAATAGTCAAGAAAGCACCAAATGGTGTATGAATTCAATCTAAAATGTAAATGCTTATCGGACTATGCATGAAAACAATGAACAAAACGTGATGAATCTAAGAAAAAATGCGGGAGAAGAGCGCAGGTGATTTTCTAAATTTTATGTTCAACAAGGATGTGCACGCGCTAGGGAGTGCGTGCATGCTAGGTGTGTGTGCGCGTTGCTAGCACGTGCGCGTCCTTGCTGAACGTTGTATAGTTCGGTGGGTAGCATTCACTTCATTTATTACCCAACAATTATAAATGTGTCGATTTATTCCTAGAGCCCCTCCTCCATAAAGGCCTTTAGTACCTCTTCTAACCCATAATCCCTAAGTGCATTTAAGTGCTTCTAGGTGTTTACAAATACATATTTTAATTTCAAAACATTAATTTAATTTTGAATTAGAAACATATGTATTACATCAAGAATAATTACATACATAATAGATATAATGAAATTCCGCTGAAACGTATGGAAAAATAGAGAATTTTGGATAGATAATTAGGTAGAATATTTCTTTTGTTACTAAAATAACTAGTATGAGATGCATAGATTGCAAAATACCGGTGCAGTAAAGGTTTTCAAGGTTACTGAATCGGATTGTGCAACCAAAATATTGAATTTCAACGAATTTGTAGTTTAAGATGTTAATGAAGAGTATTTCTTTGTAATTTTTTACAAATCTAACAAATTGGATCAATCATATTTTTTTAGAAACAACTAAAAAATACATTGTGGCTTGAAAGTCTTACATTCACCAACTTGTTTCTAAAATCAATCAAACATAAAATGACTAAATATTTAAACAAATAGGCATACCACCTATTTCCAATTCTATCCATTCCATGCATAAAGTGATGTTGTACTGTGCCATTTTCTGACATCTTTGCCTCCACTAGTTATACAAGAGAATCTCTGTTGTAAACAAATTATAAAAAGAAAAAAACTCAATTTGTTCTACAGATTAAAACCCAAGTCAAAATTTTACAGGCATTTTACCTGCATCCCCAAAGTCACATGTACAAACCAAAATGGAGCCATCTACTTAAGGAGTGGGATGCGAGCACTAAAATATTTCAGATATTGATAATGTCGGACAACATAGGAGAATTGGTGAAAATATTATGAAGGTAAGACAAAGTGAAAATGGTGAACAACAAAAGAGTATTAGGGTTTTGTTTTATGGATATCTGAGAGTACGGCACTTGGGGTTACTATGCCAACTTCCTAGTAAAGTAATTTCATCCATTGGAAGCTGTTGATCCTTTGCTAGAGAGGTCTGGATATGTGGAGCAGCTTCGATTCTCATGATCAAACCAACTTACTAAGTTATCTTAAATTGCATTACATATTCATTCATAAACCCATAATATAATAATGAAATAATTTTATAATGAGAAAATATCTGCAAATAAGTTTTGTTCTTTTTTCTCTATTGATTGTTGTAAATTACAATTTTATAATCAAAATAGATTCATCTTAATTCTAGTTCTATTATTAAGTATTGAGAAGGATCATAAAGAAACTAGATCTTCAAACTTCATAGTACTTTAAGATAGGGATTATGACCTACTCTAGTTTATTATTATTATGGTCTACCTTTTTTAAGATCATCTCCCTCTTCCTCATTAACATATTCATCATCATCTTCTTCTTCATCATCATCTTCAGCATTATCGTCTTCATCATCATCAGTAGCATCATCATCATCATCGTCTTCATCACCATCTTCATCATTTTCGTTGTCTTCGTCATCACCACCACCACCACCACCATCATCATCATCATCATCATCATCTTCTTCTTCACTAGCATCTTCATCATCACCATCTTCTTCATCATCAACATCATCATGATCATCATCATCTTCATCATCATCGTTGTGGTTGTCATCACCATCATCTTCATGGTCTTCATCATCATCATAATCATCTTCATCATCATCATCATATTCGTCATTATCATCATCATCATCATATTCATCATCATCATTGTTGGGATTCAATCTACTAATGCAGATCAAACCTTAAGTTTATGTCAATCCGGGTTGGTAGACTTAGAGGCATATCCAAGTATAAGGACTCAAAGCTAGACTTGTTTTGGAAATCTAGTTTATCTATGAAAGAAACCTATTAACAAACTAAGTTACTGTGATTTGAAAACACAAAAATTCCCTTACAGGAACAGCTTCATTTGATATTTCATTTTCGCAGCAATTTATATGTGAAAGCAATTTGAGATAATAAAAACAATTTCAAAGTAATCCTAAATTATCCCAGCATTGAATAAATCCTAACCCTAAAATATGAATTATAAAACTCTGCCCATTATCCCAGCATTGAATAAGCAATCCAACATTAATTCCCTTTACAACAAAGCATTCATAATGTATAATTGTTCTTAATACTCCATCATCGAATAGTCAAGCAATGCACAGTAAGGTGAGATCAGTCTCTAGCGTATAATCAATGAGATAAATAATCAAGAAGATAACAAAGCTTTATGAAACTGATTGAAAACTAGTTTTAAGTCGTTTGCAATAAGAAAATCGAATCCTACAGTAATTAAAACATACCACTGGCAACAATCAAATCGTTTGCAGAGATTCAATAGCTCACTGGCAAATAAAAGGAGTGTGCAGACTCGACAGAGGGGGCCCTCCAATGCCTCGTTCACACAAGCAATTGAAGAATCACAGAGCTTTAAGCTTTAAATATATTCACCATAAAATCGATCATACACAGTAAAAATAACGTAGTAAGAACAGTATGCATTTTTAGTCTCAAATCATGATCAATGATCCAATGTTTTATGAAGTACTTATACAAATCCTTGAAAACTAGAAATGCTATTAACCTGGAAACTAAATAATGAAACATAGTCCTCGAGATCCTCTATCAGATCTGTGACAATCAACAAAATCGGAACTGCCCTGCTTTTGTGCTGAGTGGTAGCATAGGTGGTCGTCTTTGACCGACTTTGACTTGACACCTATGAGAGCCACATCATCTATTCGTTGGAAGTTCATTCATCCTTGGTCACTGAGGATCTTTTCTCCATTTTTCAGTTCACGCCTAGCTGGCCTGCAAGTGTTCAACCTTGGAGACATTACGGGAAGTTAGCACATCCTGTAATCCTGAAAAAAACCTTTGTTTAAATGCTTTAAAAATCTCAAAATTCAATTTGTTAAAAAGCAATGACATTTATACCTTTTAACCAAAGTTTGTGGGTTAATTTAAAGCTTTATAAATGAGTATGAAGGTTTTATGGAGGAAAATGGAGGATATTTAGATGACAAAAAGAGGTCAAAATGGTGCCCAACATCTCCTCCAAGAGGAAGCTATTGCATGTCCTCATGCACAAAAGAAAAAGTATCTCCAAAATTTTTGACCCTGCTTATGTTTTGAACAAAATCTTGTTGCTAAAACTCTGCTTCTAATCCTCTGATGTACCTCCTGTCTGAGATGATGCGTTTGTAGAAGTTCGAGCTGCATAAAGAACTTTCAGTTTTTCATACTTGGTCTGGTAAATCTTCTTTTGTTTATGCCATTTATATGCATGCTTGGAGATTCGTGCCCTTTGAACTTTAAGTTTTCTGTTCTTTTCTGTTAACTTTTCATTCTTCAGTTCTAATTCTTTTACTTCCATTTGCAACTTCTTAATCTTTTTACAAGTTTTGGAAGTTTTCTTCTTTCCCATCTTCACTGAAGGCTGCTCAGAATTAGTATCCATATCTTCATTCTCTTGCAATGAATCTCCCTTCTTTTATTTTTCTAGAGTTTGTTGCTCCAAGAAAGGAGAAGCTTGTTCATCTAAAATTTCCTATCCTGGATGCTTTTTCCCTTCTTTTTCTTGTTGATCAAAGAGAAGATTTATCTTTTTAGTCTGCCTTATCATTTCATCTGAAATGTTTTCAGTTTCTTGGGTACTTTTACTTTCATGGACTTGCCCTATCTCACCTGTTGGATCTTCTTCTTGGCTTTCCAAGGATTGTATATATTCATACTGCTTTTGCTGGCTTTCATCATCCTCTTCTAATGCTGACTTCTTTTGAGCTTGCTGATGTTTCCTCGGCTTCTTCTCATAAGTGGTGAAGATTTGATCTTGCTTTTGAAGCTTTCTTTCTTCTTTCATCATGCTCCTGGTTCGTATTCTTCTCTGAGGCTGTTTTGGGCTTGCTGCCTCAGAGTTATCTTCATCATCTGTGATTATTAACACATTTTCTTTCTTTCTCCCTTTAAGCAGTTTTGAGCTTGTTGCTTCAGGGTTCTGTTCTTCATCCTTGGGGTATGTTATCATCAACAGTTTGTCTTCTTCCAAGTTTTCTTCAGGCAGCTCTTCTAGCTCTTCAAACTGATTATGAATGATAAATTCTTGCCATGTCAACTGTTGTTTCTGTAACTCATATGTGATGATTATTTTAATGAGCCCACAATGAAAAAGGCTTGTTAGCTTGTCTTTTTCACGTTTTTGAACAGCCTTAGCCATCTTGGAAAGGATTTGTAATAAAAAATGGGGCAAATTAATCTCACAATCACCCCTTAGGTGTTGCAACATCTTAATGTTATAAAGATATACAATGCTAAATCTCCCTTCACAGGTGATGAATCTTTGGATGATATACACTATTTCATCCCAGGGATGAACCAACCAACTCCTTGGTATCCCCTTCTTCCATTCCACTGAACCTGCCCTTGACCTGCATAGAAAGGGTGTCCATGCCTTCTCCTTGAATTGTTTTGTTTTCAAGAATCTTTCCCCCTGCTGTGGTAAGCCAATGATCTGTTCGAAAATGTCTTCAGACAGTCTGAAACTTAAATTTCCTACTGTAGCCCTCTCTCCATCGAATGAGCCAGCAAAGGCTAGGCTAAAATTATCATTGTGCCCATCAATGTTTTCAAAGAAAGACACCCATTGTTTCTTCTCGAAAATTTCCATGCATCTTTCATGAATGGCTGTGGGCTCAAATTTCTCTGGTTCCAGTCTAGACACCATTTTACAACTTTAAAAAAAAATCTCTTTTTTATATGCAATGGAAAATTTCAAATAAGACTGAACCCTAGCTTATAACTCCAGTTTCAAATTTTAAACTCTGTAAAATTTCTTCTTTCTTCAATTGTTCTTCTGATAGTCTGAATTGATAGCAAAAACCAGGGTGTCAAGCTTACCTAGCCTGCGCGGTTCCTCGATTTGCACATTCTGGATGAAATACGCATCCTTGTATCTATATTTCTTCTACTGTAATGCAACCAGTGTTTCCTCCTTAGATTAATAAAATTATGTCAACTCTCAGCATGGATGTGCGGTTTGGGGAAGAGCAAATCAGCTGGACAACCATGGATGTATGAAATATCATTTCAAATTTTTGAATTTTGTAAATTGAGCTTCCCTATACATAGGCGAGATTCGTGGGAGTTAAAATCAATGATTCCCTCATTTTATGCAATGATGTTTTGAACCGGCCACTTAATTCCCTGTTGATTCGCCACTTCATGATATGTTCCATGACCCTTTTCATATACTAACTTTTCTTTTTAACTTAATGCGCATCATGCAATAATGTCCTCGTCTTAGAGTATATGAAAAAGAACATGAAAATATTCAAATTTTCTTGGTAAATAAAACATGTATATATATTTTGTGTTTCTTTGCTTTCTGTTGAAAAGACTTGCCTGCAGAATGCAGTTATATACTTTGGCCATTTTAAAATTTGCTCTTAGGTTTGATTTTGACCACCATTTTGACCCCTAGGGTAGGATAATGGAAAGTAAATGAAATGCTGGCAGAGATTGTGAGGATAATGAAAAAGAGGTCAAACTTATGAGGGTTGGTAAATATGTCATACTTTGAAACAAAGAATCATGCAACTTTTAAAACACAAAAACTAAAATTCTTACAGACTTTGCTTGATATTCCTGTATGATGAGATTGCTGCCTGATGTAGATGTAGCTGGTTTGCATGTACTTTTAATTCATTTCTGTCCTTCTGATGTCTTCTGTCTGCCATCTCAGATTCCTTTTGCTTGCTGGAAGTCAGGTCCTTCTGTAGGTATCGTTTGCCTGGAAGTCAGGTCCCTCTTCATTGCTAGAAATTATTGTATTGCTGGAAATAAGGTCCCTTCTGCATATGAAAAAAAACTTGGAGGGTTCCAGAAAGCATAAAATGCTTATCCCCCTCACAGGCCTACTTATTGACTTGTCCTCAAGTCAAACAAGAATGTTATTATTTGAAAAGAAAACTAAGTAAAAGAAATGAAATATTTTTATGAATTTTCAATGGCCAAGCGAACCTGGTTTTCCATGGAAAATTCAAGTTTATGTTGTGCCAGTGACCTGGTTTTCACAACTAAACCTTCTTTTTTTTGTTTATATATTTTTTTATATTTTGTTTTTTCTTTTCTCTGTTTTTATTTGCTTTTTTTTTTTTTTTTTTTTTTTTTTTTTTTTTTTTTTTTTTTTTTTTTTTTTTTTTTTTTTTTTTTTTTTTTTTTTTTTTTTTTTTTTTTTTTTTTTTTTCGCAATATCAGAGCAGCTAAGAAGTAATGGAAGGAGAAACACTGATGTGTCTATCCAGCACCTCCATTTCCCGTTGCTGTGAAATCTACTGTATAAAATCTTCCTTATTGATAGGCTTGGTATACAGTTTGAGCCGATGGCCATTGACCACAAATGTACATGCTGCATCAGTGATTGTTTGAAGTTTGACTGAGCCATTGTCATATACCTCAGCAATTTCATATGGACAAAGCCAGTGAGTTGTGAATTTGGCTTTGAAGTCTTTGAACTTTGATTCAAACAGTAGTGCCCAGTCACCGATGTGAAATTGTTTCTTTTTAATAAACTTGTCATGCCATTGAGCTCTCTGCTATTGAATCAAAATATTGTGTTCTATGGCTGCCTGTCTCATCTCATCTAGTTGATTCAACTGAAGTATTCTTTCTTGTTGAGCCTCTGAAAGATCCATGCCCAAATCTGCTGCTAACTTGAAAGTATGAACTTGAAACTCTATAGGAAGGAGGACTTGCTTACCGTAAACAAGCTGATAAGGAGAAAAACTAGTACTGTTTTTCCAAGTGATCCGGTATGCCCATAAAGCTTCAATAAGCTTAGCTGACCAATCCTTCCGATGCATCTGTACAGTTTTGGTAATGATTCCTTCTAACGTCTTGTTTGTAGATTCCACTTGGCCATTGGCTTGTGGATGGTAAGGGGTAGACTTTCTGTGCTTAATCTTATACTTTTCTGCTATCTCATGCACTAGTTTAGAAGTAAACTGGGCACCCTGATCAGTTACAATCTCTCTAGGCAGGAGATAAAATAGATTTGTATGAACAAAAATTTCGTAGCCAGTTTTGTAATGACGGAATTTGTTTACAGCATGAACCACTGCCAACATCTCCTTTTCAGTGACTGTATAGTTCAACTCTGTAGGTGTCAGATTTTTACTAATAAAATAGATGGCATAAGTCAAAGTATGATCTTTCTGGCCCACTGAGGCCCCTATTGCAGTAGCAGAGGCATCAGTAGAAATATGGAAAGGCAATGTCCAATTTGGTCCCCTTAAAATGGGAGCAGTTGAGAGCTTTTCTTTAAGTGTCTCAAAGGTAGATTGACAGTCAGTATTCCAATTAAAATTCACATCCTTTGAAAGCAATTTAAACAATGGCAGAGCTATCTTACTAAAGTTTGCAATAAATCTACGATAATAGCCTGCATACCCTAAAAAGATTCTTACATCTGTTTG
This sequence comes from Larix kaempferi, assembly GCA_027924585.1. Lineage (NCBI taxonomy): Eukaryota > Viridiplantae > Streptophyta > Pinopsida > Pinales > Pinaceae > Larix > Larix kaempferi. The sequence continues at coordinate 9,512,608 of BSBM01000486.1, forward strand.
GGTTGTTGGTTTAGATAAATTTTCAATGATTTGAATTTTAGCAGGATCTACTTTGATTCCAGATGAAGAAATGTGATGTCCTAAAACTATCCCTTCAGTCATCATCATAAAGCACTTTTCGTTACTAAGGGAAAGGTTTGAGTCAATACATATTTTTAGAATTTTCTCCAAGTTTGCTAAGGAATCCTCAAAGGTACTTCCATACACAGAAAAATCATCCATGTAAATTTCAACACACTCATGAATTAGATCTGCAAAGATGGCCAAGATAGCCCTCTGAAATGTAGCTGGGGCATTACATAAGCCAAAAGCTAAAACCTTGTAGGCATATGTGCCCCAGGGACATGTAAAGGTGGTTTTGTCTTGGTCTTCTTTTGCAATACTAATTTGATTATACCCACTGGAACCATCTAAAAATGAAAAATATTCTTTTCCAACTAAGGCATCCAGCACTTGATCAATGAAAGGCAATGGAAAATAGTCTTTTAATGTTGCCTTATTCAACTCTCTGTAATCTACACATATGCGCCATTTACCAGTTTTTTAAGGAACAACAACCAAGGGTGAGACCCATTGGCTGTCGGAGATGGGGTAAATAAATCCCACTTTTAACAACTTTTGCAACTCTTCCTTGACTATTTCTTTTAGTATAGGGTTCATCCTGCGTTGTGGTTGTCTAAGAGGTCTGATTTTATCATCTATGTAAATGTTGTGAGTGCATGTCTCAGGATGAATACCTAGCATATCAGTGTACTCCCAGGAAAATGCATGGGAATGTTTATTCAGCAAAGTAATCAACTGTTCTTCCTGTGATGTAGTAAGATGTGCACTTATTTTCAAAGTTTTGCGTGGACTGATTTCAACTGTTTTACTGTGAATATATGTGATTGAATGAACATTAAAAACATCATGAAGTGCTAATGCTAGAGAATGTACTGTGCAATTTTCCTGAAAATTATAACCCGAAACTTGATCTGCTACAGCGTATTGCATATCTCTTAATTCTTCCGAAATATCAGGTTCAGCAATGAAATAATCCAACAAATCTTCGTGGTTTTCTTCCTGAAAATCAAAGAACTGATTGATACTCAGGACAGGCTGAATCACTTCTTCTTCTTGTTCTTTAGTTTCATTAATCCATGACAGCTGATCTAATGTAGAAGGTCTTTGGGCAGAAGGGTAAAGTGCAATCTGTTTTCTCTCTATCCCATGTGAAATGAGCATACTTCTTGACCTACATCCTATCAAAGCATCTGCTGTTGCCAGCCAGGGTCGGCCAAGGATCAATGGGTGACCTCCTAGGTTAGACTTTGGCTGTAGCACTATAAAATCAACAGGATACTCCCAGGAGTCTAAAGAAACAATGATATCTTCTAAGACTCCTTCTGGTGTAATTTTAGACCTATCAGCTAATTCCAAGACTGTTGAGGTTGGTCTGAGATTTGTTAAGTGAAGGTATTCCATTGTTTCCAGTGTCATGGCATTAATGGCAGCACCTAAATCGATAAATGTTTTTGGAATTGAAAAGTTATTAATAGTAATTGTAACCATTGGGATTCCAGGATCTACATACTTTTCAATGAAAACAGTGTTAGACATTAATCCTGCTAGATTGCCTACCACATGAATTTTTGATGGATCCTTCTTTCTTTTATTAAGACATAACTCCTTAAATTCTTTAGTGTAAATTGGAATATCTTTTATAGCCTGCAGTAGAGGAATATTGACATATACATTTGTTAGCTCATTCAAAACATCAAAATCAGGTAAGGAAATCAAAGGTTTTTCTTTGACCAACCTTTCAGGAAAAGGAGGTGTATAAGATACTGTTGTTTTCCCTTTTTTATTGTGATTTTCTGACTGAGATTTTTCTATATTTAATTTTTTTGGAGTTTTCTCATTTTCTGTTTGTTCTTCTAAGATAACAGGAGATTCTTTTTGTAAGGTTTTTCCAGATATTAAATTGACATTTTGCAGTGGTAGGATTGAGTAGGGAAGCGCCATTCCTTCATCAACATTATACATGGGTCTGTCCGTTTTATTATTTGGATTTGAAATTGGCTGAGCTGGTAATTGTGTAGGCCGAGGTGGAGGCTGATTGGATGGCAATTGAAGCTGCTGAGGTGGTGTAACCAATTGAGGAGCCATGTTGTTGGGTTGTTGAAAAGATGGAACTTGAAAAGATGGGGCTTGGACTTGATTCTGCTCATATTGGGGATAGGCAGAAGGTTGTTGATAGGGCTGCAAATAAGCCTGCTGATATGTCTAGTTACCATGGGCATACCCTCTCCAATTTGGAGCAGATTGGGCTAATGGAGGAGACCAAGTTTTCCAAGGCATGGGTTCACTCCATGAATTCTGAATAGGAGTTTGATAATTTGTATGAAATTGTT